>PVLA01000455.1:0-340357 GCA_004027455.1 Hydrochoerus hydrochaeris | reverse complement strand
TTGTGTAAAATAGATGACCATATTGCTGAATCTTTGTTGGATGTTTGAGCAGAACTGTTTGTAGTCTGACTGTCTGAATATTTACTATGTACCCTTTAACTTTGTAACTTGAACAACTACATCCAGGATGACAGTACGTAATTTATAAATTACTGATTTCTTAGTGGGGCTTTTTCTCATTCTCCTTTTTCTTTCTTTTTTTAAGAAGTCTGTATTGTTGCTACCCTTTTTCTGTTTTGCTTTTTTTTCTTTTTAAATAAAATTTTAAAAATGTGTAATTGCTATTGTAAAAAAAGAGGAAATAGGAAGCACTATAAAAGATACAGCTGCATGTATGTTTAGATGTGTGGGATTGATGACCATATTTCTAGGTTCTTGTTGGATTGTTGAACAGATCTATTTGCATTCTCACTGCTTTAGTGTCCACTTTGTGTGCTTTAATTTTATAACTTGAATAACTATTTCTAAAAGAACAATATGTAATGTATCAACTAGTGATTTCTTACTGTTTATCTTCTTTTCTTGAAATTCTGTAATATTTCTACCTTTTTCCTGTTTTTTTCTCTTTAAATAAAAAAGGCTTTAAATTGCACATATATTAGCATAATATTTACTTGTAGATGATAGCACATAATTACTGCATCATTGTTATTATTATAAAATAATAGATGATTATAGAATAAAACGGCTTAGCTAAAAATGTTATGAATCTTTCATTTAAAATGATTTTTAAACTTAAGGAGTATGAATTGTTTTGAAAGTTTTATTAATGCTATTTTGTGAATTTTTCTCTGTCACACTAAGGATTTAAATTCATAACATACATCCTGTTAAGTAAACACCCAATGTTACTCATGAAACAAAGCAGCGGAAAATTTTCAGAAATTAAAATGAACAGAAGACAACATATCCAAGTGAATGTTAATAGTTTACTGTAAGAAAACCAAGGAATTAATTTAACCATTTGCAGAAATTTAGGATTCATTTTAGTCTGTGTCTGTAACAAAGGGGAATTTTTAAAAGATATTTTAAATGAACGGAATGAAGGAATGGAAGATTGGAAGGAGGATTGATAAGTGAAAGAATAATCACTGAAATTAAGGGAGAATACTGATTAATTTCACAAATCTGAGTACAAAAACTAAATATTAATTTGATTATGGGAAAGCAAATAAACTTCATTCATCCATTGCCAGCAAATCCATCGTCTCTACTATAATGCTATACACTGTACTGGAGAATAAAAGATGAATAAATAATTCATTTACTTGTTGAACAAATACTTATGGTACATGTACTGTATTTTCTGGCTCTGTATGAAATGTCATTTTGGGCTACCCCTTGTTGGGAGGAAGTGAGCAGTGGGCCTCATTTAGAAGGGAAAATAGCATGGAAATAGTGCTGCCAGGGGGAGATCAGCCTCATGATGGAGGTCTCAGGTCTTTTGCAGCACGGGGAAGAGAAAAAAGGCTTAACCCTGGCATGGAGGTTAGAAAATATATCAGAGAAGGAATTTTCAAGCTCTACTTTAGCCAAGGGTTTTGAGAGTCATGACAAAATTCACATCCAATGATTTATGATGAAAGCAAGCCCATGCTGGGAGGTGCATGCGGAGAGGGATAAATTATAAGGATGCATGAGTATCTCCAGATACCAGCTGCCAAAGCGGAGAGAGAATCTGGAGCTTGAAAAGATTGGTGTCAGAAGATGAAGTAGTCCTAAGTAGCCAGGCCACACAAGTGCTGATTTTACCAAGCAGAGGAAGGTTGGATGAGGGGCTTCGTGGATTATCTTCAGTGTACGGCACATGGCAAAGCGTCCATGACAAATGCTGAGACAGAAAGCTGAAAACAGGTTGCCGTTACACTGTGAATGCATAGTAAGTCTTGCTACTAAGGCATTTGACCCTTACCCTGTGGACAGATGTGAGACTGAAGTGGATATATTACATACAAACTCAGATTTAGGTTTGTATATTCTGAATGGAAATTGGTAGGATGGGGTGGTTTGAAGTGAGGTGGTTTTGGGGTCACAGATCCAAAGTGGAGGTTTAGAGGTTGTGAATGGATCTGGCTGGGAGGAAAAGAGGGTAGAGAAAGTGAGAACATTTCTGAGAGAGATAGCAAGTATGCTGGGAAGAGCCTGCATTGAGTATTCTGAGATCTTTGTTAGAATTAGAAATAATAAATATGTATTGCCTAGAATACTGCCTGGTACCTATCAGTAATTCAGCAAATTATAATAGTAAGTGGTACTGCCATTAAGAATACAGATGAGAAAACAAACTTAGAGGGAAAAAGAATTTGTTTTGTTCCTATATAGTACACATTTATAAGAAACTGATTAGCTGCCTCTGGGAAAGTGAACGAGGGCGGTGGGAGTACGGATAGGAGAGAGAGTCCTATTTCATAAGTCATCTACTAAGACACAAAGTAATTTTAAGAATCTAAGCCTCACAACTCTGGAGCTGAAGAGAGGGGTGAGTTCTGGAAATAACTGGGAACCAACTGGACACAGGTTGAACATGAATCTGTGAAAGTGGATGGGAGTGAGCAGGAAGAATATGTTGAGGTCAGGGGAGGAGCAATTTGGAACCGAAGCTCCAGTTGACAGCTTTTCAGTCACAAATCGCTGCATTGCTCTTGACCCCATACATATATTGCCCCTAGCCTTGTATTTGTTCTGTTGCCAATTTCTATTCATTTTTTTCTTTCATACTGTTTCTGACAGCTTTTCCTAGCTACCAGTCAACTGAAGGCATTTATTTCTTAAAATTCAGATCATTGTAGTGGACTGCTGACAACTCCTCCTACCTCCATCTCTTTTTTCCCTGCCTCTTTAATTTATTCTAGCAATTACGATCTAAAATCTACAATAAATATTGTGTAAGGGTAAGAAGTTGCTCAAAGAGTAAAAAGTAAGTGGGAAAGGGCAAAAGAGGAAAGAAGGAAGGGAAAAGGAAAAAGACATAAATTTGTATATCTATAACTTAAGATAGCTAAAAATGACTATACTACTAATTGCATTAGTTCTTGGAAAAGAACAGCTAATACTCATATGATTAAATCAGTTTTACATGTCTATATCTGGTAACCTAAGCAACCCTTTTGAAAGTAGCAATATGCACAATTATAACCATTGTTAGATTTCTGCCATCTTGTTTTGAAAACCTATACTGTTAAGGCTTTGGGATTGTTGTTATTTGTCTCTTTTGCTTTTTACTTTTCTGTGGTTTTTTTTCTATTAAATAAAAAAGAATTTTTTTACAGAAAAAATGTATTCTTAATTATGATCAGATTCACTTTGCTATATAACTATAATGATATATTATTACGACCAGCAACTACAATGGCCATATTGTATCCATGCTAAAAGCAGAAACAGATACACCACCACTAGTTTCTTGGGCACCTTGGGGTGGTGTTCAAACCTTTTAAATTCAAATCCCAGGCACAAAAGTGTCCTTTTCCAGTGTCCCTAAATGGCACCAGTGTTCCATCCAGACTCCATTCCAAAACTGAGTTATCTGCCTCTGAGTTCATATATGCCTTCCCCTCTATCTATATCTCTCTCACACACCCCACACTTTATACATGATTAAGTTAACTTCATGCTAGTTTGCCTGCACCTTTTTATCCAAGACCACCCTCACCTCACCACCAGGAGGTGTAGCTCCGTGTTTTACTACTATCAGAGCATCTGTCCCAAATTGCCACAAACTGTGCTTGTCTGTTGTGTTAGTCAGCTTTCTATCATTGTGACAAAATATCTGAGAAAAAAAAAAAAACTACTTAAAGAAGGAAGGATTTATTTTGGCTGACACGCAGAACATAGTGTGAGGAGCATATGGTAGAGTCAAGATATTCACCTTATGGCAGACAGAGGGACAGATGGAGGGAGGGAGGGAGAGAGAGCAAAAAAGGACTTGGGGACAGATATATCCTACCAGTGACCTACTTCCATGTAGGTCCCAACTCCTCATGTTTCCACAACCTCCCCCATGCTGTCATTAGGTTATGAATCCACTCACAACTGTCATGATCCAGTCACTTTCCAAAGCCCATCTCTAAACATTGCTGCAGTGGGGACCAAGCTTTGATATCTGCCCTTTCGGGACATTTCAGACCAAAAGAGAACACCTGTACACCTTCTTATCACCCCCCTATATACCAAGACCTCTCTAAGAGAGGGGCTGCTTTCATCAGATCATTACCTCATCTTCTTGGGAGATGTCAAAGCCAGGTAAAACGCCTTATTATGTAAAATCCACACGTAACCACCTTTTCATTACAGCAAACAGTGTATATTGACATTTAATATTCATAAGAAGGGAAGAGGAATAAGGCCCAGTCAGCTATAAATGAGTATAGAAATTGAACTATTTATATGCTTACTCCCACTTAGCATCAGATTGATGGGTCATTTCTTAGTTCTGTTTGAAATGAAATCTAGCCTTGGAAGAAAGGTCCTATTAGATGTTGTTT
This sequence comes from Hydrochoerus hydrochaeris, assembly GCA_004027455.1. Classification (NCBI taxonomy): domain Eukaryota; kingdom Metazoa; phylum Chordata; class Mammalia; order Rodentia; family Hydrochaeridae; genus Hydrochoerus; species Hydrochoerus hydrochaeris. The sequence continues at coordinate 335,873 of PVLA01000455.1, read as the reverse complement.
TCAAGTAGTGGTCACATGCTTCAACTTATTTTACTTACTGCTAAGTGACAGGAACTAAAGTTTCTGTTCAAAAACAGATGCACAGGCTGATTTATTTATTAAGGTAGATTTATTTTAATCAATGATTACCTGCATTTTACAATTCCATCTAGCAACAAATCATGATATTGAAAGTATTGAAAAAAAGCTTCTCATCTTTTAATAATTTAATATATTTTGGCTCTTCTAATACATAATATTCTATGCAGCCAATGTTGGAAACAACTGTCACATTAAAAAGTAATAATGTCAAAAACCTTTTGGACATTTTTAGTAAAAAAATAATCAATATAGTTATAGTATTCACAAAGTTTATTGTCATTTAGTCATCTAACAAAAATTGTTCAACTAAAAATATGAAACTGATGAAATTTATTTTAGCTCAATAAGTTATTATTTAATTTATTTATTTGAACTATATTTTATCTTTGCAGATCATTTCTGACCCTAGACTTCGCTTTGAATTAGCACTTCGAGAAGCTGGACTTCATAAAACATTGTATGCCAAAGAAATATTACCAAAAATCAGTCCACGAAAACCTCCAAGAAAAGATATGGAATCTACTGTATTTAAAATCTAAGACTCATACTAAAATCCATTATATATAAACAAGAGGTTTTTTTTAAGAACATTTGTATCAATAACAATAATTGCCATTTTCTAAAAGATCAAACATAGAAATTATATCATTTGTTAAAACAACTTTGCCCTTCTTTCATGATGATTAAAATTTTACATATTATTTCATATATTTTAAAGTCATATTTAATAGTATCAGATTCACCAACATGATAGAAATTGATTATGGTATATTTGATACATATATTATCATTTTGTAAGATGTATTTGGGGAGGTTGTGTTATCATATAAAAAAGATCAAAATAACCATTTGCAAGAATCATAAATGATGTAGCTTCTATCTGTGAATGTTCATTTCTGGTTATTATTCCAGAATTTGACTTTTAGTTGTAAGAACTTCATTATGATTACTTCTACTGTTTTTTGATGATTGTAAGAGGAGATTCAACCTTTCTCTAAATTTAGAAACCAATTTGGTATACCATGCTTATTGCAAACCAGTCATCCAAACAATTTCATTTTGTAAATTAGCCCTTAAAAATAAATTAGAAATTAGAAATAGCAATTCAAGCATGAAAACATCTATTTTGGTTTGAGGGAGGAAAAAGCAGTATTTGTGTAGCTGTTTAAAAGGAATACATAAGCATTCATGATATTTGAAATTCTATCGAAAGTACCAAGTTTAAATAACTGATTTTACAGACATATTTAAAATAAAATTGCAAACATTTTTTGATGATTTCTAAGAAGTGGTTTTTCAATCAAACAAAACGAGTATTTTTAGAAGTTGGCGTTGTTACTGTCAAGATTACCAAGATATTCTCTCTTTTGAGTTACCTGGATTCTCTACCTACCTCCACTTTCAGTTTTGTACTCGTCTGGCAGTTTCTGGGATAATGTAAAAAGAAGAAAAAAAAAATCTGACTGGTAGAATGTTTGTCTTCATGATTGTTCCCAACATCATGAGAATAATGAAACAAGAAGTTCAGGCTGTCCGAACAAACTTTCACAAGGAATTCTAGGGCAAAAATCTACATTCCAGAGTTCATTGTAATATCCTCCCAACTGAGCCTTTTACACCACAGTGATACCTCATACAGAGAGGGGGTGCAGTCTGCAACAAGAGGTGGGGAGCAGTGAGTAATGGCATTTAAATGAAGGGCTCCTCCCAGGGTCAAATATTCTTTTATGGACCTCAAATCATAAACCCACGGAGGCCCCGCTTCATTCTCTCCAAAGGGCAAGGCAGGGATCCTACTCTGGATGTCCGCATCAGTATTCAGACTGATGTCCAGCACGTCACACTCAGATTCCAACCTGGTAGCATTTCCTTTACATTTTCAAAGTTGATGTATTGTAGTTCTGATGGAAACATGGATTGAGATTTAGGTAGCACCTTAACCACTGGCTGTGACTGGGCTCAGACTCCAACAATTTTCTTTCTTTTTAAAAAATAGTATGAATGATATATACCATTCACTGAGCATACACTGTATTCAGCACCAACATGTGCTTCTCATATCTCTTACTTGATCATCATAACAACCTTGTGAGATTGTCATCCCCATTTTACAAGTAAAGAAGTAGTTCAGAAAGGTAAAATAGTATGCCCTGAATTAACTACTTTCAATCTGACATATTGTTAATTTAGTGAAGTTCTGACCAGCATTTTAAAGTGAGAGTAAAATAATCTGAAATCTGATGGTTAATAAACAAATGAGATGTTAGAAATATTAATTAAAGCACCCAAAGAAATATCAATGCACACCCACTAGATTGACAATGATACCAAAAAATGTCACAGTGTCAATGACTGAAGATACAGAACAAAAGGAAGCATGAACTGGTATAAGCTGTAAAAGTTGAGGCTTACTAGGTAAGATAGAAAGTATTCTTGCTCTTAGATTCAGCACCTCTATCCTAGATATGCTCTTGAGAAGCTCCTGCATATACGGGCAAGGAGACGTGAATTGGGATTCCCAAAAGAATCCAAGCCAAATGTTCATCAACAGAGTAGAAACTGGACCTGGGGGCACACACATATAACTCCAGCTACAGAGGAGGCTGAAGCAGGAGTGTGGTAAACTTAAGTTCTGCCTGGGCAACTTGGTGAGGCCCTGTCCCAAAACAAAACATAAAAACAGGTGAGGACATGGCACAGTGGTAGAGAGCTGTGACAGTCAGGATGGACTTTCAGTTTAACTGGCTTTGGGACCTACCCAGGAATGGGTGGAGGACACTACAAGGTGTGTCTCAGAGGACCGTGGAGGTGTGGCCTTGGGCTCTACAGCTGGTCCCTTGCCCTTCTGCTCCGGCATTGTTCCCTGCTCTGCTTCCCATTTGCCCTGAACTAAGCAGGTTCGTTGTGCCACACTCTTCTGTCATGATGGTCCTGCCATGGAACCAGCCAATCTTGGACTGAAACCACGAGCAAAGTAGAAGTTCTCCTCCTTTAAATGGTGGTTACATTGCACGCCAGCAATGGAAAAGCATCCAATGCAAGTGCTTACGTAGTATGTACAAGCTCATGAGTTCAATCCCCAGTACTGCCAAGAAAGACTAAGTTTAAAACTTGTGGTTTGTTCATTTATAGAATTATATGTAGCAATGAAAGTAAAAAATAAACATCAACATGAACATAATATTTATTGAAAGGAGCCAGATGCAAAAGCATACATATTATGTTGTGTTTCATTTATATAAAGTACAAAATTATGCCAAACTAACCTGTATGATTTCAGTATGTATATATAGATAGTAAGATAATACAGAAAAATTGTTAAAATAAAACTATGACATGATTATCTCTAGGGCATAGAGAGGTATATAGGGGTGAGGATCTCTACATTACTGAAAATATTTTATTGCTTAAAATAGGGTAGTGATTATATGGCATTTCTAGTCATTTTCTAAAGTATATGTGTTTTTTAAAAATTTTATTTAAAGAGAAAAAAAGCAAAACAGAAAAAGGTGTAAAAACAATAAAGAATTTCAGAAAAAAAAGCAATAAGAAATCACTAGTTGATAAATTACATATTGTCTTCTTAGACCTAGTTGTTAAAGTTACAAAATTAAGGCATACAAAGTGGACATTCAAACAGTGAGACTGCAAAGAAGTTCAATGATCCAGTAACAACTTAGCAACATGGTTATCAATCCTACACACTTAAACATACATGCAGCCATATCCTCTAGAGCACTTTCTTTTCTTCTTTTTAAGTCCATTATTTGTTTAGTTATATCCTATTTCAGGTTGCTCAGTACCTTACTGACTTGTTTTGTTTTTGTCATATACTTTTTAATCACCTTATATAATTCTGTTGCCTTCCCGTTTTGAGTTTCTCCTCATCCATGATCCATGGATCAGCTTTGGTGGAGTTGGGAGATTTTTGGAGATATTTTGTTACTTTCTAGTCTACTTTTTTTTTGAAGGTAGCAAAATACAGCAGAACAAGACTGAACAAACCCATGTGACCTCAGTGCACTAAAACTACCACAGAACCTCAGAGCAGATCACCAGGATACAAGCAATGGGCTCAATAGTATAGCCCATTTTGTTCACATTACCTGTTCTTTCAATCAGATAGAGGAAAATGTAAGGAAATATTGAACTTATAAAAACAGAATATTGAATAAAGCAGTACCATTAATCAAAACTGAGCAAAACAGTGATAAAAATATTTGCTTTCAAAGAGATGGTAGAAGGAAATCCCCCTTACTTGCCATGCTGCATACATTCATCCTCCAAAAAGATACTCAGACCTCTAGTGCCGACTTGCCAATGGGGGGAGGGGTGAGGAATGGATTAATGTCTGATGCTTAGCCCGCGCACTGGCAGGCCCCCAGCTGCTTACCAGGATGGCCAGTAGGCCACCTGTTCTCCCAGCGCCCAAAGTTCCAACATGATGCAGAGCTCAGGAATCGCTGATAGTTCTCATCCCAGTGTGCCAGTGGCTTGCCAGGCCCCCAGCTGCTTACCAGGGTGGTGAGTAGGCCGCCTGTTCTCCCAGCGCCCAAAGTTCCAACATGATGCAGAGCTCAGGACGTATATGTGTTTTAAACAGGGGCAGTGGTGCATACCTGTAATCCCTGAGACAGGAGGATTAGTGTAACCGTTGGACATCATCAAGGCCAGCCAGGGTTACATAGTGAATTCAAGGCCATCCTGGATACATAGTGAGACCTGTCTCCAAAGAAAAAAGTGTAATAGCATTTTACATACTATTATATAGCAATGCTATACATTCCCCATAAAATGAAAAAAGGATATTAAGAAAGCAAATTATTGAAAGCATGATTTGTTAATATACAAGCCTATTAGAAATAAATTTTTAGTTTATTTCTAATATCTCTAAAACACATGGATTTCTGAAGTAGGAAGACCTGTCCCTGCTTGGGAGTCGTGTTTACTTCGGCATAGATGGGATCCCCTAATTCCAGCACAGCAGTTCACTCTTGCTCTTACCAGTCTAGCTTGCCTTGCTGGCTTGAAAAAAAAAAAAAAAAAAAAAAGAAGAGTACATTCCTAGGACTAAGCAGTGAGTTATAAAATGTGATTTTAATTCTCTCTCTCTCTCTCTGCCTCTCTTTGTCTCTCTCTCTCTCTGTGTTTGTATCAGATCATAACAAAAAATGTATTTTTTTTACTGCATCATGGTCCAAAACAATTGAAAACCTCTACTTTCAATCCCATGCTTAATAAAATATAAAGTCTGATTCAGTCAACATCTTTGAGGATGATAGACTTGTCTCCAATTGGAAGGAAAGAAAGTATTCCAGCTGGTATGAATTTTGGCTCCTATCTATCACCAGCTCTTCACATGTGCCTGAGTCTGCATTTCCCTTTGATTCCTCTAGCAGAGGGAATAGCTATTTCTCTATCAGAGGTTACTATCTTAGGTTTACTTTTCTCTCAGCTCCACAGAGTTTGATTTATTCTTTCTCTTCCCTGTATCTTCAAACTCTTCCTCAGCACATAAATCCCAACTTTTATATAAATCCCCTTTTAAAAGTATATCTCCTTTCATCTCTACATTATTCTGAATTTCTATACATACCTGGCTATTTCTCTGCTCCCCTTCTCAAGAAACTTCTTTATAAAGTTGACTGTAGCCAGGTGTGGTGGTATATGCCTATAATCCCAGCCTTTGTGAAGCTGAGGCAGGAGGATCATCATGAGTTTGAATCCAGCCTGTGCTACATAGCAAGACTTTGCCTCAAAAAAATTTCCTGTACATATTGGATGTCTCCTCTTCCTATCTTTTAATTGCTATCATTTACTATTTATTTATCATTTCATTTTCTATTGATTCTGCTCTAGCACAATCACCAGCAAACTCCATATTGGCAAATGATGACAGGCTTTTCAATTTTCATCTTATTTAATTCTGTGAAGGAATTTGATTCAGGTGACAATAACCACGTCTTGGAATGCACTTTGTTTCTGTGACACTGTCTGCTCCACTTACTACTGCTTCTTTGACCACACATGTCAAATTTCTTCACAGACTTCTCTGTCCATCTTTAGGTGTGGGACCCTTTAGCTCTGTCTATGTTGTGGTTACTGAAGAGAACATCCTCAGACACAATAGTTTTAGTTTTTACATTAGGTCTTTTCATCTACAGGTTTCCCCCTCCATTCTTTTTCATTCTTGGCAGTTTAATCAAGGAACAAACACATTGACACATAGAATTTCCTATGCTGAATTTTGTTTATCTGTTGGTGTACAGTTTAGTATATTCCTCTGTCCTCTCTGTCTTTTGCATTTGTATAAATTATTAGTTCATATAAAGTTGTTAGCTGGACCACCTGTACATGACCCAACATATAGCTTGAAGTTTTCATAGAATGGTAGGTAACTGGATTCTAAGATAAAACTGTCCAAGACCTGAAATACTGGTGAAAAACAAGTACAGGCTTCTATGCCAGTTAAGAACTGCTGGAATTGACCCGATGTCTCTTTCTAACTACATTTATTGGAGTAATCATATAGCTCTCTTTGATTCACAGTGGTTGAGAAATGACCTCCACTTATTGATGGTGTGTGGGAGTGTCAAGCTCACATTGTAGATTTATGTGAAATAGGAAATTTTGCACCATCTTTGAAAATCTGTCACATTTGTTATCTGGCATGACAAGATGTTCCAGCTCACTTTAAGCATCTCCTGCTGTGATTAGAATCCATCTTTTCTCTTACAAATGTTGGTCCTTTTTGATAGGAAGTGATATTTCAAGATGAAAATCTGGATGCTTAAGATACACATTGCTACCAGTTCAGTCTTCTATCTAAGCCTTTTCAGTAAGCATTGCTAGAATACATATGCACACGAACACACACACATATGCATGCAAATATACAAGACTACTTACAGATACATACTTATATAAAGATAAAATATTATACAAATTCATTCTGTTACTTCTAATTCAAATTCCATGGATTTTTACTTGACATCTTCCACTTTACATTTCTAATTTCTTTTTTTTCCTCACTGAGAATTTTGATGTCCAATGACAAGAATGTTAAAATATGACATAATTACTTTTTTGCATTATCCCACATTTTACACACAACAGTCTTACAATAAAATACTAGTAGATAAAACAAAAATAACTTGTTTTGAATATTCATCTCCTGTTCTTTTTTCCTTTGCATCTATATTGTCAAGGATTGTGTAAATATTCACTCTTCCTTTTAGCACTAAATTAAGCTTATTTTCTAAGTAAATATATTTTTACTGGTACCATCAGGGTTTTATAACAATGTTTCATTTATGATTTTGGTTCTTTGAATCCCTTTTTCTAGAAGACTAAGAATTGCTCATGGAAACAATATTTTCTGAGTTTTTGAATGTTAATAACAACTTGTTGGAGGTCTTTATAATGGAGAATTAACTTTTACTGGTACGAAATACCTTATTTACATCTTATTCTCTTGGCGTCAAATGTTGATTACATTATGCTTTCCCTAACTGACAATTGCTTAATCTTTCACTTAATTCTGATTTAATCAAGGATTTCTTGCTTCCTCTTTTAGTACAGTAATTTTATTGGACTTTTTCTTCTTTTCCCATTCTTGGTCAATATATTCAGTAAAGAGTGTTCCCTTTCATGATATAAATTCCATTTTATTCCAGGAATTATTTGTCAATTATAGTTTTCAATATTCATCATGTTCCTTTTTTTAATCTTTTTTTATGGGACAATGGATCTTCTTTATCTATAGTTTCTATTTATCTCTTTGTCTTGAATTATTTTGATTCTTCATTTTGCACACTTTTTAAAAACTTTTTGTGTAGAAATAATTTCAAATCTATGAAAAAGCCAAAGTCTGAAACTAATATACCTTTTACCCAGACTTACACTAACCATGGTTCTTCCTCAAACTTACTGCATTGCAGGTATGACAGCCTTACCTACCACATTTGGCAAACATGAAATCTAGGAATCCATCAGGATGCTCTCTTTCCTCCCACTTACAACATTTTATCTCACAAGATCTATCAATGACCCATTTCCTGCACTGGAACTATACTGCTGATAGAAGATATTTACAATATGCCGTGGCTGCCTACCCACACCATTGTCATGAGTAGTAGATTATGCATCCATCTCCCAGACTTAGAAACTCAATTACCCCAGTCTCTTGTGATATGTTATCAGTCTATCAGAGGCACTCACCTGAGACTGACTACCTAAGAAAGCAAGAATCTTTTGGTAGGAGAGGCAATAGAAGCTTTTGGCTTTAGGTGAGAATACTTGCTTAGCTAACAGTATGTAGTACTCTAGTTAGTTGCAGACAAAGTTGTGCAGGAGCTACAGAGAGGCAATGGATTTCGGGAGAGCAGCCTTCTAGGAGCATTGAGTATCCTTTCTGCATGACAGCCTCAAACACTGATTGGCTTTTCTTGAAAATCTAGAAACTAATTAACACCCTTTAAAAAATTGCTTAAAGCGGGTTTCTTTGTTTGCTACTGTAGATGCAGGGATATACTGATATTTTCTCAGCTCCAGTAATACACCAACCACAGTTTCTTGCCTTGTAGATAATCCCTCCATCTCTGCAACCTGTCCTTTCAACTGAAAGTTCTGCTCTCTTCAGAAAATAAGGGAACATTCAGTTGCTTTTGAACATCACCTTAATTATGGAGTGCTGTTTTTCATAACAATGATTTCTACTCTAATGATTATAAAATTACGTGTTCTGCTGTTAAAGAGCAAGGCCCACTTTTTAATATCCAATGTTATATCATTTGCATAGTTCTAATATTTATACAAATCATGGAAAGGGTAGGGAGCTGAAAAACTAAAATTTGCTATACTGCATATTGTTATCCTGTAAACAGATGCTCGGAGTTAGGCCTGCAAGATCAGTTAGATGATACAATCATTAAGTTGTTTTTGTACCTCAGCTGCTATCAACTCTGAACCAGCCAGTTGCTTAGGGTGGTGGTGGTGAGGTTCCTGTCTACCAACCTGTGTACTGGTTGGCTCATGGGAAGGGCAAATTGGATTCTTGTTACTCCTCCCAGGCCCAACATGGCTTCTGCCAACTCAGGAAGGATGAATTAGCTTTAACACAGACATTTTCAATACTTCAGTCATGTCTCAAAAATGATGAAACTTGAAATGAAAAACTCTGGGTTTTGAATTCTACTGTTTCTGATATCTGATTGATTTATTTGGAAAAATAACTGTATGCTTGCTGATGCATTTGAGGATGAACATTTGATAGATTACTACAGAGATCTTGAAGAAGAAATTCCCAAGAATTTAGAACTAAGCATTTAGAAACAGTGACTATTTCACTTTGACCTAAATACAGGACTGGATTATACCATTACCATTCACAAGTTGCATGAGTCCTTATGGAATCCAGTGTATCTTTCAATCCCCAGGGAGGAAAAGGTCATCAAATCTATCCTGTTCTTTTCATATATTTTTAAATCTACACCCACAGTAATTCTTTCTTCTGCATTAACAAATGCATGTATTTTTTTTCTTCTCTACCTTCAACAGTATTTTGGGTATAATTTTTTTCACTGCTTAACCTGATTTAAGTATATATCTAATCACGTGTTGCTATTTATTTGATGGTTTCCAGTTTTTACAATATTTAGTTACAATTTATTGAACTTATCTTCACTGGTATCAATTCTTTTTCAATTTAAAACTTGCAATAAAATTTAATTTATTGTGAATTTTTTGTCCATGTCAAATTTAACCAACTATAACATCTGCCTTTATGAGTTTACTTTGTGGCCATTATTTCTACTACACCCAATTTTTCTTGATCAGATTTGGATGCCTACATGCTGTCAAGGAGATATGTTTATCTGGAAATTTTTAATCATTAGCCATTTTGCCATATGTACAATTTTTGTTGTTTTTAAATGACATAAGAAGTATGTGTGTTTATGGGATTACTATATGACCTTCCAAAATGTGTATATTACATAATGTTCAAGTCAGGACAAGAATATCTGCCTTATTAAACATTCATTGTTTCTTTGTGGTAAAAACATTTGAAATCCTTTCTTCTAATTTCTTTGTGGCATATAATACATTTTTGTTATCTACAGTCAGACTTCTGTGCTAAATATATTTTCTAATATCACTGCAGACCACGTTAATTTAATCAAATGTCTTTTTTTCCTCTGAGAATTTATTATCTTGTATATGGGGAAGTAACTGTAGTGAAAGAGTAGTTTGCTTATTTTCCTTCTATTTTGCACGTGTTCCCAATATGTCAATATTACTTAGCACCACATATGCTTAAAATTCATAACATTTATAAACAATTTCAAAACCAGTGTTCACTCATTCTTTAGGCATTTTATAAATATTGGATTAATCTGAAATGCTTATCTTCACAGTATATTTAAAACAATATGCTGCCAAAATGCCTTGTTATTATTGAAATATTATTTCAATAATATTTAAGATTATTTCAAATCTTAAGATTGTTTCAAATAACTCATTCTTAGATTCACTAAAATGAAATAAAACTTTACTGGGAAGTGCAAATAATTGAGTCACTAAAAAAAAGAAAAAAAGAAAAGAAACCAAATGTAGCCCAATACAAACTCAAATCTACATGAATCAGGACCTTGCTATGTGGAGAAAAAATCCAATGAAGTAAAGAGACCATTTTCTGATTTATGTTGCTATGCCAATATAACACAGTTACTTAAAACTGGTTTATGAATCCAGTAGAAGCTTTTTTTCTAATAATTTGATGTCCTTTCCACTTTCAGAATCCAAATTTGTGATTTACAACAATTCCTTCCAACAGCCCTTCACCTGGGGAAACAGAAAACTTCCTCATCCTCTACACAGATGTGGAGAAGGGAAGTGTACATCTATCCTGAGGTGCAGGCACAGAGAGAAGGTCATGGATGCTCATGCATTAAGATTATTGGGACCTAGAACCCAAACACTGGGCAAGATGCCCATAACAAATGATATGGCTTGTTTGATGGCTTCATAAGGCAGTAGCAATGATTTCTGGGTGTTGATGAGATCTCATGGTAAGGAAGGTAACAAATTTCTAGGGGCCGTATGTTAACACCTGGCATATTTTTCCTCCTGCAGCCTGCTGACCATGCTCACCTGCTGTATCTAAACACATGTTGTTTGGTTGGTTGGTTGATAACATACTCTAGAAAAGCACAGAGTATGGTTTGTGACAAAAGAAGGAACACGCTACATTCCTTCAAACATTTCTTCACTATGTTCTGTCTTATGGCCTCTGATGCTTCACAACCTAGACAGGAGCCCCCAGTACATATAAATCTTACTTCTGGTATCCTCCCACTCAACCCCATTTGAATGACAATCCAAGGTTTTTGCACTTTACCATGTGGAAATTCAAAGAAATTTAATATTTAAATATTTATTGCCATAGAAACAAAGTCAGTGCCTCTGGAAGGTTAACATGAGTACAAGTTATGAGATCAGATGGAAGTGGCAGTAGAAGATTTAGCATTGGGAGCCATTTATGATTACACTGGTGCCTATGTTCACAAATGGTCTTGTTTGCAAATGGTTTGATTTGCAAACATGCATTTAGCAAAATTTCATTTTTGTTTGCTGTCTCTGCATGGGGTGACAACCATGACTGCATGTCTCTCCTACACAAACATGAACGTGGCCCTGTTTTCCAGAATCATGGAATGAGTTAAACTTGTGAACTAAGGTACAACTGTAACTGGAATAAACCAGATGTGGAGTGATGTGGAAATAAGTTCAATGGAGTCTGATCCTTATCACTTTAAAAAGGAATAATGAACTTACCCATTCCTTTCCCTCTTGCAAAACTCCCTTCAAATAAGAGGAGACAGGTCTGTCTGCAAGGCCAGCCCTGAATAAGTGAATATGCAAATGAAAATATGCATGATTTTCCTGCACCTAAAAGTATGATGACTTAATTGACTCTTTTGTTTTCCTCTTGTCCATAGGAGTGTCCTGAATCATAAACAATACTCTTTGTGCTTTTCTAGAGTCAATGATGAACCAACCAAACAAACAACATGTGCTCAGATACAAACATGAATCAAACTAAGCAGTGAAAAAATATATCCAAATACTGTTAAGGTAGAAAAGAAAAAGAATATATGTATTTGTTAGTGCAAAAAGAATTATTGTAGACATAGATTTTTAAAAATATGACAAGAACAGGGCAGGCTTGATATTCCATTCATCCCTAGGGATTGAAAGATACATTTGATTCCATAATTCTGATTCTGAAACCAGGATTATAAGGAAGTACCTTAGAGACCAATGCCCTTGTTGCCACTATGTCACCTTGAGTGGCACAATGTCCTGTCTTGGGTTATTTCTTTTGTACTTCCTTGGTGATAGTTTTTCTGCCTTTGGTATTCTACAACATACAGCATACCAAGACCTCCAGTTTCTATGATGCCTGCCCTCACCCAGAACCTGCATGGGGTTCTGCCATTCATCTGTCATGTCCTACCCTTGCTTGAATCTATATATACCACATGTCTTGGTGTCTGTTCACTTCAGTTATTGGAACTCAAATCCTTTCTGTTTTTTTTTTTTTTATTAGTTTGGTATGTAACATACTCTTTGTTAAGCCTTGTGTCTAGAAGTCTCTCTAAACCCTTATTCAGGCTTAGTTGGAGATTTTCAGAAGTGGCTGGATCTAGAGTGTGTGACACCAGGATTGATTTATGGTGCAATGCTATGCTCAAGGGCACTAAGATTAAGGGTGTGAGTGCTACCTACCCTAAGGAGCCCAGAAAAGATAAAAAAAAAAAAGGCAGAAAGGGCTGTGGTTATCCCTTGCTGCTTTGCTACCTTGTGCCTGCTATGAATTGTTCCCCTCTGTGAAGCCACTCTGCCTTGGCGCCAACTGATTATGGACTAAAACCTCTATAAACTGTGGACTAAATAAACCTTTCCTCCCTTAACTTGTGGGTGTTGAGTTTTTTTTTTTTTTTTTTTTTTTGGTACCAGGGATCAAACTCACAACTGCTTTGCTTGCAAGGCAGGCGCTTATGCTGCTGAGCTAAATCCCCAGCCCCCAAGTGTTGAGTATTTTATCTCAGTAATAAGAAAAATTTACCTAAAACAGAGTATGATGCCAGGAATTGGGTTGTTACAGTGACTGTACCTGACCATGTGTCTCAAGAGCCTTTTGAACTGGCTTGTGATAAGGGAAAGAGTTAGAAAAGTTTATGGCCCCTGAAAAAATATAAATGTAAATCTGAGGCTGTGCTTGATGGAAGTTTCTAGCCATAGCTTAGAAGACCAGAATGCTTATGGAAATACTGCCAAGAAAGGATCAGGCTCAGGAGGTTTCTGCTGGAAAGTACTGTATTGGTTGTTGGACTCCAGATGATGTGTGCAGTGCAGTCTAATATTGAAGTGGTGGCATGGCTAATGTTGGGAGTTTTTAGCCAGATTTATTTTGAGAATCAAGAGCAAAAAGCCCAGTAGAATGATTTAAAATTTAAGTTTAACCAGAAAAGAAGCTCCAATAAACCTTTGAAACATTTTAATTGCTGAAAAGGAACATCAGAATAGAAAAGATGGCCTGAGGGGATCATAAGAAGCAGCAGGACTCTACCATTTGTAGCCTTCAAATTGCAAAAATGAAAGACTTTGCTTTGAGAAGAGTCCCAGAGCACCATGTTCAAGAGTGACTGCACTCTAGGGAAACTGTTCCTTGAGATTTGACTCATAAGTACTGAACTCCTACAGTCGAGAAAAAGGATGCCTGGTTACTGCTCCAGCTGACAGCAGATCCTGGCATCATCCATGTGGTGCTGGCTTTAGATGCATGCCTAATGCAAGAGTTGTGGGGTCAGGAAGACTTCCACCCAGATTTCAGAAGAAGACTGGGGAACCTAGGCAGTGTGATCCTGAGAGGCCAGTAAGTGGAGCTGTGAGTGGGAAGCCAAAGGTCCCATAGAGAACCTAGAAGTTTGGAGAAGCCAAAAACAGATCATCTGAGGAAAATTTCATAGAGCAGAATTGGCCAAAAAGAGAAGTCATGGGAGCTACAACCATGAGAAGTGCCAATGGGGTGGACCCACTCAAGCACTTTGGAGTTCACAACTTGCCACAGATTGCCAGAAATCCTGGAAGTGAAACTGTGGGATTTGATGTTTACCCTACTGGATTTTTGTCTTGCTTGTTCCCCTTACCCTTCTATCCTCCTGTTTGTAAGTTTTGGAATGGAAATGTCTACCTTGTGCCATTGAATGTTGGAAGTATTTTAGTTTATTTTCATTTGTATAGGAGCTTACAACTAACAGTTTGACTTAAATCCCAGAGTAGACTTAGGACTTGGACTTTTCAGCAATGCTGAAACTGTTAGGATTTTGACAACTCTTACAGATCAACTAAATGCCTTTTGCATAAAGGGATGTGCAATAATCTTTGGGAGATGTTCTAGTCAGGAGCTGCAAGGAGAACAATTACACATAGGACACACAATTTGTAGTATTATTTATAATGATCACCCAAGGAGTCAAATATGAAGAAAGTGCAGGGAATCTGTGCACAACACTAAAGACTTTGAAAACCTAGAGCCTACAATGACTCATACAAGTCTATTTCATGGATCTGTGCAGGGAAGATCCAAGGATCAGTGGTGGAAGCTAGAAAGTCTATGCCAGCTGGGTGAAGGTTCTGTGCCAGAAGGTGGAGAGTTCTGGGGTCAAGAAGAAATGCTCAAAATAAGGACTAGGGCTCCCCTGAAAATTACCACAGCCATCCCCAGCAACAAAGAGGTCCTGAGCTCCTCCAATGATGAGAACAGCTCGGGTCATATCAGGAAGCCAGCATGACAAGCTTCTCCTATAGACTGACTAGCACATATCTTCCCCTCTGGAGATAGGAAGCAATGCTCAAAGTAAAGACCAGAGCTTCCCCAAAGTGAACAGCCATTCTCAGCAACAAGGTCCTGAGCTTCTCTGATGATAATAGCCGAGTTCCTATCAGGGGAGCCAACGTGACAAACTCCTCTAGGAGAACCAACAGCTCCAAACAACAATACTTAGGAGAACCCACAATGCTGCTTCCTCTCCAGGTCTCCTTTTATGATGTCAAATTTCCTCAGGTGGGCCATCTATAACCCAGCACCATGCTGTTTCAGTATAAGTGGTGTTTAAGTTGACCACCAGTTACAAATCCACTACAGAGTACCAACGCAGAATGTTATGGGTTATGTCTAGATATCTCTGCAAAGCCTCATGCAATCATAGGTGGGGCTTTTTCACAGGTGGCTGGATCTGTGGGATTGATTCATGGTGCAATGTTATGCTCAAGGACACTAGGATTAAGAATTTGAGTATTACCCACCCTAAGTAGCCAGGATAAGATGAAGTGGCAGAAAGAGCTATGGTAGTGCCTTGTTGCTTTGTTCCCTTCTGTCTGCCATGAATTGTTCTCTTCTGTGAAGCCACAGTGTCTGTCTTGGAGCCAGCTGATTATGGACTGAAACCCCTACAAACTGTGAACTAAAACCCTTCCTCCTTTAACTTGAGGGTGTCGGGTTATTTTGTCTCAGCAGTGAAAAAATAAACTAAGATGCTCTTTATACTCATCTCTATCCCCACATGTCAAACGTCGTAACTGTCCCTGAAGACACCCCCCAATCACTTAGCCAGTTGCCATTCCCCTCCAAAATTTGCTCCAAGCATGAAAATTCCACACAATAACACTCTCAGAAACACATTCCTGTTAGCTGCATTTTATAATTGAGGAAACCAAGGTTTAAGAAGGTGATTTATCTTGGCAAGATTACACATAATCACAGCCTAAATTTAAACCAAGGCAACCAGACTTCTGAGCCTTTAAATTTAGTGCCTGTAGATCTGAGTTTGTCAGACTGGCCATCCTTCTATTATCAGGAATATCTAAAATTATACTGTGTATCTGTAGAAAACAATGAGATATAACCACAAGTCCAATAGTAGTGATTATTTGGAATTATACTAGGAAACAAATTGTTTCATAATGTATTTTAGCAAGTGCTGGGAAGGTCTCTTGGCCTCCCAAGATATTTCCCATTAGCTAAAGTAAATGTTAATTTCTCTTCAGTAGTGAAACTTTTATGAATCTTCCAGGAGCACTGTAACCTTTAAATCATTATTATCCAGGATTACTCTACAGAACCTTCTATCCCTCGGTGCAGTCATTCACAAAATATCTTCCTAACTAGTGACTGTAAATAAAGTCTCATTTCTTTTTCATATGAACTTGGTTTGCAAAAGTGCCACCCTACAAGAGTTGAGGTTGCCTACACAGATGAATCCTGGATGAATTTTGTCCTCTGAGACCAGTATGTGGCTCCAGCCACAGCCCAGCAACTCTGCAGATATCTCACGCCATTTCAGGCTTGGCTTCACTTAAGAAGTTGCTGTTTCCTCTTCAAGATTTGCTCCAAGCATGGAAAAGAGGACTTTTCTTATTTCCACCCAATAATAGCTATGACAAGCCTGTAGAAAGTCACAAGATTATTGAAAGCTTAGAGGCCGTGAAAAGGAATTATGACAGGGAGGGGAGGGAGTGGTCTTTCTCTCTATGACAAGACTTGACCTTGTGCCCACCAAATACCTGCTGGAAGCAAGTAATGAGAATAGGTTCTTTACTTGACAACAATGTATTATTATGTGGTTGAAAATTGCTAGGAGATATTCTAGTGTTCTCACTACAAAAAAAAAAGAGAGAGAGAAAGAGATATATATGTGAGGTAATGGATCTATTAATCACCTTGATTTAGTCAGTCTACCATATGTGCTTAAATCAAAATAGCATGTTCTACATCATAAGTGTGTATCTCTTTGGTTTGCAAGCCTGTTAATTTTTAATCTATTCTCTGGCATTAAGTTAACAGTGGTCAGACTGCAGACCCTCCTACCCCAAATCTGTGAGCAAATGCCTGGGCAAGAATACATAGTTCTCAAAAATAAGGCAACTTTCCAACTTAGAGAAGTTTGAATATAAATTTAGAAAAAAATCAATTCTTATTGTTCTTTTTTGATATAAAACAGATCCAAACACATTAGCAAATGAAACAATATTTTATTTTAATCTGAAGCACCCAAATTTAAGTGTTTCCACTGCATTCAGCTCTTCCAAAAAGAATTACTTTACTGGAGTTGGAGACAGATCACTCTGAACAAGTGCAACTTTGTAGCCAGAACATTAACAGCATCAAAATTATTGCCTGGAGATAAATTGGACCTGTAAGAATTTACTATAGTGAATGAAAAAGTAAACAGAAACAAGAAGATGCCAGTAACACCTCCTTTAGAGCACAGCTGAATGGTGCCATGAAAGTCCCAGCAGAAGTGGATTTTGGAATCCACAAACCTGTATTACAGTGAGCATGGAAGAAAGTGGAGTCTAGTAAATGGATGCCAACCCAAGGATTACTCCCTGCTGATAGAGGGACCCAGCTAGCAAATTTCCTCTCCTGGGGCCCGCACCCCAACTCATCCTTCCCAATGTGCCAGCTTCTCTGGGGAGTCTCAGTTTATCTTCTTCACTGTCTAAACTTCATTTCTTTCTGAACTTACCCTATACCATCCCACCAGTCATTGTTCCCTATATTTTGGGGCCCTGCTACAATAATATAGTGGGCAAACTTTTTTCAAAATGGCTAATTACATGGTAAATCCACTTTTGAGGATCATATAACCTGTGATCTCTGTCACAGCTACTCTGGTGTCATGGCAGTAAAGGAGCCACAGACAATACAGAAACACAGGGGATGGGCTGTGTTCCAATAAAACTTTACAAAGAGGAGACAGGGCTGAGCACAGCCCCAAAGCTTTAATTTACTGATCTGTGATCTAGAATAGTATGTTTCTGTGTTTATACTCACTTATCATTATGATTTTGGATTTCTCTTTTCTTTTTCTGCATCTTAAGGATTGCTATCAATTTCTTGTCAGTTTAACAAAACATTTCAAAGTGTTCTTACATAATTAATTTAGATCCAGATGTTTGGAGAATGACAAGAGGTTTTGTTCTGTTTTGTTTTTTTGAGACAGAGTCTTGGTATGTAGTTCAGGCTGGCCTTAAACTCAGGTGATCCTCCGGCGTCAGCCTCCTGAGTGCTGGGATGACAGGACTGAGACCCCATACTGAAAAGCAGAAAATGTATAACACCTAGTTCTGTGGCCTGTTGTAAAAATAAATCTGATCCATCTTTTTCTTTCTCTGTAATGCTGGTCCTCTGTGCCATTATGTTTTAGAAGTCACCTATGAAATAATGATAGATTTTTAACTGATGAATTACATCCATTTACCTTTACGATGACTGAGTACATTTAGAATTATTTCTACCACATTTTGTTTTATTTCGTAGTTACTGCAGCATTTCTATTCTTTTCTTCTTCTCCTTCCATTTATTACAAAAAGCAGTGCTAGAACAATATCCTCTCAATCATAGAATTTTAAATTGACAATACTTTCCCTTAGAACTCTGTCAGTAATGTCTTTTAAATAATTGAGAATATTCTAGTCTCTGTGTTTACGACAGACTTATACTTCAGTCTAAGTGATCATTGGTAGGAGACATCTCTTTCCTTTTACGTTTACTCAATATTTTCTCTTTGTTTTCTGAAACAGTCTCACTAAATTTGTGTTTTGTCTTTATTTACCCTGTGCTCTTTAAATAGTCATGTCTGTTGCCAATTCTGGGTAATTTATGATATTTTAATATAGCCCATTTACTTTTCTCTTTATTCTTTGTGTCTGGGACTTCCTTTAGAACTATACTAGGTCCCTTTTTATTCTCTGTGTTTGTTTCATTTTTTTTTCATTTCTTTCTGTGCTACATTATTGGATTTTTCCCCTTAATTCTACTATTTCACTCTTTAGCTGGGTCTAACCTGCTATTTAACTCACCAGTCAACTTTTCCTCACAATTGGATTTTTAAAAAAATTTTATATTTTCAAATTTTGAAATGTTTTTGATATTTCAAATGTCATTGAGAAATAAGATTTTGGTCATTGGTTTATACAGTTCTTTTTTTCCTAGTACATTTTAGATATACATAATGATAACATTCATCATAAGGAATTTGTTCCTGCAAACACATATCTTATTTCTTCTTCTTTTCTCACTTCCCTCCCCTCCCCTGTGCAAATGCCCTTGTGCAAATATCAACTCTGTCATTTACTAGATTTCTGACCTGGGGCAAGTTACTTAACCACTCTGAAACCACATTTTTTCATCATGAGAAAATAGTAATATCTCATAGTACCTTAACAATTGTGTTGTGAGGATGAAAAGCACTAGCATAGTACTTGCAAAGCATTTAGAGGGGTGCTTAGCATGTGGTCACTGCTGTCTATCACCATCAATATCATCATTTATAGTAGCCTTGTTTTTCTGTTTCTCATTCTGAGTTTTAATTACTTCTGTTATAGCTTTAATCATCTTAAAGCTTTTCTCAGCAGTCACTTTTTGAGTCCCATTCTGGTTACTCATTCTTTGGTCTAATCCTCTCATATCTTGAGCTAATGGACTATGACTCACACAAAAATTGTTACTTTCTTATTCCATGACTTTCTGTCATGAATTTATCTCAACAAAGCATGTTATTTTTTGAGAAGCACGTTAAATGTATCTGCTCCCCCATGTGGTTTTGCATTTATAATAACAGGAGAACCAGGAAGTTTTCTAACCAATGACCAAATTTTCTGCTTATATATTTTAAATGATGATTTTTTTAAATGTAAGATAAATTCAAGCTCTAAAACCTAACTCAAGATGTGGAGTTAGGATGTCTGAGGTAATTCCATGTTGTTAGGCAGAGATAGACTAGATTTGCTAGTGTCTTCCGTGCATGTGAGCAGGATTTTTCTGATGGTCTGGGTTCTAACATTCCTCTTCACCTCACACGATGCCTTATATCTACAGGAGCTCTAACCCAAGCCCCCAGCTAACAAGGCTGAGCTCAAGCCATAGTTTCAGTTTCCTCTGTTTTCCTAGCACGATGTGATTTTGTTCCAGAAATATTTCTTGCAGCTTTTATAGATGTTTGTTTTGGGGCATGTTGGTGCTCCATCTTGCAAAATGCCTAGTAGAATTCTTCCTTCTCATTATACTATGTCAGAGCTATCTTTCTTCCTTATGAGTCTCCTTTTTTCTCATATTTATTTTTTGTTTTTTCTTATTCCTCTTCCACTTCATAGTAGTTTCTTTCTTCCTCTGGTAGTACATTTAAGCCCCACATGAACTGACAATCTGAAAAGATAAATAGAATTAATTGGCTTTCTACCACTATCGAGACACCAAAGTACTTCTACAAGAGCAATGCATATTGGGTTGATGCTGTAAAATTTCATTTTAAACTCATAGACTGTAATCCTGTAGAAACATTCCCTAGAGTCTTTGTTCTGCTCTCTCCAGTGAGTTTTTAGGTTTAATCATTCTTTCTGATAGATGTTGATGTGTTACTCATACTTTCTCATTGCATCCCAACTCTGATGAATAGTGCTTTGAGCAAGAGTCCCCAAACTGGCTGGTGCTAAAATTGCAAGACCATTCAACCAGGGGCCAGAGGTGCAGGTCAGTGGGAAAGCACTTGCCCAGCATGCATAAAGTCTTGGGTTCGATCCCTAGCACCAGGGGAAAAAAGAACATTAGACTAAACAGTCTCCCTGCTGCTACCCAAGCCCTTTATTCTGATTCCCCACTCACCAAAGAACCCTCTCACCCACTTAGAGCCTTCATGTAGAAATGCCAACCTGCAGGATATACAACATCAACTTGTTCCTAAAAATTAGTAGATTAGAGCTAAGTATTTTTTTAAAAATCACAAAACAGAACACATTAAACATTCACTGCTATATTATAGTGAATTATATAATTCATAGAACTTACTGTTTAATGCTTTCTGCACCTACAATTTAGTGATGTTAAGTAAATTTCTGTTTAACCATCACCGCTATCCATCTCCAGAACTTTATTTTTAACTTTTCTCCTCCTTTGGTAGTGTGGAGTATTGAATTCAGAGCATTTTTTGCACATGCTAGGCAAGCTTTCTACCAGTGAGCCACACCCTCAGCCCTTCTGAAAATTTTCATTGTTCCAAACTGGAAATCTCTCATTCAATACTAACTCTTTTTCTTCTTTCCATCAGGCCTTGGTGCTTCCTCTACTTTCCTTCTCTCTGAATGTGATGACTCTAAGAACCTTATATAAGTGGAATCATACAATATTTTTCTTTTTCTTTCACTTAGCATAATGCCCTCAAGATTTATCCATTTTGTGTTTACATCTGAATTTCACTTAGACTTTTTAAGGAATTCCTTTTTAAGGAATTGAGTTATATACATATATATTTTTTCTTTTCTGGAAAGATAATTTTATATTAGCCACAAAACTGTAAACTTTTTACCTGCATAGACCCTGAGATCATTGCTAGCATCATTTGCCCTTTGAATGCCATTCCTTTACTCTGCTACTGTCCCAGCTCTGTCATATTTCAACTTTCCTTAGTCTTTTAGCTGAAGAAAAACTCTGAAAACACATCATTTTCACATGAAAGGGAAACTTTTACTTTGAAATATGTAAGCTGCTTGACATATTAGATGAAATTTTGACGCTATTGACCTTCCCAAGTAGAGGAGCTAATTAATATATAAAGAAAATAATGAATTTGGAGGCCTCATCTTATCTCTAAACTATCTCTATTCTTTACCCTTTGGATGTTGTGAAATGGAGCTGGCTCAATTTTGGGCACCAGTATGCAGCATGGTGGATTTTTTTGGTTGGTTGCTTGTATTTTTTTTTTTTGTCAGTATTGGGGATCAAAATTAGATGTACCACTGAACTACATATATATCCAGGCTTTTTTATTTAATTATTTTTTATTTTGTGACAGGCTGTCACTAAGTTGTCTATGATGGCCTCCATTTTGTGAATCCTCTGCTTCAGCTTCTTGAGTAGATGGAGTTTGTGCTCCTGGCTCAGGCATAGTTTCTTATAACTGGTCCTCGTCTCAACCTCAGTCTACCTCCTCCCACTTACCCCCAGCACATCTCTAATGGGCTTTGCTCTATGTCATTCAGTGACTTCACGTTGACTACACAATAAGTTCTGATATTTAGGACTCTATAATTGACTTCCGGATCCACCCAACTCAGATTCTTCATTGTCCTAGGTTTCTGCTCTGCATTTTCCTCCTTTCTCTTATATAATGGTTTTTCCTTTAATGGCAATACCTTCCCCAGAGTCTCTACCAAAATCATGGCCCTTAAATACAGCTCACCCTCAAGTATGCACATCTACAGAGCTTAAGATTAGCAATTAAACTATTGTCGAAAGCAGTAGATTTTCTAAGAAAGTTGGAAAAAAAAGAGATATCATCCTAAATTATTGCCTTTCACCACATTAACTGGACCAACCCTTTACAAAATATATATTTATTTCTGGGTTGTTTGCCTACAATAAACCACTTTTAATTACAAAATAATATTTAAATTGTATTTACATTTTCAGAGGAAAAAAAGTAATTTAATGGTAGGCCTTGGTTCTCAAGGGAGAATTGCTCTCCTCAGGTTTTAAAAAGATAAATGCTAAATTGATTCTAGATTGAGTGACATGTGTTTAGGAGGAATAGAAAAGCACACCAGAAATAGAAGCAAATGTTGAAGAGTGAATAATAAAGCAGATTGAAAATTAAGTTTTTCTATTTTTTCATTTTATAAGACATTGTGATACAGAGTCAATAACTACTATTATTTTAAGATGTTTAACAAATGGGGAAGTTCCTAAAGGATTGAGGGAAAGGAAAAAGAGATTTTATATATATATATATATATATATATATATATATATATTCTTTTTTAAAAAAACTTTTTGTTTTTCTAAGAAGTGGCCTTGCTATGTTGGCCATGTTGAGTTCAGGTGGTCCTTCCCCCTCAGCATTCCTAATAGCTGGGACTACAATTACACACCACTGTTCCCAGATTATAACTCATTTCTTTTTAAAAGTAACAAAGGTATACCTTAATAATTAAAGATAGTAGTTTGCTTAGCTCCAAGAGTGAGATTAAGATTGTAGGGATTTCCGAAATATCTCGACGTGGTATGCCCAGAGGCACACAGAGCTCTGGAAAGGAGCAGTGTGGCTTTATGAAACTCAGTACGTGTCAGGAAATTTAATTTCCTTCCATAATGGAATGACAGGACTTGTAGCTTGGGGGTAAGCAACAGAGACCATTTATCTGTTTTTTACTCCCACTCTTCAATTCTACCATACATGTGATATCCTGCAGCAGCTAGAAAAATACGATGAGCACAGTATTTCTCAAACTGCAAGACCTGGAAAGTTCATTTTTAAATACAGCAATATATTTTTGTGGAGAGTAATTTTTATAGGTACTCTAGTTTTTTTTAAAAGAACACCAATGTGTATTTATGTAATATATATTATATATATATATATATATATATATAATATATATATGCACACGCATCCAACCTTACTATGTGCCAAACACTGTGCATGTTGCTAAGAACATAAAATGATTAAAATGCTATTCCTGGCAGTAAGGAATAATGATCAAAGATAGAGCAATGTGGTCTTTCTATAACTACTCCAGTGGAATCACCACTTGCAATAGGTAGGAGCCTTGGGAAGAACAGAATCAACAGAAAATACGTGAATATGTATTCAAGGGGACTTACTAGGATTTATAGGACCAGAAGCAAAAGTGTCCACAGTGGTTTCTGTGCAATCAGCAGTAGGAGAATCTACAATGGCCATCTATGTGCCAGAGAGCTGCTCAGTCCAAAAAGATGCACTCCTCAAATCAAGATGGATCAAATATGTCTAAGGTCTGAAAGTTCACTGGGCAGCTATTAGCAGGGAGAATTTGCCTTGAGACGCTGAAGAAACTGGAAACCTGGAAACTGAGATGGCAGCCAAGGATGTGCCCTCTTCAGAAAACCGAAGCTCTTGAAAATCAGCAAACTTCACCTTCTTTTTTTTTTTTAATTCTATCCAGGCTCCAGGCCCATTGGTTCATGTCACCCACAATCAGGACAAATCTTCCACCTTGGTTTGTTGGTCAATATTTTAATCTCCCAGAGACACCCCTGAACTGTGCTTTACTAATCTTCTGGGTGTTTCTTATTCCAGTAAAATTGACCTATCACAATTACAGGTCCTGACCGTGAAGACTTTTAGGAGTTGATGTGAAGGAACATCTGCTGGATCCATTTTTCTGAATCGATGGCTGTCAATCCAGTCTCTATATCACCATAAGATATTTTAAAATAGAGCTTCCTAGTCCCACTCCCAGATATTCTTATTGAGTTTGTCTGAGACAGGGCCTCAAACTGCATTTTGAGGATATTTTCCTGGTGAAACTAATGTTCACTAGTGTTGAGAACCACGGGGAGGTACCCTATATAAATCCTTTGGCACCCCACCAGCCTCATTATGTTGAGAGTTCATAAGGAAATTGCTCTAAAAAGAATTGTTTAACATGTATGTGCTGAGCCCCTTATAGGTGACAGGAAGAGTTTTAGGTGGTTGGGGTACACCAGTGAATACAATGGGAATTCCCTGTAGCATTAAGAACCTTATACTCTAGGTATTAAACATTAATTAAGTAATGTCCCAAACCAAGACATAATTGCAAGCTGTGACAAATACTTTGAAGGGGCAGGAGAGGGTTAGGAGGTGTGAGACAGGCCAGGGAGGAATCTAGTTTAGAATTAAGAAAAAGGTGTTCCAAAGGAAGGAAACTTTGAGTTGGGGCTTAAGCCATAAGCGGGCATTAAGTGAGACCCTTCAGGGAAGGTAAACAGCCAAACGTCCTGAGATGGGACTGGACACTGACCTGAAGTCCACATTACCTCCATGATACTGCTGCATCAATCGGGAAAGATTCCTGACTTTCTGTGTGACTGCAGCCCAGGGCCAAGGCACACAGCTAGAGGAACAGGGTGCATCTCAGTCTCACTCATCCCCTCAGCAGGCACTCTTGCTCAGTGATCCCTGAAGCAGCCCTCTGCATGGGATTGTGCCTTTGCAAATGGTGCCCTGAGCATCAGAGAAGCAAGAGTGATGTCCTGGAGGGCAGAGGGCTCAGTGATTTGGTCTGTCCACTGAGGCTGTGTGGAAGGTCTTGGGCTTCATTCTGAAGTCAGAGAAGAACCTAGCAATCTCCCAGAATGGCATCATGGCCATCAAGGGGAGGTCACTATGAAGATATATTTGTGGCCAGACTAGGACTGGTGCTGAGGAGCCAGAAGGAGATTGGAATGATTTAGGAAAATCAATTTATTGGATTTGAATGGGTGATTGGATGTGGAAATGAAGGGAAATCATCAAAGGACTTTCCCAGATTACTGGATTGTGCAACTGATTCTGTAACTGATAGCATTTATGGAGATAGGAAATACTAACGAGGAAAGCACATGCACAGACAGATACATGCAAGTGTGCACACTTGCACTATTAGTTAAGAGCTGAGAGGAAGATCAATTGTAAGTATTTCATTTCTCTCTCTCTCTCTCTTTCTCTCTCTCTCTCTCTCTCTCTCTCCCCTCCCTCCCTCTTTCCTCAGTAAAATAGAAAACAAAAAGTACAAGTTAAAACTGAAAGTTTATGGAACCACTCTGAATTGATTTCTACCTGATCTATAAGCTATGAAGTAAAGGAAAAGTCCTACCAGAAAATGAGTGTTGTGCCATTCCACTTTACTCTTAACTGCAGTATTCTAGTCCTTTATATTTGTTGGTCAATTTTTGGGATACCTGGAAAGTTGCACTCTAAACATCTCTGTTGCCAAAAGAAGTTCACAAACTGAAGCACCACTTAGGGGAAATGTAATTGTTGCTGCTTAACAGAGAAAAGTATTCCTTTAACAGGAGCAGGCCAATTCAGTCAACCAACCCTGAACCTGGAGCTGGTCCACAGGGAATCCCACCCTATTCTGCCTTTCTGCCACATTAAGACCAGATATTCCCAGGAGCCAAGCACTCTGATTGGAAATAAATTTTATTTGAGCCTCAATCATATAAATACACCCATACAACATTACATACTATACATGTCTGCAAGCTATCTGCCCCCCACTCTCCATCCTCTGCCCATTCTGAGTGTCAAATGCAGAACCTCCAAGAGAGAATCAACTCAAAGAGAGCCTGGTGCAGACTGTCAATGTTCCAAGCCTCCTAGAGTGTTGGCAGGAGTGCATGCAGGGCCTGAATGAGACCTGCCCTGAAGTCGCACAAAAGACTGCTTTAACACGCTGAATTCAAGTTTAAATTTAGTTGTTACTAATTCCTCAGACTATTTGGTTCATGTTGAAATGAGAAAAAAAAGTCTCCCAACAAAGCATTCCCTTAAAAGAAAAAAAAAAAAAGATTGCCAAAAGGCAATTTAGTCACTTGTGACTTCTGAAGGAAAAAAATATCTTTCTTTGGATTACCAAGGGATTTTATTTGAAAATAAATGTGTAATCCAGAGCTGTTATGTTCTGTGACAAAATCACAAATATAAGCATGCATAAACCTCTAATCCTGTTCTGTGGTGACTGAAATCATGCAGGGGTAAAAAAAGAAGTATATGCACATTTCCCTAAGGATAACTCTTTCATATAGACTTTCATTACATTGCCTTTTTTCCTGTAAATATTTTGAATGTGCATGATCAATTTCTGTCACTTGTCCAACACCTAGATGTGCCTGACAACATCCTAACATGAATTTCTGGATTGGTTTCAGAAACACAGTGGCTGGTAACTGTATCTACAAATGGCTGATCTATTTTGATGTGAGCTTAATTAATGCCAAATATGAAACTCCGAATGTCACAATTCGGGAGTTTAAAATTTTAATTATTAGGCTGGCTTAGTTAACATTCTAAGATGTAATTTAATGTGGATATTACATTTTCTTACAATAAATTCAGTTTTTAAGATAAAAAGATTTCATGAAATCTCTCTATTATGCTTTTAGCATGGGAATAAGAACTATATGAAAATGTTACAGTGCAGAAACACTTGCCTAGCACAAAACCCTGGGTTCAATCTCCCACACCAGGCAGAAAGAAAAGAGAAACAGAAAATACTACAAATGATATGGTTTCAACTTTATGTCTTGTTCTACCAACTTGCAGAGGGGAGCTGGGCTCCTGAATTATGAGATCTGGTCACAAAGTCCAAGTTTCTTTTTGATGAAGTTTGAGATTAGGAGCTGAGGCCGTTGCTGGTACTCCACTAGAACATCATGGGACAAGTTGATCTGATCACAGTCAAGTCTGTCAAGCAGTGTCACACAGACCACAGCAGCTAGTAGAACAAATGACACAATTACTAAAATAAATGGGTTTATCTTTCCTATAGAAGCATTAGCCTAACAGGCAAGTGTTCTTAGCACATACACCTGGTATCATTTTTCCTGTAATGTAAAAACAACCTGGAAAACCTTCTAACACTCCATATAATTTGTATTTCTATGGAATCCCACCAAAGACTTTTTTATTTAAATAAGTTCATTGAAAATATTATGAGCATTCCTCTTTCCTCCTTCCTCTACAGGGGGCTTGATTTAGATTCAAAAAGCGCTGTGTTCAAGATGAAGGTTAAGAAGAGATCTTTCCCATTCAAGACACACAACCTCCTGCTTTCAATCCAATTTCTTTTCTTAGAGCAGGCTCCTCTTGCTTGAGGCTTCCTTGGAGAGCTAGCCATTATTCCCTGGTGACATTTCACTCTTTCATGCAATGTTTGAATATGCCTGCTATGGCCCTTGCGGAAGAGTAAAATAGAGAAGAGAGATTGAAGGTTGATCCAGGAAATACCAATAAAGGTGAGCACTGATTCTTATGAAATTTGAGAAAAAAAGATCTGAAATGAAATGCTTAAATGTAAGAATCAGTTCCATGAAAGAAAAAAATACATTAGCATTTAATTTCTAAAGAATGGGAACAAAACTCTACAATAGATAAAACACTAGGGGTAAAAAAACAAAAATCCTTCTTTAAAAAATCAAAATCGTCCTTTTTTGAAAAGTTGTCACAGAGGCAGTGTCTCTGATTTATTCCATCAAGAGGAACCAGAGAAAAATACTGGTTTCCATATAAATTCTTCAGTATCAGTTTCACAATCTTTGATTTCAAGGAATGTGATTACCTACATGAAGTCAGCCTCAAGCACTTTGAATTGATAATAGGAAATAATCCCCATCTGTATCATTTTAAAAAAAGAAGTCAGTGCCTATTGTATTAGATGTTTACATTAACAGCTTTGAGAACATAAAAATAGAGTTGAACTTATTTCTTGACCCCCTCTACTACTTTAGACTTTTTTGTAAGATCTGAATTTGGATATAATTGTAGTGTAATGAGTACATGCTATCTTTCTAAAATTTACTTTTATTTGACAAATAATAATTGTATATAGTTAATTGGTATTTTGATATATCTGTAGGTATATTGTAGAAAAACTTGAACTAAGCAGCAATTCCATTGCTTCACATAATTTTTTTGTGTGATAAATACATTTAAAATGTTCCCTTAGCAATTTTGAAATATATATTAACTATAGACACTACATCGTGCAACAGAGTACCAAATTTTTTATCTAACTGAAAGTTTGTAACCTTTGACCTGCATTTTCCCACTCCTGTCCTACACCCCACCCCAACCTTGCCTCTGGTGACCACTGTTCTAATCCCCACTTCTCTTGAGTTTGACTTTTTTAGATTCCACATGTGAGATCCTGCAGTATTTGTGTCTCTGTGTTTAGCTCACTTCACTTAGCGAATATCCTCTAGGTTCACTCACATTGTCACAAATAACCACATTTACTTCTTTATTGAAGTTGAATAGTGTTTTGTTTCATATATATACCACATTTTCTTTATCCAATGATCTGTTGATGACACTGAGGTTGATTTCATAGCTTCACTATTGTGCTTAACTTTACAATGAGTGGGAATGAAGAGATCTCTTTAACGTACCGATTTCAATTGTTTGATTACATATGCAGAAGTACAATTGTTAGGTCATGGTAATTCTAGCCTTAGTTTTTTTTAAGAAAACTTACAATTTTTCAAAATTAAGGTGCTAATTTACATTTCCACCAACAATGTACATGCTCTGCAACACTGGTTATCTTTTGTCTTTTTGGTAATAGCCATTCTAACAATTTGTCAATTGATATATCATTGTGCTTTTGATTTGCATTTCCCTGATGATTAGTTATATTGAGCATTTTAAAATATGTTTACTAGGCATTTGTAGAAATGTCTATTTGGGTCCTGTGACTATTTTTAAAATCAAGCTACTTTTTTCCTTGCTACTAAGTTGTATGAATTTCTTATATATTTTGGATATTAATCTTTTATAAAATATGATGTATGTAAATATTTTCTCCTGACTCATGAATCTCTTTGTTGGGATTTGTTCTCAGCATTAGCTAAGGACCTAAGATATCCAGTTCATACAAATGTGGCATGAACTAGGGTATTACTTTTGTCCTCTTTTAACAGAGATGAAATGGCTTAGTAAGGCTAAAACAAAGGCATTGTGATGCAACTATTCAATAAGTAGCCAATCAATTTCCAGCTTCCTAAACTGCTGAGAAGAGTTTTCTCCCTTCCACTCACCCTTTTGTAGAACTGGTACATGGTGAACCATTAGGAGAACCTGTCCTGACCTATCAGTCAAACTGACCCTTATGTTCAATGAAGCAATAAGAATATTCAATTGGAGCTGAGTCAAATATTTCATCACCTAGGACCCTTTTACTCAAAACTCACTCAGTTGTAAAGCAACTTGGCTGAACAGGTAAACAAGCAAATGCAAAAGCTAGAAACTTCTCTCAGCTTTTCAAGTTAATGATCCGCCAGGCTGTGAAGCATGGGCTGGCAGTAGCCGGGAAAAGTTGAAAGTCCTTCTCTAATCCTTCACTTGGCAGAAGGATGAAAGGAAACCAGTGCTCTCTGTACCTTTCACAGAGTGAGATCTGACTTCACTAAATGTCTTTTCTGGATTTCAAGGGTAATGCCAAAGATGGGAAAGAACAGGCAATAGCAGTCTCAGTGGTGTTTTCTTGACCCTAATGAGCCCATTAACAAGCAGCATATAATAATCTTGTCACCTAAAATTACTATTTCCATGAACAATTAAAAGGGACTAATTATTCACCACAGCTTGTCAAAATTAAACCTGGCAGCTTTGCTACCATAATGATCAGCTTAGGTATGGAGGGTAGAATCTGGGGAGGGAGGAGCACTTAGTGACCAAGTTGTCACCAAGAAGCTTGTCAGCTAACTGACCTGAGGATGGAATGTATGAGAACACACAGATCTGTGTGTGGAATGTAATGTCTCCGGAGCTGTATTATGAATGCCCAGTGATCTGTAACTCCTTTGGAGTCATTTATGGCCTTTTTGAGAATCTGATTAAAGTTATAATTGGAATGTCTTTTCGTACATATGCCTAAACATACAAAATACTTGTGCCCCCAAAACCCTGAAAACACAGAGATTGGATTAATGGTCCTAAATAATATTCCCTTGTGTGAGTATGTTGGCGGTGGGAAAAGGGGATTAGAGTCTTAGTTACTTCCCTCTTCATTGGAACACATACCTGACACAAATTTAAAGAAGAAAAGTTCATTTTGGTTTAAAATTTGTAGAAATTTCAGTCCATAGTCAGCTGGCACCAAGGCAAGGTGGCATGGCAGATGGGCATAGCAAAGGAGGGCTGTTCATAAACAGGAAGACAGACCTGTTAGGCCACAGCCCCGGTGACCGACCTCCTCAGATCAGACTTCTCCTCCCAGCATCACATTTAGCTAAAGACTCACTCATCTGTGGACTAATCCAGTCATGAGTATCACTTCTCCATGATTCAACAACCTTCTGAAAGTCCCACTTATGAGTGCATGAAGCTTTGAGTGGGAAATCTAGATATAAACCATAGCAATTAGCCTACAGGATAGGAGAGTACAATTTAAATGAATCAAACAAGACTAGAGACACTGACTTTGATTAAAAATATATAAAATTTTATAAAGCAGGAAGACAGGTTTTTTTTTTTAAAAAAATCTTGTCTCTGTAAAAATAATGAGTGAAAAACATCTAAAAGGCAGGTTTTGAAGGTTTCATCACAAAGAAAAGATAAATGTTGTGGATAGGCAAATTACTCTGATTTGACCACTACACAATCACATGTGTATTGAAATTTCACACTCTATATCATAAATTGGTATAATTATGTGTCAAATTTAAAAAATCATAAAGTAATAGATGGATTATTTATTACTTAACCTGATTTTCCACATACAAGGACTGAGTTTCTTGATAAAATAATGAGTATCTCCTTAACATCTTTATTGTATCCATTTTTACTGAGTAATTCTCAGGATGTGCTTAGTCCTAGAGTTTTGCTGATGTTGCACAGCTGTATGTTCACACATTGAAAACAGATGAAGCTCCATTAGCTTTTAGTGATGCATATTTTGGTTGTTCTGTGCAGAGACGACAAAACCTTGCGTGTGCACAGGGAGGCTGTTGGCAAGAAGAACAGCATGGTGCAAAGCGTCTCAGTGTGAGCTGAGTTCAAAGCCCATCTCAGCTTTTCTCCACCATGCCAAGGTAGGAAACTTATTTAACTTCTCTGACCCACAGTTTCTTTTTCTCTTGTGGAGTGAAGAGGGCTGCAGTTGGTTGCCTCATGCCCTTCCGTAATAATTTTTCAAAATCCTGATTTATACATTTACTATAATCTTCCTTTTTTATTGTAATATCATTTTGATTTTATCCTTGATCACCATGCAGTTTCCAGAGCCCAATATCCTTCATTGCTGGGGACAGTAGAAGAGTGTAAAAATGGAGTTAAAGTCAAACTTCTGCTCCCTTTTTTTAAACAGTTGTAAAGTTCAATAGTTGTAAAGTTATAATACCATGAAGACTGAATATGTCCCCAAAGTTATATCTGTCAAAAGATATAACATTGAACTCTACCTTTAAAGAAGAGCCACTGTAAGTTGCAAACAACTAAGGACATTGAAGAGGATTAAATACAATCTAATCTTCAACAGATAATAATTTTTTTATATTACCAAGCATGCACATGTCAAAATTTTAAAAAATGGATATAAATTGAATATACTTATCACAAGGTTATAGTGCCGAAGGATTATCATTTTTAATCAGAATGTTAAGGGTTTAATTAAAGTTAATTTTGCTTTAAGAAAGGAGCAGATAGTCCACATGGTAAAATGATAGACCAATTCATTATATGGTCTTCTTTTGTACAGCTTTACATTATTCTGAAGGTTTGGCCTTTTGATGTAGACTAATTTGATGAATTGCGCTATTTCTCTTCACTCAAATCTTTATTAAAGCAGCACTGAATTCCTAATACTCTTAGCCAGTATAATGAGATCAGTAGAGGAACAGTGATTCATAAGGGTTAGTGGCCCTATTCCAGGAAGTCTGTACAACTACTGAATATGCAGAGACCCAGGGATTGCAGCTGTAGTAAAGGAAGTGTCTGTGTAGGTCTCACAGTAAAGTGATAGCTTGACCTGTTTGGACAGTTAAGAAGCACTCCTATTTTTCATATTATTCCCAACCACTAACATGACTGGGGGATTGAGGGCTAATTTGTTACGGCCATTTTCCATGGCCAAAATAGTCTAGAAGCCATTTTTTCCAGTCATTTATTCAACAAATATCTATTGAATGCTCATCTCACAGATGTTATTCTAAATCCCGGGGACAGAGTGATGACAAGCAAAGTCCCCATTTTTATAGTACTTGTATCCTGATGTAGAGAGATAATAAATGTATTATCATTAATCTACATAAATTCAAATATAAGTTAGTGTATAAACAAGGCAGAAATAGAGTCAAAAGTGGTAAACGTGATGCAGAGAAATGAGACAGAAGGTCACGAGTACGAATGAGTGTGTTTGGGTGACCATGTAAAACTTTCCTGAAGGAGTGAGATTTGTGATGAGACTTGACATTAACTATAAAGACAAGAGGTAATAGTTCACATGGACCTGAGACTTGCCTGTATCAAGTAGGTACAGAAAGAGCTATTTCTGCACTGGCCCAAATTCTGTGAGAAATTCCTTTGAATTAGAACAATGGACCCTCAGAAGATTCTTGCTTATAAAAGATGTTATTTATAAACTGAAACTATCAGTTAGCACTTTGGTATGAATTCAGATCGTCTTCTAGTCATCTGGGAGTATTAAGAGACAGAGAATGTCATTAGAGAAGGCTGCCTGGAGAAGCAGGATGGAGTGAGCCACTACTACCAGTAGCAGAGAACAGGTTATAGGTGGAGACAGGTCTTGGAAAGCCGATAGCCCCTGTGCTCTTGGAGTTATGCGAAATCTTTTTTCCCGGGTAGATTACCACGGATATACCCTGCCAAAGTTCCTCCGCTTTGGCAGCTGTTTGAGCATTTATCTTCAGCCCTTCCCTAAGGCAATCTTTTTAGGCTTACAGAGAATGTGTTGGGTAAAATCAAGGGGTGCCAGATGCCAGCTCCCCAACATCACTGCTGTGGATGAATGATGTTATGAAGTGGTAATGAAAGACAGGAACATGGTAGCAACTATGCATGGGCTTTTTGTTTGATGGGTGATATTTCTGGGAGCAGTATAACAGGAATCTACCTTTTAAAACAAAGATGTCTGAAGGAAGTAAAAAGCCTTTGTCACCATGAAGAAATGCAGATAAAAATATTCCCAAGAACTACCAAATTACAGAGGTTCAGATGCTCCCTTTAGTGCGAGTGCTGGCAGCCCAGAAGGGGTCTGCTCTATGAAAGGGCCACAGCAGTGGGCTGGAAGAGAGCTATTTGCAGGCAGAAATCAGCTACCAGCAGCTTCAGCAGAAGCAGCAAAAAGAAAATGCAGCAGGGGGCAGAATTACAGGAAGGCAGAGGAAAATATCAGGGAGAGGTACCTGCAGGTAGCTGGAAGAGGAAAAAGAGCAAGGTCACAAAGATGTGCACCAAGGACAGAAAAGCTCTCATAATGGAATAACTTCTGTAAGGTTTCTGCAACATCCAGAGGAAAGAGATTCACATCCTTAATTCACAATTCTCTCTGGCTCCCCTGAGGAAGAGCTGATAGTCACCTCCACACTGTATCCGGCAGCCCATTGATAACTCAACATTTTGTGTTTAATAAAGTGGTTGCCAGAATCTGTTCATTTGCATATTCATCTCCACTTTGAAGTGACTGATGTGAGCACTTGTTTTTATAATAAAGAAATGTGAGGATTTTCCTATACTAGAACTATCTGAGTCTAGGTGGCCCTACAGGCCGTGTGCCAATCAACAGGTCATGTAACCACTCTCACTAACTCACAGAGAGAAAAGCAGATGCTGTTTTTTCTCAGAATGGGGTGTTAGTCATGATCTTCTAAAAGGAAGAATGATGCATTTGTTGTTCCTCACTCAAATGGTACAGGCTTTGCATGTGCACCTATCCTGAGATTAAAGTAATTAAGGACAGTAATTCTACAGTTAATCTCTTCTTATGAGCTACAACTATTTTTAAAATGTATTCTTAGAAGTGCTACCACATACATTTTACTTGTTAAATATATGTGAAAATTGATAAACTATGAGGATAAATATTAAAGTTCAGATACCACTTATGATAAAATGAACCACTATTTTGCTATAATTCTTTGCTGCTACTTTCAAAAAAGCTTCAAGATTTTTTTTTTTTTGAGATAACAGGATGATGAATACTACTGGCATCATTGGCTGCTTCTCCTTGGTCTCCCTCATCTTCTCTGGCTTTTATTGTTTCACTAAGCACCTGTGGTCATCAGTATCTTCATGTACATCTTCCTTGTCATCTCACCATTGCATGGCTTTAAATGCCACCCATATGTTTCAACTTACAGTTTTATTTGTCCAGTCCAAACCCTCCCCTGAACTCCAGATTCCTAAATCTATCTAGTTATGTGGCCTCTGTTTGGATGTCACTACCCCTAAGTCCTCATCTAAATTTTTTCTCTTCCATTTATAACCTTATCCTTTAGGTGTTTTGGCTGTAAACATGTGAGCAATTTTGAACTACTGGCTTTCTCCCAAAATTCACATCAAATTATCCAAAACTCTTGTTGGATTTGTCTTCAGGTTGCTTCCAGAACCTATTTCTCACAATCTCCATCATCCTAGCCATCATCTTGCACTGTACTGCTGCATTTGCCTTCTTATTCTTCTTGTTTTTACCCTGGGCCCCATTAGGCTCTTCTCAACTCAGCAGCCAGAGGTTTCATCTGATCATTTCTCTATTCAAAATCCTTGGGGAGCTCCTGGTTTCACTTGGAGGTAAAGTCACAGATTGCACAATGAACAATGACATGATCTACAACGCTTCCAGCCCTTTTGCCATTCTTCACTGCTCCTGCCCCTCTGGGTCCTCTGGTCTTTTCTTTGTCCCTCTGACACAACCTGTATCTCCTGTCTTGTGGTCTTAGGTCCACATTTAGCAGAATCTGTTTCCCCAGATACCCATGCAGTGTCTTCCCAAATGCCACCTTCTCCTCTCATCCTCTCCTGACTGAGCTAATTAAAATTATGATTGATGGATTATTTTAGGATCCTGTCTCAATAAATTCAACTGTAATAAAAAATAGCAGTCACTACTAGGATGAAGAAACTGAACTTTCTGTGGAGGCCTAGCTAGGTCATTAATAGCTGGTGCCTTCAGACAACTTGCTTTTAACCCTTGAGACTTGGTTTCCTCATGTGTATAGTAGGCACAATGTCCTGTCCACTCAGAATACATTAGCTAATGCATACTACATATAAGTACAAGGCATGCATTCAACACGAAGTAATATCTAACTGGACCCTTTACTCTTGAGTGGAAACAGCTTCATAAAAAAGGAGAGTGAAACCCTTGGGCTCACCTTTTAGACCACAGAGTCCGCACATGGCTGCGAATACTGTAGATTCCATTTCAATATTCCTGACACCAGCTTTATATGCTCTCTTCAAGTAATCCAACTTGTGTTCTCTGGAGAAAGAGCACAATGCACCATCGAGGCGACCTTGGCCTAGAAGAGAATGGAGATCCTTTAGCGACCTGGCGGATGGCAATGGCTTTACCAGGAGGCCTGCTAATAGCTGTCTCTGGCTTGAGCCTGCTTCTTGGGTGTGATAAGGCTGGCTGCCGAATCTTTCTACCAAAGGACTGGGGAGCCTGACTGTACCCTCTCCAGAGTCTCTTATGTAGGGCGGAGTGCACATGGCTGAGCGCCCCATCTGAGGCCAAAGACCAATGAATGAGTGGTGGCAGCAGCCAGCACTGTGCCCAGGGATATCAGGAACTAGAGAATATCTCTGAGAGAACTGAGCTGTCCTTAGAGGAAAACCTTAGACTGCCCTGGTGACTTGAGTGTGGCCCAGATAGAGGGATCGGGGGAGAAGAGGAGGCTTCACATTTCAGTAACGACCCTAAGGTAAATGAGGGTTGGGTGATGGTATGAACACTGCAGCTCTCCAATGCGGCCGACATGAGAGTAAGGACCAGCACAGTAGGTCAGACTGCCTGCCCTCCTCCCCTTTACACTCCTCTCGGGATGTGGACAACCACCCTGTGCTCATATTTCCCTCTCTGGATAGTTTCCTATTCTCATGTCTGATTCGTCTTACCAGGGTCAAGTGATGGGGACAGAGGAGGTCAAGTAACGCCTGTTCTCACTCTTCCATCCTGTGCATGCCCAGAAGTGGACCTCAACCACCCTCCCCCAGGAGAGCTCAGCTTGAAGCAGCTGGGCTGCTAACATCATACCATCATCTATTGACTTTCTTTCTTCTTCCTTCCTTCCTTCCTTCCTTCCTTCCTTCCTTCCTTCCTTCCTTCCTTTCTCTCTCTCTCTTTCTTTCTCTCTCTCTCTCTTCTTTCCTTTTCTCTCTTTCTTCTTTCTCTTACCTCTGTCTCTTTCAGCTTCTTTCCATCCTGGCAGTCAACTTCTCCCCATTCTTTCTCTTCCCCTCAGCACTGCCTGCCAATACCTCAAGCACACTGCCATTTACACTGATTCACACATGTGTCCTAGAAGCCAAGCACAGGGTGAGCCTGGTTTGAAGTGAGTAACTCCAGCATGTGTGACCCAGACATGGCCTGGGACATGCCACATCTGCCATGCATATTATATATTTTGTTACCTTATGCTATTACAAAGAGCCACAAATTTGGATTTTCATATGAAATCTCTAGAAATTACAAATGTTGGCAAAACAATTCACATTTTAAAAAATACTTTCCAAGCCAAAGAAAACATTGACTCCACAGGTTGCCATTTGCAAGTTCTGTCTTAAACCTAAGTCAGTCTCTGGATGAGGGAACAGTCAGCCCATAGCCTGGGATAGTCTTCTAACCACGTCAGATCCAATATTCCTCCTATTTTATAACAAATATATGGTTAAACACCTTCACTATCTTTAAGTATAAAATATAGATAATACAGTCTATCTCATTGCATTTTTAAAAATTCAAAATAATACCTGAAGCTTGATCCCATGGAAATATAAAAGTTATTCATAATGAGGTCATGAAATAACATGATTTTGATATGGACATAAAATTATTTTTAAAGTTTTCCTGAAACATGGTACCAGCCCCATGGTACCAGCCCCATGACAATTCTTTCTTCTGGAATGAGCAGGATCTGCCCTCAAATGATTTTGTTGGTTTGCTTGCTTCTTTTCCTTGCCCTTCATCCCTTGGAACAAGGGCTACTGCTTGGAAGTCACCTTCAATTTTTCTATAAACTTGGTGTGGGGATCTTTTGCTCATGGTGAGATAAAAGCACAATGCTGTGCTTTCCATCCATCCCTGTGGGATTTCCCATTTCCCTCCATTCCCAATCTCCCAAACATTTCTCATTTCCCAATCTCCACCCTTTCTTAGGTATTGGATTTTTTCTGTGATACAGGTGAATGACAAAAACATAGAAGCAATATATGTTTCTTCTCCTGAAGTCACCAATTTCAGTTAACAGCATGAACAAAGATAAGATTTTGTCAACATCACTAATTGCATTTTACTATTGAATTTGCTCTTGGAGGATTAAACCTAATATAAATTCTTTCTACATGTTTCTCTGCTGCTCATTAGGTCCTTATGTCACTATGCTTTAGTAAGTTAAAAGGCTGTGGCAGTTCCTTTTATAATCCATAAGAATTAATTTTCTAAAGTACAGTTTTTAACATAAGTTATGTGTTTGAATAATGGAGTTGCTGGACTTTTTCTATTCCCTTGACCATTTGTGAATTATTCTCACCTTCATAAAAATCATAGGTACACATTGTATGTCCAATGAGGGTTGGAAAGTTGGGAATATTTTTGCTACAATTGAATAGCTCTTCAATCAGATCCTTGTCAAGTTCAGTACTTCGAGTGACAATGCTGTCCAAAATTACCTGCTCAAACTGAGGCTTGAAGAAGGAATCCACAGCTGTGTCCGTTATTACAACAGACCCAGGTGCAATCCCTGCAATATGGAAGCAAAAAAGTATTAAGGAAGAATATCATTTAAAATTTACTTTTGTGACACATAGTAATAACCTATTCTGCCAACATTAATTAATGCTAATTGCTACAGATTTTCCTTGTCTTCTTTTTAAAGATTATTTTCTTTTCTAAATACAATTAAGTAAGACTCAGAACAGGCATTTCCATTTCCTGTCTTTCTAGATTCCCATTTACAAAGTGATGGGGTTTAGATTTCAAGACAAACATGACTCTTGGACATGTAAATTAGTACCAGTCTCGAGGCTCAATTTTGAATAAACTAGGTCAGGAATAAACTAAATGAGCCTGCCAGCAAGTAGCTTTCATAAAGGGTTGTGACTACTTGATATTTAATCTTCTCTGCAACTCCTTGATTACTATAATTTCTTGGCATCTCTTTCTGTCCTCTCTTCTTTCTGATTCTCATCACATTTGCTCAGTCTCCTCCCTGACTCCATGTAAATTAGAATGCTTGGCTGACCTTCCTTGCTACCAAGTCTGGCTCAGTCAAGGGACTCAGCTTACAAGAGAAGCTGTGTTCTGCCAACTCTTCCTTTGCCTGGCTGGAATCCACTTGTACCCTGCCCAACACTTTTTCCTCAGACTAACACCAATTCATCTTTCAGGTGGCAGCTTCAGTCACTTCCTTTGACAGGCCTGATTTCACGGAGGAGAATGAAACCAATAAATATATAAAAATAAGACACAACACAGGTTACATTAAATTTCCCTAGGCCACCTGTGACTCAGCTTTAGATTTGTTCTGACATCTATTTAGATCTTGATTAATGAAATATTTCTTATCATTAGAGTGCCCTAAACTTTGTCTTAACACTTACATGCTTTGTGTGTGTGTGTGTGTGTGTGTGTGTGGTTCTGGGGATTGAACCCAGGGCTGTTACTCTTGGCTACATCACCAGCATATTTATTTATTTATTTATTTATTCATATATTTATATTTTGAGACAGTTCTTGCTAAATGGCTAAGTTATCCAGGCTGGACTTGAGCTTGTGATCCTCTTGCCTCACCTCCCTTTTTTACAGCTACATATTTTTTTTGTATTTCTCTAATATAGCATGGGCTCTACTAAGGTGAGAACGACTCCTACTCACTCCTATCTCCCCAGGTTTAGCACTGCACTTGTCACATTGGAGTTACTTAATAGAAATATTTTGGATGAGTAAATGTTTCCATAGAGGTGCTATAGAGGACAATTGTACAAACTCCAGTCCACAAGTCAAATTCCAATTGTCTTTGTAAGTAAAGTTTTATTGTAACATAACCACATACATTCATGTAAATACCATCCTTTGCTGTTTGCAATCTACTGTGTAGAATTCAGAAGTTATGACAGAAACTGTATGGTCTGCAAAGCCTAAAATATTTACTATTCAGCCCTTTGCAGGAAAAGTTTGCCAATCACTGTTAGGTAACAGACCCAAACCTGAGTGATATAGATTCCAATATTGATCAGAGTAGAGTCAACTACAGAATATTTTAGAAGATCGAACATGTGCCCTGAGGTAGATCCTGAAGATAGAGCTTTGATGGATCAGAAGCTTCTTACCTAAACTAAACAAGTGGCTTCCTGAAATGTTCAAAATATGCTAAGAATAGAAAAACAATTGAAAAAGAAGTTGAAAATCAGTTCATCCAGAATGATGACATTTGCATGCCATCTTCATATTTACATGCATTAAATTTATTTCATGGTTAATTTCTTTCGAAGGGAAAAAATAGTACTTTGCCAAGTGCCTTATTAAGGTGTGTTCGCTCTTTTAAGGAAGAATGTCAGCAAAGGAATGCATATACTTCTTTCATCTCCAAATGCAATACTGCTTAGAATAAAACAAACTAGTGCACCCTATTTATAAGTAAAGAGTTCCTAATAAGGATTTAACTTTAAAAATGAAGATGTTCGCACCAGCACCATGGATTACTTTACCACTATTCATAGACCTTCATGGTGGTTCTGTTTCTCTCTCTGTACAGTATGGATAATATTGCCACAAACTAAAAGAAAAAGCATATGAGCTGGATGGTTACCAAAGTGGTTTATCTATCCTGGATACTCATGAATACCAAGTGGCATCTGCACTAGTCAGAATGGTATTATGTAAGGGTGTGCACTATGAGTACCAGCACTTGTGTACCACAACCCAAGTAAAATGAGAAAATTTAATAACAATGCTGTCCACTTCATTCCCAGATGCATTGCTCCCTAATGACTATTTGATGTACCACTGGGTTAACTATGGTTTAAAAGCAGTCTCATCTAACTATGATTGCTTATAATTTTCCTTCACTCTGGATCAACATCCAAATTTTCTTTCTCCCACATGTAAGGGGCCTTGGCTGGACTTTATTCTGGAACCACTGCCTGATTTTAGTGAAGCATGGCTGATTTCAACGACTGTGTTATTAGCCATAACACTTCTTTAGTGTTTGTTTTTCTTTTCTTTTCTTTTTTTTTTTTTTTAGATTTCTGAGGTCTCTTCTTTCAAAGTTGTATAATTCTAAGGACATTTAAATTCCAAACTCTAAGTCTTTTGTATAATCCCCATTTAATTTTGTCATTCTGTCAACCAAACCTTTCCAGTTATAGTGAATTATTTATATTTGCATTTGGTGGCATGATAAAATCACTCCCTGATAAGACCTGTTTTGTAAGAGAGCTGAGAGAAGAGAGGTTTCCCCAATACTTTATTTCAGCACAATTTGGAATCATAAATAAGGCCCCTTGACAGCTGTCTGACCCACCATAGAAGAGGAGATCTGGGGAAGCTCCAGGAAACTGTTGGAAAGATTCATTTGACCTTCTCTGAAAAGCTTATCCTGGTCTCCTTCTGAGGTACTGATGAGGAAAAATATATCCAAGAAAGGGATGTAGTCACTGAGATGAGTCAAAAGCAATGGTTTCCTGAGAGCTTTGAGGTCCTGCTCACTGAGCTGATACAATGGGTGAACCTTTGTAGCTTCTCTACTTAAAAACACTCATTTCTGTTACTTATAAAATTTCTAAGCTTCAAAACTTACTCCTACCCTCAAATTATTTTCTAGCACTTCTACTCATCCCTGTATGGACATCTGAGACCATTTGGGGATTAAGTAGTAATATCTCTTTCTACAGCTTTCTATGGTGAAATAAAGTGAAGAAAAAGTAAAGTGGGTGGATTTTCTTACATTTCCTTAACTCCAGTCTCCGACCATTTTTTAACCCATCTGGGTTTCTATTGGGCTGGATATTGGTCTACTTTGAATGAATGTAAGCATATATGTAAGAATCACTTAGTTTTTATGGTAGAAATCAATCCACCTCACCTATTCCCCCGGATGTACCAATTCTGATAATAGTAACATCACAGCACCGTGCGTGATGCAGTAATTTGATAAGTTCATGAAGCATAATGGAAATTGAGGGAACTCCCATGCCATGCTGTTAAGAGAAAAGAGAAAGTCATTATACATCACACAAATGGATATAGGAACAGAACATATTTTCTTCCTTCATTACAAGTTAACAACCCTCAGATAAATTTACATAATCATTAAAATTTTGCTAATACTGAAGAAAATGTAGGTCATCTCTAATTGACACCTACATGACACACTGATGGATGTGTCCATCTGTGAGGATCAGAGAGAGGCATCACACTGCCAATTAAATGGAGCTCAGTTCTCAATGTCAAGAGCAGAAGGTAGGGACGGTGTGGCAATATACTGGTGTGTCAGGACAGTACCGTTTATGATCTCACCATGAGGTTTCTTTTCAGTGATCCTGTGTAAAGAGCTTTTACACAACTGATTTAGTATGGAGGAAATATAATTTTGGCTGCCATGTTATCAGTGCTTCTCCAGCATAGTAAGTAAAATAATAGAACCAATTCATTTTCCCCATGTGGCCACTTACTGCTAATTCTATGTGATCACTGAAAAGTTCTAAGGCAGAAATGTGGTAAGAAATTACTATACAGAAATTACTATAGCTCATGATAGTAATTCTGGTTTTCTTAAGTATTTTGAACAGTGGAATCAATGTCATCTGACTAAGGATCAACACAAAACCAGAGGATTTAGTAACTGTTAGTGACTATATTATGTTCTAATAGTTCTTTAGAAAGATCTTCTATACTGTCATTTGTGAAAATTGGATCTCAGTTTCATATTGGTGACTCCTTTAAGAATAGTCAAGTGACGCCATTATGTATTCTGCTTTTGGGCATAGAGTATACTTGACAAAACCACTGGAGCTGTGCCCATAATGCCTTCATCCAAGCTCCTTCCTTCTCAACATCAAGAATGTTAACCAATGAAAACTCTGAACCTCTAGGTTCACCGTTTTGGTTATCCAATAGTTCCTGATAGAATGCGTCTTAAGCATCCTGGACCCAGGAATTAAGCTGTATTGATTTGTATGTTCAAGATTAATGAGTTTGGAATTTTGGCAATGGCTCTACAACTAGTGAATAAACCAAGCTCTACAACTAGTGAATAAACCAAGCATAATTTCCTCAATTATAAATTAAGATGATGTATTATTGTTTGACCTATTAGATTCCTCCTAAATCAGATGCTTCATAAGTTTATGATTATCATTTATTTTGTGACATAGTGATAAAATGACAAATGGACTTAAATGTTTCTTTCAAAGTTATGCTCTCTCTCTCTTACACATACACGTGCACACACACACACACTCACAGTTCTTGACAACTCCGAGTGGAGGAATTTTCAAAGGTGTCCCCACTGGGGATCCTTTGTCTGCCTACCAAGGACCATTTTTAATTGGCTAACCTTGGCATGGAAAATGTTTCAGATCCTTTTCCCTGACAGGACAGGAGGATTAGTCTGCTGCTGTTTTCATGTTTTACTCTGAAGTTTTACTGCTCATTTATGGTAGTTCTACTTTTTAAATAAACCTTACCTTTTTGTTCTTCCCCATTTACTGTATATGAAAGGACAAGTGGTTACAGTTTAAAAGACTAGAAGCAAAAATTATCAAGACAAGATTTTACAGGATCAGAGGATATTCTGTTCCCTTCTTTCAGTAATGTGGATCATCTATATTATTGATTGGATGAACTCAGTCGAGTCCAAAGAAGGATTCAGGCAAACGTGTCCTAAACGGGAGATCAACTTGGCTGCTCCATTGGTTCTGTTTGCTCTTTCCTTTGTTGGCCCAGGCTTGCAGTCATTATTGCCACTCTCTACTGCTGAGCATTATGGACAATCTGAGTGATTAGTGCATGGTGACTGTCCCTGGTACTGGGTGCTGCTTGCACATCAGCTCTGTAGAATTGTGACACCTCTGCAGGACTCTCCCCTTGTCCCTTGATATGCCTGCCTGTGTCTATCAGGAAGGCTGCCCCGTGTGATGGGCTCATAGCTACTGCTTTGGAATCGTGCCCTGTTCAGACAGAGAGCATGGGAAAGCCGAATGGGATGTGCATACACAGATATCCTTGCTTAGGGGAA
Organism: Hydrochoerus hydrochaeris; assembly: GCA_004027455.1. Classification (NCBI taxonomy): domain Eukaryota; kingdom Metazoa; phylum Chordata; class Mammalia; order Rodentia; family Hydrochaeridae; genus Hydrochoerus; species Hydrochoerus hydrochaeris. The sequence continues at coordinate 291,751 of PVLA01000455.1, read as the reverse complement.
ATGGGCTGTAGGTTCCTTAAAACTTCAAATCATTCCACTTTAAGGTTTTCTTAGGACAGTATGTGTCTCTAGAACTGTTATCATACTCTAAATAAAGGGAGAGCAATTCACAAGGGCTTATTGGAAATGCATCAGCAGCTTTTCAGAAAGCTTATTTTAGTGTTAAAAAATCCTGCTTTTTTGGTCCCTATGTACTAGAAACTCAACATTCTCAAAGCTGGATAAAAGAGAGAAAAGATGGATGGGGAAGAAGATCAATCAGTTACAAAATAAAGAGGGGAGGAGCATTAGGTGAATGCCTTGAGGGTTTTTTTAAAATAACTTGAATAGCTAAATGGTGACTACAAAGTAACACTGCAAACTGTGCTGGGTCCCAAAATCTTTCTCTAGTAACAGTCATCATACCTGGACACATGGATTAATTATGTAAGAATGCTAAGCAGAAGCGACAAGAAATGTATGCTGAAATCCTCACTTTGTTCTCCAACCTGTAGGCACCAGCTGACACACCACCTCTGCGCACTTACACTGATGGACAGCACGGGCCCGGTCTTGAACATGCAGTATCTGTCAGTTCCAGCGCAGATGTCTTTAATGTCCTCTCCACCTTCTGCCAATCCAAGCTCCTTGTGCATAAGCAGTGCAAATGCTTTCATTCTGTTGGGGCTCCCACCAACGCAGACAAACTGTTAGTAAAAATAAGCAAGTATCTTCCATAGTAACTGGGATAAGAACTCAGGGGCAGCTTCCAACTGGAATGTTTTCATTTTAATATTCCATTAATTTACTTAAGTTAATGTGGAGATGTCATGGGTTACATTCACAATTAGCTAATTTACATCACTAACCTGTAAAGAAGGCAAGCAGATGCCAAGTTTTATGTATTAGTAAAGAAAATCGCATAATCATCCTAAATGTTGATATTGTTTAAGGAAGTATTTCCTGGTGATTTTTGTGGTGGTGGTTTATAGTAACATCAATCATCATCTTAAAATGATACAATCAACCTAACATTGGCTATTAACATAATATGTGCTTAGTATGTAAGTAATGAGGATGTGCAATGTAAGTAAGATGAGAGAAAAAGAAGAATCACCAGTTTCACATGTGTTTTCTGATTCTACATCTCATCATAAGCTTTTACTGTAAAATGTACTGTGATAATTTTGTGCTATAGTGGAATCATGTCAAGACTTTTCAACTTCTCTTTGAGAAGAAATTCTCATGAAACAAGCTTTATTATAAATTGGAATTTTACTGCAGTATCTCACCCATTCCAGTGATTTCTGTTTGTTTCCATTTTATTCACATTTAACATCTCTGAAATTAAGATAGGTGTTGCATCTCATCTAATAAAATGTGATAATAAATTTGGCAGTTGCTTCATGCAACAGAGTAGATGCCAGAGAAAGGAGCAGAGTGGCCTTTTGGTGGCAGGGATGAGAAGCCAGCTGGGTGAGCACTGGAGTCAGCCGTGAAGAACATGAGCAGCAGCGAACTGTCACAGAGCCAGGAGGAGGCAGAGTCCACAGATGGCATCAAACGCAAAGTCACACAGGAACCCAGGCTAGGCAGTGTGGTGCACAGAGTGCTGAGAAGCTCCAAGACAAAGAGAGAAGGCCACAGAGTGGTCAGGGGCTGCCCTGGAAGCTTAGGTTAACTTGGCTTTGAACCTCACCGATTAAGCAACTTGCTCAATGTGCCATGTGTAATCTCTGTGTGACTCGGACTGTCTCCAACATGGGAAAACAGCATCCCTCAGGGGGTCTTGTTTGGGTAAAATGTGATTACATATGGCAAATGACATCACACAGAAACAGGCACCTTCCCTGTGTTTCATAAATGATGATTATTATTTTCCACATTATGTAACAATTTCCCAGCCCTCCTTTTCAGCTTGCTTGTTGTTTCTGTATTGCAGAGTTTAGAAGCTGGTTTGAGTGCTCCAGTAAGGAAAAGGTAGTTGGTGGTGCCTGACTAATGTGGGTACATTGGGCAAAGGGTCACAAGAAAGCTGACGGGCTCGGGCTCGTCACAGGGATAAAGATCTGTCTAAGGAAGTACCTGACTGAAGTTGTAAAGTGAACACACCCATTCACAAAAATGACTGACTGCAACTATTGGGTGGCCTGATTACATGATGTATTCTGTTTCCATTTAGCAATAATTCCTGGGCTGCCTACACCCATTCACAACATAATTATCCTTGTCTCTAGCTCCTTTGCTTTTCATCTAAGCTTATTATTGTCTTTTCTGTGGCTTCTTAGGAGTTTCTCTGGTGGGACTTTAATCTAGTAACAAACTGCAGTGGAATTCAGCCATAAAGGCTAGGTAGCCAAAAGGATAAGATTATTATTTAAGGTGAGTTTTTCAATCATTATTGATTATTTGTAGTATTTTCTTCTCTGTTTGTATGGACAGTTTAGTTTTGGCTCAAGATCTGAGTGGAAGAAGAACTTCTTATTTTTTAAAACGAACTACAGTAGTTTGAAAGTCACTTTACTGTGTGGTAACAGTGAATGTAAATTACAACTCTTTAGATTAACCATAAAACCAAAACAGATGTTAGAATAACTTGTGGTTTCAGTTCTTCTTTGAACTGTAGATATGGCTGTAATCAACAGGAATTTCTGAATATTTCTGGAAACATAAAGATGATATGTATAGACAGAAGCTGCTTAGTTCTCAAAGGCTTACTCCTACACCAGGCTTGCTAAACATCACCTCTAGATACAATTTTCAGTCTGGCTGCTTTAATGAGAAGCAAAACATGGTGAAGGACCACCAACCGACATTGACCTTCGATGACAATACTGTGATTTATGCTCCAAAACAATTATCTTTGTCCTGGTTTTATCAAGGAAAATAGAAATGCATTCAGGGGGAGTCAAGGCACCACAAAAACATGTCATGGACTTTGCCCGGTGACTGTCAGAACAAACTCACTTTCAAATGCCTGCAGTATCTTGAAAGGCTTACTTTTGCCATTTTGTATTACTCTAACACATAAATACAGCTTATATATTTTATGTGGCAACACAGGAGTATAAACACTCTCAAAATATGTATTATACAAAGTTTTATAAAGTAATGACATTTCATGGTACCTGAATTTTCTAGGGATATATTGGAGAGTCCTAGTTAATGACTTTATAAGATACTTACAATAAGGCATTATAAAGGATATGTTTGGACATTAAGTTTGAAAAATAACTCCTTCTTGAGATCCTCCACCATACTGTACAATTGTTTGAGTCCTTCCAGCAAATATGGTGGATACTATTGAGTCATTAACTAAATGGACAGGGTTAATCTTAACCCCCAAGGCTCCCTTCCAGTTAGATGAGGCCATATGCTGAGTGCCAGCCACTAGAATTTGAGCAAAAGTGATTCCTGCCACTTGCCAATCGAGTGCTTAGTAATCTCCCTTACTACAAGGAGGGTAGTTGGTGATTCTACATATCTTCTTCCAGCTGCTGGATGGGGACTGACACCCAGAGAGACTTCAAGCCACTTCTTGAAGGTAACAAAATAAAAAGAGCCTGGATTCCAGATCCACAAGTTTGAGGAAAGCCACCCATCAACTAAGAACAGCTATTCTCTACTTAATGGGAGCAGGAAGTAAATATACGTTATGCCAAGCCTCTGAGATTTTGCAGGGGTGGGTAGCAATATAGTGAAATATAAAGGAAATAGGGGTGATTGTCAGAGTCTTCTAGGTTTAAATTTTATATGTCCAGAATTCTCCTTTTTTTTTATTTAAAGAGAAAAAAGAACAGGAAAAAGGTAGAAATATTACAGAATTTCAAGAAAAGAAGATAAACAGTAAGAAATCACTAGTTTATAAATTACATATTGTTCTTTTAGAAATAGTTATTCAAGTTACAAAATTAAAGCACACAAAGTGGACACTCAAGCAGTGGGAGTGCAAACAGATCTGTTCCACAGTCCAACAAGAACCTAGAAATATGGTCATCAATCCCACACACCTAAACATACATGGACTATATCTTTTATAGCGCTTCCTATTTCCTCTTTTTTTACAATAGCAATTATACATTTTAAAAATTTTATTTAAAGAGAAGAAAAAAGCAAAACAGAAAAAAGGGTAGCAACAATACAGAATTCTAGAAGAAAGAAAGAAAAAGGAGAATGAGAAAAAGCCCCACTAAGAAATCAGTAATTTATAAATTACCTACTGTCATCCTGGATGTAGTTGTTCAAGTTACAAAGTTAAAGGGTACATAGTAAATATTCAAACAGTCAGACTACAAACAGTTCTGCTCAAAGATCCAACAAAGATTCAGCAATATGGTCATCTATTTTACACACTCAAACATATATGCAGTTATATCTCTTAGAGCACTTTCTTTTCCTTTTTTTTACAATGGCAATTACACGTTTTGGTTTTATTACACTTGTAGTTCTTATTTACTTTTTACACTAGAGACACAATATGATATTTATAAATATGATTCTTATTTATTTCACTAATGAGGATAGTCTCAAGTTGTCTCCATTTACCTATGAAGGCCTCAAGATCCTCCTTTTTTATCGCTGAGTAATCAGAATTCTCCTTTCTTTAGAAAATAATGTTGATAGCAGTGATCATCATTTCTATGAAGACAAGGCTGAGTTTTCAGCTACAATAGATAATGTCCCCTAGCCAGGATTGCTGTCCTGAGATTTAAGAGGGCAATAAATTGAACCTAGAATGTTCTCATTTAAAGACAAGCATGTGGCCAGAGGAAGAAAATGTCCTGAGGAAAGCATCTGTGGAAATAAATCAAATTTCACCTGCTGTCTCTAAAATATTCTGGTTTAGGTTAAACAGCAAACTCTGATCATTGGAAATCATGTCACCGGCTCCTCCATCTACACACACACACACACACACACACACTTACACATTTTGTCCTACCAAAATTGTCCAATCAGTAGAATTGCTCTTTGGGGGAATAAAACAGATTGTAAACAGAACACTCTTTTATGCAAAAGTGAATCAACTGAAATTCCACATCAGATGGGTGGAGAGCTTTTAAGTCTGGATTGTAGTTCTGACAGAGTGTGAAAGTAAGTGCAGATGAAAATCCAGTCAGACAGAAAAGGAGAAAATGAAAGCCTTGGTCCTGGGATTATAACAGAGATGTGTGTGTGTGTGTGTGTGTGTATTTATTTATTTTATAAATGAAAAATGCAGGATACAAAGTTATATCATTTACAACTATTTTAAAATATATTCATTAAAAAAGATTGAAAGAAGTGAAAAGGGTTGATAGTCTATTTGTTTAAGTGTGGGACTATGAGGTGTGTTTTTTTTAAATCATTGTTCTTTTTTATATTACCCTAATTTTAAATAATGAGTATGTATTGCTTTTATAATTAAAATATGTGAGATAAAATAAACTGTATAGAAATCCAATTTTCTTGGCAGTATTATTTGAACAATTTTCTTATGAAGTAAAAAAATCTTAATATGAAATATTGTACAATGACTACTTTCAAGAAGTAAGGTAATATGGTATTGTTAGCTTTGTTGAATTCTTTTATGATTTAATAAAATAAGAGTTAGTGAGGTACCACAGTAAATGTGGACATTAAGTAGTGAACTGAATCTGTTAAAACATAATGAATTCTCAGCACCCAGCAGTAATGTTAATAAAGCTGCATTTATCTTCAGGAGCCTGTGTGGCCAAATAATGATAGTTTCATTACATTTAGTTTGCAAGACTTCACCTTGTTGGAGTGGAAACAATTGTACATGATGCTCACTTTCCAAATGGTTTGTTTCGGAGAGTTAGTATACCTTTATTGGTACCTATTGGGACCTCTGACATTTTTCAAGCTAGCGGTGTAAAGTTTATTTTTGGAAAGTAAGAGAAATGGCAAAAGAAATGCAATCATTTTCCTGCAATTAGAAATATTCTTACCTTGACATCCCCAAACATTGCTGGTAGATTGTGTGTTTTTGTTCCTAAATCCAAATGATAGAGGATGTCTTCATCCATAGTCTCCAAGTAAGGATTTTTCACATGAACAAACCTTTTCCTGGAAAAGAAAACCACACACAAACACACCCTAAAGAGGATGTAAAGGAATTTGGAGAAAAAGCACACAAAAGAGACTGGGTATCAGATTACAGCTATTATTGCCACTAATTCAAATACTTGACACAAGCTTTCTTTTATATTTAAATATAGTATAATAGTGACAGTAATAATGCCTGATATTTGCCACATTATGTGTCAGACATAGAACTAAGAATGAAAATGGTACAGTGGTATGCAACTGCATTTTATAAATACATTAACTCATCTACTCTCATAACCTCTGTATTATGTAAGTAACATTAACAATCTGCTTTACAAATGAAGAAGTCGAGGCTTACATAAGTTGAAAAGCCTGGATATACGCTGAGTACATCACAAAATTTCAGTTTCAGTTCATTTTGCTCCCGTGGTCTTCTTTCTCTGCATGGAAGACTGGTGACTATACATTCCTGAGCTATGGAGTCACTTTGTACCGGTTCCAGTACCAGTTCAACCATGCAGATACTAATTGTGCAACCCTGCGTAAGTTATCTTTGTTCTTTCATTTCTAGTCTGTGTAGTGGGTATAGTAAAAACTATTCCTTTGCAAGTTTATTATCCTGAGCTCTGAATAAGATATTTGTAACATATTTGATGTACAGTGAGTATTGAGTAATCACATCTTACTACGATTCCCAACATGGTGATTAAAAAAAATACTATTTTTAGTGAGACTGACCAGAAAGAGAGCATGGCAAAGATTGCTAAAATTCTTTCACTTGGGCTTGTATGAAATCTAACTGTTTTTCCTCCTGGGCACATTGCAAAATCATGTTTCCATTTCCTTTTCAGTGAGATGAAGTCATACGATTGAGTTCTGGCCAGGGAATGTGGGCAGAAGTGATCTGCCTACTTCCAGACATAGCTCTGGTGAAAGTAGTGTATCTGTCAACAACCATGGGGGATAAATGGTCCTCTGTATCCATCAACTATTTTGCATTGAGCACAAGACCCTGATCTTTCAAACAGCATTAGCCTTCCTGACCAATGAGCAGTTATTAGTTTTGTTCAACACACTTGGACATAATGTTTTTTCCTTTAGAAGATGGATAATGAGGTGAAAGAGAAGAGATGAATAGGCTCTTGGAGAGACTGAATTTGGGTATAACAGGGGCAAAAAAAAGAATTAATGGGCAAAGAGTTCTGGAGAAACAAAGATTTAGAACTAAGAAAAGAAATGCTCAAAATGCAGCACAAAACAGAAGAATTGTGGCTAAAGAGCTTAAGGTGACAAAGTGAAAGACTGATCTTTATAAACATATGAAGACAAAGGAATACAAAACTGTCACAATAAATAAGTGAAAGTTAAAAACAAAAAGTAAGATGAGAAATTTTCTTCAGTGTAGAAGCTATACTATCTAGTGGCATTTTTCTACCAAATACCAGAACAAATGCAGAATAAGGTGCGAAAGAGCCAGTGGAAAGACACACTTGCCAAAAAGAAGAGACCATCACTGGAAAGCCCTACAGCTATTCTTGGTGCCAGCCTGAATTCCTTATAGTGTGGCTCAGTGGCTGCCTGTTCACACCTCCCAGCCTCAGCCTTGGCTGTGGGTCCCCTGGTATCCCCCTTATGGCACAGTATTGCATCTTTCACAGGCTGACACTCCTACAGCAGTGCTTCCCTGTGTTCTGCTCAGGAAGCATTTCTTTACCTCTCTGTATACTTCTTTGCCCACTTCTCAGATCCATGGAGTTTTGCGTATATCTGTGCCTCAGTATATTTAGGTATATAATCTATGAATCCTGGGGTCTCTTTCTGCTCCAAATACCATACTTCTTAAAGTTTATTGTGTCTAAGAATCAACTGAGCAACTCCTCTTTCAGAAATCCTGACTCAGCAGGCTGGGTGTATATGTGTCATTTCTAACAACTCCTCACTGTCTTTATGTTGCTGGTCTGTGAGACATACCCTGAAGTAGCACTGCCTTCGAAAACTACATCAACCATACAAATTCATCACCTCCTTTCCACCTAAGGCCACCACCCCAGCCCAGAAACCCATCATGACACTGCTGCCTAGACTGCCTATCTTTCCTCTCTTGTTTGGTAAAAACTATCCAATGAAGAGAGAGGCTACAGCTATGGAACAGGACCTAATTCAGTCTAATTCATATCTATAAATCACTTTCTCCACAGCCTTAATATATAATTATTTCAGCATTAATTATATATTACTCTAGTTATTAGTGAAATAAGTTGTATACCTCATACCACAGTGGATCTGCCTTTCTCTGTCAAGAATCATCTGGGACTTCTTTGTTTTTTGCTCCCATCTTTAAATATTTTAAAACATCTTAACGAGTCTTGTGACTTCAGTAACTCTCACCTTGACTATGCATTCAAATCACTAAGGAGACTTTTAATAGCACTGGTGACCAGGTGAAAATTAATTTAGATTATCTAAAGGTATTTTTAAAATCTTTCCAGATCATTTGATGTGCAGCCAAAGTTGAGAACTCCTGCTTTAAACCTTTCTTCCTGAAATACCCTTCCCCCTTCCTTTTATACTTTATCTGTCATAATTCTACTCATTCATTCTTCAGAGTCAGATTCAAACATCACCTGTTCCATGAAGGCTTTTGCAGGCATCTTCCCTCCCCAATCAATATTATTTGTTCTCACTCTGTTTCTAAAGCACGTGTTTCATGCTAATGCCATCAGTGTTGCACATTGCCATACAGTTAATTTTCTCCTCCCCACAAAGATTGCAAATTCTTTGCTGCAAACTGCCTCATGTATCTTTCTTTAATCCCTAAATCTTAAATCCTGTTTAACATAAATTTAGTTGTTCAGTAAGTGGAATAAAATACTATTATTTGCTTTCTCAAAAACACTAAAAGTTCTTTATATGAAGATTCAATCCAAAAATGGGCATCTGAGATGAATATCCCCTTCCCAGATGAAGATATACAAATGGCAAAAAAATATGAAAAAATGTTCAACATCACTGGTCATTAAGAAATGCAAGTTAAAACAACACCAAGATTCCATCTCACTCCAGAAAGAATGGCTATCATTAAGAAATCAGTTAATAACAAATGCTGGCAGAAATGTAGGGAAAAAGGAATTCTTCTTCACTGTTAGTGGGAGTGTAGATTGGTAAAACCATTGTGGAAATCAGTGAGGAGAGTCATCAAAAAGCTAGGATTGGAGGTCCCCTTCAGTTCAGCTATTTCCCTCCTGGGTATTTTCCCAGAAGAACTGAAAACATCATACCACATCAATATACATGCACCCCTATTTATAGCAGCACAGTTTGTAAAAGCTAAATAGTGGGCCCAACCCAAATGACCATCAACCAAGGAATGGTTAAAAAGATGTGGCATTTTTATATAGTGGAGTACTACTGAGCTGTAAAGAAGGACAAACTTGAGGCTTTTATAGGTAAATGGATACAACTTGAGACCATACTCATAAGTCTCATAAGTGGAATAAATCAGACTTGGATGTGTAAACATCATATTGTCTCCTTAGTGTAAAAAACTGAGAGTAAATAAGATCCAAAATGACAATAGCTATTGTGAAAGTGAAAGTAAAAGAAAGTGCTCAAAAGGAAAGAACAACTGGGATGGGGGAAAGGAAAAAAGAAAAAAAGGAAAAAGATTGTGTGTATATACACACACACACGATAAGATAATTATACTACTAATCTCTATTAGTTCACTAAAAAGAACACTTTGTGTTTTCAATTTGATCATTTTTTCATATTTATGTCTTTCAATCTGAGCAACTTCTTTAAAGATTACAATATACAATATATTAATGATTGTTAATCTACTATTATTTTGTTTTGAAATTCTGTCATCATTTTTTCTTTTTTAATTTTAAAATTAAAAAAAAACACTAGAAGTATCATTTTTAGTGGGTCATACTTTGTTTAAAAAAATAAAGTATTCCACAGTGTGGTTACACTTTACTACTTCAGAACAGGCATCTAAATCTCAAAGCAGGTCATGCACCCTTCTGTTCTTCTTCTGTGAGAGACGTAAAGACATTTATCCATAGTCTCTCCTGATGCAAACTGTGATCACAGAAGCAGTGGGTAACACAGCCTAGCAAGCTTGTAAGAATGCAAAGCCTTATGCATTTTAACAAACTCTAGTAATTCACATGCTATTAAAATCTGAAAAACATTACTTTTCACTTTCTGTTCTGAATTAAATTATACAATTTCACTCTCCCAAAACTGTTTTCATGATCTAGAGATTTTCCTTTGGATTCCCATCTGAATTCAAAAGTCATTGCCCTATAAAAGAGTCTTATTCCTCTACTCTAGTGGTTTTAAACACTAGTTACACATCAGAATTACCAGAGGGACTCCAAAGAGGATTGATAGCTAAGCCCCCTCTCTAGTTTCTGATTCAACTGGTCAAAGAAACTGAGACATTGGTGTTTTTAAAAAATTACTTACCTATTCCACTTTTCCTAATCTTCAAGTAGAAAATTTCAAACCAAAACAGTAATTAATTATACTCTGCTGTATTAATTATAATACTCCCATTAATTAATGGAGATATTCTTTAGATTTGCTTGGTGCAAATCACTTGATATCTAGTGATTCCTCCTTCAATATATTTGGAGAGACTTCTACAGACAACTATTGTCCCACTGGCTCATGAGAAAGTACTTGTAAGATGATCTCTCTATCACTGACCAAAAAAGAAAAAAAAATAGGCATATTGGCTAATTAGAGTCTTTTCTGGTTCCACATGAACTTTGAAAGTGTTTGTTCTGTTTCTGCGAAAAAAATGATTCTGGGATTTTGGTAGGAATTACATTTAATTTGTAGATTAGTTTGAGTAGTATGGATTTTACAGTAATATGAATTCTTCCAAACCATGAAATGGGGTCTATTTCTATACACTGTACTTGTGTCTTCTTTATTTTCCTTCTTCAATATTTTATATTTTTCAGTGTTTATATTTTTCACCTCCTTGGTTAAATTGGTTCCTAAGTATTGTATGTTTTTTAGTGTTATTGTAAATAGGAGTTTTTTCTTAATTTTTTCATATAGTTTATTAATGTATAGAAACACTAGTGATTTCTGCATGTTCACTTTTGTAATCAGTAACTTTACTGAATTTGTTTACCAACTCTGATGTTTTTTGTGGAATCCTTAAAAAAAATCTGAAAGCTTCATAATACTTAATTTCAAAATATATTCTAGAGGTATTATAATCAAAAGAGCATGGTAAAAACAGACACATTAAACAGGGAAATAGGAAAGTCTAGTAATAAACCTCCACATTTATAGTCAATTAATATTCAGAAAAGATGTCAAAAACACACAATGGGAAGAGAACAGTCTCTTCAATAAATAGTGTTGCTAGTGCTATATATTCACATGTAGAAAAATGAAATTTTACCTTATCTCACCAAAAATCACCTCCAAATAGATAAAATTTTTAAGTTTAAGACAAAAAGAATTATAGTTACTAAGACTCCAAAAACACAAGTGACAAAAATTTTTTAAAAATTGAGTTGTATAGCACCAAAGAGCTTCTACACAACATAGAAAGCAATTAACAGAGTGAAGAAACAACCCAAGAGTTGGGAGAAAATATTTGCAAACTGTGCATCTGGTAATAAGGTAATAGGAAAAATCTATGAAGAATTCCTAAACTAAATAGCAAGAAAGAAATGCAATTAAAAGATAGACAAAAGTCTTTTTAAAAAGACATTTCTCAAAGATACACAAATGCCCAAAGGTACATTTTAAAATATTAAGCATCATCAATCATTATGAAAATGTAAATTTAAACCACAATGAGGGAGATCCAAGATGGCCGATTGATAGGTAGCATGATAGAAAGCCTCTCTGAGAAAAACAACTCAATGCTAGAATCTGACACCATGGAGAAGACCAGACGAAAGGAGAGGAATTCTCGTGACCCAGGAAGAAACTGAGGAAAAAGCAAAAAAAATAAAAAAAAGAAGAAGCGTGGTTGGAGGGCTGGAGCTGGGCACACTTCAGTAACTGTACTGGGTGTGTCTTAGAGTCGGGGGACTCACGATCTAGCTGAAGTCACATCTTCGCCAAGAGTGGGGATTGGTGAGCTCGAGGCCCTTGGTGGGAGGAGGCACTACAACAGGGAGTGGAGACAGTGAGTGGAGCTGCATGCACTTTGGGGAGTGCTAAGAATTAGACTCCTAGAGCGAAATGACTGGCTAGACAACATATTGGATTTGGGCAGGACAGCCTTGAATCAATGGCTAAGGTGGCTTAAGTTGGTGGCTTAAGTTGGTGGCTTCTGGCCCAAAGTGGATTGGTGGGATCTGCTTGGGCTGGGCCCAATAGCCAGGGACGAGGCTGTCCCAAACCTGTGATATCCACGGGGCACACACAAACATACTGAAGACACTCACTGGTTGAGAGGGGAGGGGCTGGCCCACATCACCCCTGCATGAGCCTCACAGATCAACAACAAACAGGAGAGGGCAGCACTGCCCTAGCCAGTAAGCTGCAGAGGGACTGTAAGCAATATGTAAAGGTCCAGAGACCTCCACCATTCACCTGTCTGAAAGAAACCAGAAACATAATGAGACAGAGAAATAACAAAAAGCCTCCAACCACTGACCCAGGGAAAATAAGCCCATGAGAGGTAAATACAGAGGAGATTGAGGGCAGCAAACATGCTATATCAGACACAGCCTTATCGGAAATAAAGAAATACTTCCATGACCTCATCGACGAATATAAATCTGAAATTCTAACTCAGGTGAAGTAAGATATAAGATTAATAAAAGAAATGCTGGGTACTCCTCAAGAAGACACAAATGGAAGAATGGAGGAACCCAGAGAAAGGAGAGAAGTCTTTGATGAAGAATATAAACAAAATCTAGAATGCATGAAACATATCCAAAGAGAATATCAGGAAATTAAAAACTCCATTGAAAGCTGGCAAAATTCTTAACAGAAACTAAAGAGACTTTCAAAACTTGAATATAGGTTTGCAGTGTATGATCGTGAAAGGAAAGATCCCTTAAAAATAATAAGGAACCAGGAAGTAATGATACAAAGGCTAGTAGACAACAAGAGGATTTATAACTTAAGAATAAAAAATGTGAACAAAGAAGCAGGGACAAATACAAATGAAATAAAAAGGCTATTACAGAAATAATTAAGGAAAACTTCCCAAGCATAGGAAATGAAAGTGATGTTAAGATACAGAGGCATACAGAATTCCAGCCAGCTACAACCAAAACAGATCTACACCCAGACATATAATAGTCAGGATCCCAGAAATCCATCACAAGAACAGAATTTTAAAAGCAGTCAGAGAAAAGAAACAGATTACCTATAAAAGAAAACTCATCAAAATCACAGCAGACTTCTTGATGCAAACTATCAAATCAAGAAGAGCTTGGAGCAAAATATTCCAAGCCCTGAAAGAAAATAACCTCCAACCTAGATTGATGCACCCTGAAAAACTGTCTCTCAAAATTAATGGAGAAGCAAGATATTTCCATGACAAAGAAGAACTGGGGGAGTTCATGACCACCAATCCAACCCTGCAAAGCATACTGAAGGACATTCTAGAGAGAGAGAAGAAAATCACCAGGATTCCAGGAACAATGGCAGAAAGGCCTCAGTGAAAGGGGTTAGACAGTGGAATGAAGGAGAAAAGTAAATAACAAGGACAGAAAAATAGCATAGCAGAGATGAGGCAGAGAAGATTGGCTATATTGCTGTTTTGTCTTGACTGATTTTATTTGAATTTGGTATGCTTGAGTGTCAAGTCGGGGAGTAGAGGAAACTACTCTGGGGATGGCAGGATTCAATAGGATATCCATTCTGGTTTGATTATTAACTGCCTTTGAAGTCCTATAATGTCTCCAATGTTTGGTTTTTATTAATAGTGCTATGTACTGCTAAGTTTAATTATACTTTGCCTGACAATATAGACAATTTTATTGAAAATAACAGGAGACATCATGGTGACTACCGTAGATCACCTAGTATTGTGGTTTTATATGTCCTTTTCATTTCTTGTTTCTCTAGGAATTCGTATTGTTGACTTGTTTTGGTTTGTTTTTTCCTCTAATACAGAAAGGCTAGGCATGCATGTAGAAACTTACATATATGTAGAACTTCTAAACAGTTTACAAGAATTGATTATAGTTATTGTAAAAAAGAGAGAGGAAAGGAAGGTATTCTAAAAACATACATAACTGTGTGAGTGTGTAGGATTGTTGACCATATTACTGTGTTTGTTGGATAGATGAACAGAGCTGATTGCAGTCTCACTGTTTAAATGTCTACTTTGTATGCTTTACTTTTGTAACTTGAACAACTGCTTTTAGGAGGAAAATATGTAATTGTCAACTAGTGATTTCTTACTGGTTTTTGTTTTTGTTTTGAAATTTTGTATTATTTCTACCCTCTTTCTGTTTCTTTTTTTTCCCTTTAAATACAAAAAAAAAAAAAAAAAAAAAAAAACCAACTGTAAACCACAATGTGCTAACACTTCATACCTGTTTGGATAGCTATCACCAGAAAGACCAGTATGCAATATTCTATTATTGCACCACAATAATGACCATTGTGGGGCAATGCCTGTAAGCTCATCTTTTTATGAGGCTGATGCAGAAGGATGGCCACTTCAAGGCCAACATGGACAAATTAGTGAGACTCTATCTCAAAATAGAAAAGTGAAAAAGGGCTGAGGTTGTACTGGGAGTGCAGCTCAGTAGCAAGCAGAGCACTTATCAGCAGGCACAAAGCACTGGTTCCATCCCCAGCACCACCAAAAGAAAAAAGGGTAAAAAAAAAAATGGGGATGAACTTCAGCGGCAGAATGTTTGCTGATATTCTCAATGCCTGGATTCAATTCCTAGTACTAAGGAGGGAAATAAAGGTCAAATAAGAGCAAATTTTGGTGAGGATATAGACACAAAGAATGTTTGTATACTCTTAGTGAGAATATAAATTAGTTCAGCCACTAAAGAAAATAGAATGGAGACTCCTCAAAAATTAAAATTAGAAAGACCATAAGATCCAGAAATCCTGCTTCGAAGTAAACATCCAAAAGAATTGAAATCAGTGCATCAGAGAGAGATACAAGGCCCCACATTGATTTCAGCATTGCTCAGCCTAGCAAAGTTACAGAATAAATGCTAGTGTCCTTCAGTGGATGAATGGATAAAGAAAATACTGTGTATGTACAAAATGGAATACTGTTCAACCTCAAAAAATGAAAATTCAATCATAGTCACAACACGAATGGAACTAGAAACATTGTTAAGTGAAATAATCCAGACAGAAAGACAAATAACATAAGATTTTTCTTTTTCTTTTTCTATTTTTATTTTAAAGAGGAAAAAAGATAAAAATAACAATAAAATAGTTTCAAAAAAGGTGAGTAGGAGAGTTTCAATAATTAATTCATTATATATTATCTTCATAGTGGTTATTCAGAGTATAAGACATAGGCATGATATCTTGTCCAAACAATATTAACACAAATCTTTCTTTTCACTGAACTAAGAGAAACTTGCTGTATAACTATCTTCACTACATAAGATTTCTCTTGTATGTGCAATCAGAACAAGTTTATCTCATAGAAACAGAGAGGTAAATGATGTATACTAGAGGCTGAGAGGAGAGAAAAGATGGGGACAAGGAAGGCATTGCTCAAATGGAACAAAATGTCTGTTAGGTTGTAGAATTAGTTTTAGTGGTCTACTGTACTGTATGGTAACCATTGTTAATAGTAATGTATACTTCAAAATTGCTGTAAGAATAGATTTTTAGTGTTCTCACTACAAAAGAGAAGTTGGGGAGATGATGGATATTTTAATTCACTTGACTGAATTTTTCTGCAATGTATTTAGATCAAAACCTCATGTCAAACCTAATACACACTATTATTATTTATTAAAACTAAACAAAAATTTTAATTAAAAAAGGAAAGGCTGTTGGGAATTCATGCTAATACCTTCTATGGCTATTGCAATACTTTGACTTTTCTAAAACATAATTTTTGCTAAATAAACTTTCATATGTCATAGAGATATATGTGCACCCATGTTTATATCAACACAATTTACAATAGCTAAATCTTGGAAACAATCAAAATGCCCATCAACCACAGAATGGATGAAAAAGATGTGGTATTTTTATGCAATGGAATATTTCTCAGCTATAAAAAAGGATGATCTTGAGGCTTTTACAGGTAAATGGAGGCAATTGGAGACTATCCTCATAATTGAAATAAATAAAACCCACATTTTTAAATATCATATTGTCCCTGAAAGAACAACTTGTAGGTATAAATTTATAACTGTATGTATGTTTAACTGTGCAAGATAGATAACCATGCTACTAGTGCTCTGTTAGTTCATCAAACAGAATAGTTTATGCTGTCATTGCTTGATTTTTTATGTCATTTTTTATGTTTTGATTTTGTAACTTGAGTAATTCTAAGATAACAATGTGTAATATATTAACTAGTGTTGATTTGTTAGTTTTTTTAAAATTCTGCATTGTTTCTACCCTTTTTTCTGTTCTGCTTTTTAAAAATAAAAAAAATTTTTAAAAAAACTTTGCATATACTATTTCATCCCCAAACTTTCTTTGCATTTTTTTTTCTTTTTTCTAACACATGGAATAAGGTCTTTTAGCAAACCACAAGTTACATTTCATAGTGATCATTAAATATTGGTCACCAAAAATTAGTGCTGGCTGAGGAGAAATTGTTTCATTTTTCCATTATCTTCACCTCCAAATTTTTTCTTTTTCTCTATCTCCTTGACTTCCCCAAAGAAATGATGGGAATGGGAGGAGCTCTGTGTGGTGTGGGTAAATGGAATACTTTCTGAAATGCAGACATGATGGTGAGACATTTCACACAACACTCAGCAAAGAACAGGGACCTTGCAAAACTTCCTTAAAGGTTCATGAAGATTAATGCTCTATTGTGTTCTGTTAACCTGGGGCAGAAATTTGAGGTAAATTTGCAGGCCATTTGCGCAGATTTATGTCTACTCCTGAAATGAATAACATCCACAGTATTTTAGGAGTGAATTCAGTGAGTGCACAGTCCATCACAAAGAACATAAAGTCACTTCATAATATGCTGCAACACAGTGAAATCGCTCATAAGTACTGAGAGGTCCTTTAATTATTTCTCAGATATGGCCCATCATCCTGGAATTAAAGGCTAAACTCCATAGTGAACTAAAGGCTCAACTTCAAATTTGTGTATCCTTGAGTGTTAAATTTCTGCATGTTTTTGTGCCTTCTGTCGCCCCATTTTCTTAAATGAATCAACTCTCTCCTCTTTCCCTCATAAGGGAGAATCAAGAAATAATTAATGTTACTGGGAAGAAAATTTGCATGGTTTCTATTATGATCTGTATTGTAAGCTGTATTCCATGTGCATTATGCCTAGACTGAAGAAATTTATACAATGGTAGAGGAGCATCACCTGAGCATTTACTATAAAATGCAAGGAACATCCAATCAAAAGAATAAAAATTAAAATTACTCACCCACCATATGTATTCTTGTCAGGTCTCATGGATCTATTAGAAGCAGGTAAAATATAAGCCATGCTTATATTATGTGGGTATCAGTAAAGAAATATACTGAAACTTGCTATTAAATTACAGATCTAAACATAATAATTCAGGTTCAAGTTAGAATGGCACCTTCACTAAGAGGTGTTATGTTTTCTTCTCAAATTGCTAACAGAACTCTTCACTTAGAATTTTAAACCCTCCTGTCAATTCAAAAACAGCTCCTGACATGGCCTTTTATACTACAGTCCAGCTCTCAGAGCACTATGTTCCCAAGAAGATAGGCTCCTTTGGAAGGGGTGGCATCCTGTATCTTTGACCAGGTTGGTTCACTTGTTAATGACCACAGCACCTTTCCCTGACGTGTGACATTGGTCCCAACATGGGTCTTATGAGGTACGCAAGCTTATTTACTTTGAGCCAACTGTACATGGGTGCAGGTCCTCTTTCGATTCACGTGCCAATTCTACCAGATTATCTCAAAAATGTGTCCAATACATGTGAGAACTTTCAGTTCCCAAACACTTCATTTTTCTATTCCCATCCCACCCCTCACCAACTTGTTTTCATTCTTTGTGATTACAAGTAAGGAAAACAGCCAAAGTCAGAATGCCCTTTCATCTGACCTTTGCCCACTTAAGTTCACACAGAAGGTCTAGTAATTTAACAAACTTGTTTCCCAGGGCTTCCTCATTTAGTTAAACTCTAGGTAGCCTTTAAAATCCGCTAAACCATCTGCCTTGGTGTCAATCCAAGTAGAATGATGAAATATAGCCAACACATTTGGAAAATAGTCTTTTTATAAAAAAAAAAAATCTGTGAATTTTCTACTCATGCTGATGCTTCTCACCTTTTGCTTTGGGAAGAAAATGATCTGGAAGACTATAGGGAATCTTTATCCTGATCCATTATTTTCTGGCTCTCGTGAAAATCAGCAGTAGTTCTATGCTGGTGAGAGTTTCCAGAACATTAGTCTCATGGCTTCCAAGCAAATTAAAACCTAAAATGTTTATAAATGCCAAGTAGAAACAAATGTAAGGCATCTCACTGTGTGCATGGATTTTTCTTTAAGCATGCACATAGCAATAGGAACCAAATGTTCCTGCCCTAGCTGGGGTCTCCAGTTATAAGCTTCTCTACTTCCTGGTGATAGTCATTCTTGGAAAATTCCTCAGATTTCATGCTGGCCTCTTTTGGTCCATCTTGACAGCCAGCAAAGTTTTCAGAATGGAAAGGAAAGAGAATAGGCATGTCTATGTCAGGAAATCCTGGAACCCTAAATCTTGTTATTATTGCCTAAATATGCATATTGCCTTTTTAACTTGGGACAGTGATTCCTGTTTGCCATTTGTAAATATGTCTCTTACCTTGTGACTCACCTCAAGCTGCTCTACCTGCTGCTTTTTCTCAACAATCACTGGCAATTTTCTCAACATGTCCACCAATTACCAATGGAACCTACACACTTTTATTTGGTATTCCATGTCCTATCTCTCCATTTATCTTTAGGATATAGGAAGGAGGACCACCAAATTCCAATCTGGCATTTACCACTACCCTGAGAGGTAAAAATATTAATTAGAAAAGTGTTAGGTAACTAATTACTCCTGTGAATTAATTAGAATAACTTATCTGTTTCCAGTTCAGTTTCTGTCAGTCAATGACCTTGGCCTTGAGAAAGCACCAGATAATACCAGGTAAGTCGTACAGGCTTTATACACCAACTCCTCCAGACATTAAGACGAATGATCATCATCTGAGTGAAACTCAGAATAGTCTTACGGAGTTTATAAAAATAGAGTATTAATTAATGTCTTCTGAGCAATCTATGCTTTCCAGTTTTCAATCTTTTAAAGACTCAGTCTGACTCTTACAGCAGGCTGTTTCTTGACTTTTTTTATATATATATTGCAAAAGGCCAGTCACCCTACCCAGTTGGGAAAAGGTTTTGTTTTCAGAAAGAGTGCACAAGGCCAACTAAGGGTAAGTCACAGGGAGTTATGCAAAAAACGCTGTGGGCCAGCAGAGCCACATGACTCAACCCAGCCTTGTGGTCAGGATGGTCCTGCAGCAGCCTGCCAGATCCACACTCTGCAGCCTCTGGCCTTTGAGGACACACTTCACTTCCCCCTTCTTTCCTGCTTCTCATTCCCATAACAAGTTTCTCTGGCTTAATTCTACTTCTGAACCCCTGATGTTGGAGTTCTGGTGTACAACTAAATGGCATTAGGTTTTCCCACCGATTGGCATGATTTGTGTAGAGTCTGTGAGACATAAGTGTGGAGTTAGAGCCACCCCCACCCCCAGTGATGATCTCATCACTCTGGGGAGAGGCATGGCTGAGTCTGGAGTGCCCAGAAACTTCCTAGGCATCTGTGTGCCAGGGCCTGTGATAAATCCTGAGAGAGTTTGCCATTTATTGTGTTTGCCTTAAAGGAATCTTCTTTCCAATGGGGAAAAGTGATGAGAGATAAAAAAATATGTGACAGACACTATGTAAACTTAGGGAGAGACACCGAGGTCCGACTGGAGTCTAGGATGGTTTAATACCTAGGTTGGGTCCTGAGGAAAGATGCAACCCTGAAAAACCACATCTGTGCAAGAGGATGAGCTGAACACGAGAGGCCTGTTCTCCTGGAGTGATGTGTAAAATGCAAAGAGGTAACAAAAAGAGTGCGACCGTTAGGGAATTTTACCAGTTCTATGAGTTTATTCTCAAGTATTTGCACCAGCATTTCTCGGATCTATCTTTGGTAGCTTTCAGTTTTTCAGATTTCTGGTATTCAAAAAAATAAGTAAGAGCCAAAATATGGTTTCACTAATTATAGTTCACTTTAAATATTTGCACTCCAAGAATGAAGATCTTAACTCTCTTACTAATTCAGTTTAACTGCAGGCATGGTGGTAAACTCCTGCAATGCCAGCACTCAGGAGGCTGAACCAGGATAAATCACCATGAGTTCAAGGCCATCCTGGGCTACATAGTGAATTCAAGGCCAGCTTGAACTATATAGTGAGATCCTGTCTCAAAAATGATAATGATAATAATAATAGTTCAGTTTAATTATACTATCCAAAATTTATTACTGGGTTTATTTTTACAAATTCTTTAATTCACCATACACTGTAAGTTTAATGGAATGCAAATTTAAAAGTATGCTAAAGTCTATCTCTTTTTTCAGTCAATCATCTATGGATGCATGTAGTGCAATTATGAGCATGTTGCCTCCAACCGCCACCCCATCCCCTCATCCCCAGTCCATTGACCCAAAGGACCAAGAAACTTTCCTTGAGGCCATGCCATAGCTCTTTCTCTTTTCCTGAAGCAATCCCTTTGGAACTGGCACACACACACACACACATGCATGCACACACGCACACACTCACACACACTCCACCCTCAGTACCCTAGGGAACCAGGGTGCAAGTACGTAATGGTCCTTCATGTTAAGCCCTTTATGACAGGTCTCTCAGAGTGGGCGTGGGGTACTAGAACCTAACCCTCCCTTCCATTCTGGATTCCCCTGACTCTACTGTTTGCCACTATTGGCTTGAAAGCACTGCAAATGTGTCTTGAGCTAACCAGATAACCAGCAAAATATTTATTTTTTCATTTATTCATTAAATAAATATTAACTGAATATAAATTGTATTCCAAAAAATGTAGGAAATGTTGGAAATAAATGTATGAATAAAACAGGTCCTGCTTCTCTGATTTCTTCTGCGAAAATATTGACATTCCATGAACAGAGGAGCTACAACACGCTTTCAGGCTTTCTTTGTGTTGAAATATGTCTAGTAAATGTGCCTTCAACAGTCTCTTCTTCATGTCAAATAATAAAGCCTGTTGGAGTCTTTTGGTCTTGAAGTATTCATTTTCCAATACATACATTGTAACTGCCTCTAAGCCTTTATGGAAAAGGAGAACTGTTTAATAACACACAATTCTACCTGTGTGGTGGTATAATTTCAACTAGTCTGGAGGTTGAGGCAAAAGAATCCCAAGTTTTAGGCCAGCCTGGGCAACTTAGTGAGACACAATCTCAAAATAAAAAGGTCTCAGTACTCTCTGGATTCAATCCCAGTACCATAAAAAAAAAGATATAAGAAACAAAAACCCCTATTCCTTCCATTGTAGTATAGATGTGTTAGAGTTTAATATTAGTAAATACATGTGCAAAGAAAAGTCACCTTATTTTCTGTTACCCAGCTAATCTTCTTCAAGATGTCTATCGTCCTTAGAGTTTGAGCAGTGGATGGTGACTTAAAACTTACAATTAAATTAACCACACCCTTATATATTTGATCACAGTGTTGTTAAACCATTTTCTTTCAGGTCTTTTTTGTGTCTATCTGATTCCCTCCTCCTGCCTATCTGTGATGGCATCTACCAAATAGGGTGAGCAGAAAGGGGCTTTCTGGGTTTCTTTACAGTGAGGAAGAGCAGCACTCCTGGGCTCTGTGCTCAGTGTTTGCACAGTCCTTTGACTCTACTATGAGAAGGTCAATTGGGCCTTGTCCCTGTTTGGGGGAGGGATCTGTGACTCTTTGGGTATAGTCCATGGGCTCATGAACAGTTCTCCAAGATGCAGCAAAGCCCATCCAGGTGTAACAAAGCACGATTCTGGTTCTCTCCCACCGTGAGGGATGTGGGTCTGAGTTGATGATGGAGCCCTCTTGCAGCCTCTCCTGAGTTACATAGAAGGATGTGGTCCCTGACTCCAGGGTTCTCAGGCTGAACTACACCTTATTTGATCTGATAACAGCACCATGTGCCCTGGATTTCACCCCTAAAGGTGAATGCTAACCAAAGGCCTTGTCTGCTTGTTCTGGTTCTTCTGTATACTCAGTTTCAAACTAGAAGGTGAGACCCTCTCTGTACTTTTTCTCCCTGCCTGACATGAACTTCCTTTAAATCATATCCCGGATTTTCTCTGGCTTCTGGAAATCTTTACCTTCTAGTTCACTAGCCCCTAAGCTTTGGTGTGTTGATAAAAACACAACCATTCCTTTACACTGCCTTACTAAGAACTCAAAATTCATATTCAAAGAATCCCAATTAATTCCCTCCTCCAGTTCTATCTCCAGCAGACAGATAGGAATGTGGACTGTGAAAAAGGCCACATTCACAGACAGGAGCTTAGTAACAGGTGTCAAACCTATTAGACACATCATAAATTACTATAAGCAATAAAGAATGGCATTCCTAACACAAATACTGTCCTGATGAAGTATTTGACTTGTTCTCCTTTTAGGTGTTTTCCCCTTCATGATTCTGCTCAGCTGCAGGGCTTTTTCTCTACTAGACTCACCCAGCAGGGCCAAACAGAGTGGCAAGAGAAGGCTTTGCCATGAGAAAGTTCCTATAAGGATGGATCTAGTGGGGCCTGACTAATACCTCGGTGGTGAGGGGAGGATTCCTGCATCCTCCGCTCCTTCCACAGAACCACAGCCTCCTGTTTTCAGTCTCAGGGGATGTTATAGTCACTGTGGCCATGTGGTAAAATTTTTATAACTGTGTTTGACAGAACTGTAAAACAATAACATATTTTCTGGTACCTATAGAACACCAATATCTGGAATATTTAAAAAGTGGAAATACACTTTAGGAAAATAAGCCTTATTTACAAAACTTTATTTTTTCCATAGTGAATGGTTTTCAATATTTAAAGTAAATGCATAAAGTATTTATGAAAGAATTTCTTCTCAGACAATCGTTTAAAAAGAGAAAGATGTTTCAAATTGTGTGGATATTTATTAATAGGCATCATTTGGCTATCATCAACCATCCCAGAAAAGGTGTTTCCAGGTAAATGGAAACTTCACAGAGAAGTCACATATATAAGTTTAGTAAGTGATCACTAAGCAGCTACTGTCTGCTAAGTATGCTAATGCTTGAAGTTGACTGATAATGGGAAAGTAGTCTCAGGCTTGTTCTGACAATATCCAAATGAAAAAAAACTTAAAATACACCTCCTCTAACTTCTCTGGTGATGTTTTATAATACAATTTACCCCCACAGTGTGACCAGAGATTAAATGTACTTTTCCCTAGTAACTGATCGCAATGCCTGCACCAGTGCCTGCAAGGGTCCACAAACAACTGTGCGAAGTCAGCACTGCTCAGCCGTGACTGGAGTGGCCCAGTCCACAGAGAGGTTTATGGCTGAACATGCTTGATTTCAGGATGTGCTTGGGTTCAAGTTTTACAGTTTTTCTGTTCTTGCTATTTAAGAAAATATGAGGCACAGGGTGTCACAAAAAACTAAAGAAAAGCTATTGTATTGGAAATAAAGCATGATTAGTATAAATCAATACGGTACCAGCAAGGAACAAAAATTAAAAACTTTTTCTCTGTTAAAAAGGAAAAATGGCCAACCTCAGCTGAGACTAGAAATCTGAGGGATAAGGAAAAGTAATTAAAAGGACAATGAAGAATTTAATTAACATCAGTGATGATTTCAAGCTTCAGACTAAGCAGTGTCCACATTGCTTCTCATTTAATCCTCACAACTCTGTGAGTGACAATTATTACTTCCCCAAATTTCAGATAAGGACATCAAAGCTACAAAAGTTAAACAAGGTGCCTGAGATCCTATAGATTAGAATTCAGAATCAGGTCTTCCCAGCTACAAAGCCCCGGAAATCCTCTACACTTAATCACCGTGGGTCAATGTGGATCTGTTAAAGAGTCCAGAAATGTGGTGCTAAGTAGAGAAGGGAATTTGGTCTGGGTTTTGAAAGCTGATTTCAAAAACATCTTATTGCACAATTTTAAATTAATCTCCAAAATGTGCTTCATGCATACCACATATTTAACTCATCTCAGGATCACCATTTCTTGTGATTTTTCTCAAAAAGTGGGCCATATTCAACATGCTGCCTGTGGCAAGTTCTGTCTGCACCTGAGTGGCCCTTAAAATGTAAATTAAAAGGCACAGATAACTAAGGAAAGTAGACAGAGCTTTAATTAAATCTTTTTTTTAAATTGTATTAAAAGTGGCAAAATATTAACATTGTTAAATTTGTGTGGTATGCACACAAGCACTTATTGCATCTGCACATTTCTTTATGTTTGAAATATAATTACAAATTTTAGATATAGTAACTAACAGAGACCTGAAGCACCAACAATTGCTGCAACAACAGAAAATAACATACAAAGTCAAGGTAAAGGTTTAAAGGACCATACTGGAGAAGTCCTGACATAACTAAAGTGAAGCATTAACCAAAATGTGTGGTGTGACCCAAGTTGTATAACCAAGGTTTTCTACTTCTCCAGAATAGCATTAATGTTTAACCAGTGGATTGCACTTAATGGTGCCAAAAGAATGCCATAAAACACACTGTTCTCTTTCACTTAATTTAAATCTCAATTAGAAACAAGCAGCTTTGAAATTTCATGACTTTTTAGGTCCTGGAAATCACCATCTTATGAAGTATTTGCTTTATTTCTCCATCTGAGTTCTCTTGGACAGCTGCAGGCATAAATCTAGGTATTTGTGTTTGGTGGGAGGTAGAAGTTAGCGATTCAAACCAAGCCTTCCTTAAATTTAAAGAAAACTCACACCCTCTCCTTTCAGTGTGGGTTCTGCCAGATTCACAGAGCTGCTTCCCAGCTGCAGGGTTGATTTCCTAGGGTACCTGGAAGCATGATCAAGGGCACCTTAGCTTGGTGCTGAAAGGCAAACATGGCTTTGAGGGCCAAGGCTGAGTCCCTGGAATGTAAGCCACAGGTAGTTAGGGAGCCAGGTGATCAGGAGGCCAAGAGGAACACGCTCACACCCTCTGCCTTATATCTCGCTCATCCAGTGACCCGTCTGGTGGGACAGAACTTGAACTGGGCCCATCCTCTGGGGTAAAATGGAAGGTTTCGTCTTTGTGTCACTGATTTTTAGATCTTGGTATACGCTGAATACAAATTCTTCCTCAGTTGTAGATATTGTCCTTTACTTACAAACTTCCAAAATCATTATGTTAAGAGTGTATCAAGTAATCAGTATAGATTTTTAAAAATCTTCACATGCATTTAATGTATTTATTAATAATCTGATTACCAGTATAATTTTATCCATTTTTTTTATTTTAGCTTTCCATATAATGTATACTACATATCAGTTTATAAATAGAATATATATACATTCTCTTTCCCTTCATTACTATTTTTGTTATATATTAGTATTCCTTTTTTTTAAAGATTTTATTTAAAGAGAAACAAAAGCATGTAAAGGATAGAGATAATACAGAATTCAAAAAAAAAAGATAAACAATAAGAAATCACTAGTTGATAAACTACATATTGTCCTCTTAGAAATAGTTGTTCAAGTTACAAAATTAAAGCATACAAAGTAGATAGTCAAACAGTGAGAGTGTGAACAGTTATGCATGCATGAATCTCTATGTGTATTTCTATCCTTTCTGTATTAGGGGGAAAAACAAAACTTAGCAAGACAAAATAAAACAAATTCCTATAAAAACATGAAACCAAAAAGTCATATAAAACCACAGTACAAGGTGATCTACAATGATTACTGTGTTGTTTCTTATTATCTTCAATAGAATGTCTATATCATTAGACATAATTGAATATAGCAGTATAATTGAGTATAGCAGTAAATAACAATATTAGTAAAAATAAAACATTGTAGACAGTATAAAACTTCAAAGGCTGGTAATAATCAAACCAGAGTGGGTATTCTAGTGGATCTTGTCATCTTAAGTGCAGTTGCCTATACTCTCAGACTTAATACTATCAATCATAACAGCTTTGAATAAAATCTATCAATACAAACAGTGATCCAACAAACCAGATTCGATTATGATCAATCATGGTAAAACTGTGTAGGCTTTACAGAGCTTTAGATTAAGTTAATAGGAAATTAAGGATGATTACCTTACTATATCCTATTATTTTCAGGATTACTGTCTGTGCCCTCAAATCTAGTACAGGTAGAATGACTGGTACAGAATATAATACATCTAAGCAGAGTGGTGTGAGTAATGTGTGTATTAACAATATAGCCTATCAAGGCCATCTATGTTAGCGATTCTAGTTATCCTTCTCTGCCTCATTTATGCTATGCTATATTCCTGCCTTTGTTTGTCTACTTTTCTCCATTCTACTGCCTGCCCCACTCATTGAGGACTTTCTGCCACTGTTTCTAAAATCCTGGTATTTTTTTCTCTCTCTCTAGAATGTCCTTCAGCATTCTCTGTAGGGTTGGATTAGTGGTCACAAACTCGCCCAGTTCCTCTTTTTCATGGAAGCATCTTGTTTCTCCATTAATTTCAAGTGACAGTTTTGCAGGGTACATCAGTCTGGCTTGGAGGTTATTGTCTTTCAGGGCTCTGAATACTTCACTCCAAGCTCCTCTTGAACTGATGGTCTGTGTCGAGAAGTCAGCCATGATTCTGATGGGCTTACCTTTATAGGTAATCTGTTTCTTTTCTCTGATGGCTTTTAATATTCTATTTTTATACTGAATTTCTGGTATCTTGATTGTTATATGTCTGGGTGTAGATCTGTTTTGGTTGTAGGTGGCTGGAGCTCTGTATGCCTCACATAACCGAACGTCATTTTCTTTTCCCATGCTTGGGAAGTTTTCCTTAATTATTTCTGTGAATAGCCTTTGTAATTCACCTGTATGTATTCCTGCTTCTTCGTTTACATTTCTTATTCTTAAATTGTAGATTCTCTTGTCATCTTCTAGCCATTGTATTGTTACTGCCTGTTTCCTTGTTGTTTTTAAGAGATCTTTCCTTTCATGATCACACATTGCAAACTTGTCTTCAAGTTTTGATAGTCTATCCTTAGTTTCTTTTAAGGAGTTTTGCCAGCTTTCAATTGAGTTTTTTATTTCCTCGTAGTCTCTTTGAATATGCTTCAAGTATTCTATATTTTCTTTATATTCTTTATCAAATGTTTCTCTCCTTTTTTTGTGTTCCTCCCTTCTTTCGTCTGTATCATCCTGAGAGCTTCCTGAGAGCATTTCTTTTATTACTCTACTCATATCCTGCTTTACCTGATTTAATATTTCAGATCTGAGCTCGTCTACAAGGTCCTGAAGATTATCTCTTAATGTCCATTGAAGCCATGTCTGATGTTGCATGTTTGCCGCCCTCAGGCTCCCTTGTTTTTCCTTCTCCTGGATCAGGGCTCTCAGGGTTCTGGGCTGGGGACCTCCTCCTGCCTCTCTCTCCTGTCATGGCCCTGGCTTCCTCCACACAGGTTACAGTGTAGGTCCCAGCCCCTTCCTTGTTGGCCACGTTTACTCTGAAGCATGCTGGCAAGGGAACTCTGCCCTCTCCTGCTTGCTCTTGTCACTTAGGTGTAAGCAGCGGCTGCATATGCCTGCCCCTCCCCACCGGGCCAGCCAAACTTCAGGGGCAATCACCCAGCCAGTGCATGCTAGGTGCAGGGAATCAATTTGTGATGTCTCATTGGGTTCCGGCCAGGGGCGCAGCCCAGTCCAAGCAAATTGCACGAATCTGCTCTGGGGAGGGAGCAACCAACCAAAGTCACTGTCACTCCCAGTTCAGGCTCCTCCTGCCCGATTCCAACATGTCGCCCACCTGGTCACCCTTCCGTGAGGGGGCGTCTCACTCCCAGCACTGACCATGGATCAATGACGGTTCCTCCACTGGCTCTGCTCTCCGCTCTCCATTGGGCTCACCAACCTCCGATTTCCGTGCTGCCATTCTTCCTGTGAGTGGTGGTGGGAACGAGTTTGGGTGGCTCTGCTAGCCGGCGTAGATTCAAGCTGGTGCAATCTTGGTGGGTCATCGCGAAAACACTGTGTTCCTTTAGTTTTTAGCTGTTTCAATTGCAGTCCCGAAGTATTTGACGAGCTCTTTTAAGTTAATTTCTTCCTGTGTCAAGAGGATCCATCTCCCTCTGTCTGGGTCTCTCCAGGGTGTTTTATTCTGGCATATGAATTGTTTCTCCTGCGAGGCTTTGTATTCTGTTGCTCACTGATGGGCCATCTTGTCTTCTCTCCTAGTATTCCCTATATAGTATTCATTACTATTTATGTTATATATTAGTATAACTTATATAGTATATATAATATTCAGCTTATTTTCATTTCTTTCTTACTTTCTATAGATCATTAAGTTATGCATAGACCCCATTTCCTTCTGTTGCTTTGCAGGTCTTATATTCTTTTTTTTTTTTTTAAAGACGATAAAACCAAGGAAAATAAAAAATAAAACCAGTCAAAATAAACCAGTGTAAGTGGTACAGGACTTTAAAACCTTACAAAATCAGCAATAGTTACGGTCATGCCTTTTGTTGTCTTCAAAATAGCTGCAGATAACTTCAGACATACTGAAAATCAAACAGAACGGAATAGAATAGAAACAATAAAACAAAACAATGAATGCAAAAAAGGACTTCAAAGCAAACCAATAGTAAATCCAAAATTGCTGCCATAATATATCTTGCTATCTTTTAAACAGCTGCTTGTGCCAACAGATGTAACACAATCAAACAAAACAAAGGAGAATAAGACCCAACCCAACAAAAAAATGAAAATGATATAGTTTCCAGGCGGGAATCACCTCCTTGTGAGGCCTGGTTCTCTCCCCCGCATTTTCCTGTATTAATTCATTGTGTTCTGCACCTATTGTTACCAGTGAAAACTTTGCTTTCATCTACCTACTTGTATTTTAGTGAGCAATTTGTCTTGTATTCCTAGTAGATTTTATATTTTCTCACTATATTCTGAATTTCTACTAAAGCATGGTTAGGTGTGGCTTTTTAAAAAATAATTTCTTTTTGGGACAGTATGTATTTCCAAATTGTGAAAAAGTTGACTGTTACTAATTCTATTTCTTCTTAAATATGTTATCTTCCAGATACTTTCATTACATGTGTGTAAGACCATTCAGTTTTCCTTTAATACCTTAGATTTTCTTTCATACAGTGTATTTTCTCTTTGCCAAAAACTAAGAAAATTTCACAGAACTTTATTCTTTGCTCCTTTTCTAGATTTGATTGGCTGCCTTTTTAACCCATCTATGATAAATTGTAGTAATGTCCTCAATTCTTCACTCTTCCAAGTTTCCATGCTCTATTCCATATAGCTATGTAATACAATAAAAGACCCACTTCTCATAAGTCAAATGGCATGTCCTGCCCCTTGTCTTTGGATTTGGCCATGTCATAATTTTTATCAACAAAAGGAGGCAGAAATGAAAGTGGGTCAGTTGCCCTTGCACCTTATGTTAGTCAGTTTTCCATTACTGTGACAAAATACCCAAGACAAACAACTTAAAAGAAAGGAAGATTTATTTTGGCTCAGTTTCAGAGGTTCAGTCCATAGTTAGTTGGCCCTATCAGTTTGGGCCTGTGAAAAGCAAAATGTAATGATGGGGAGTTCATAGCAGAACAAGGCTCACCCTATGGTGGCTGAGAAACTTGAGAGAGAAGGAGTTGGTGTTGCTATATCTCCTTCCAGGGTGCACTCCAATGGCATAACTTCCTTCCACCAGGCTCCACCTCTAATGCTTCTACCAGCTCTCAATAGCACCACAGGCTGGCAACCAAACCTTTAACAGATGAGTCTCTCAAGACCATTCTAGATCCACATTGTGAGACACTTCTGCTGTCATTACAGAGGCACATCCAGGCTGGTTTCCTAGAGAATGAGGCACTTGTGGAACCAAGCCTAGCCACTCCAGTCACCCAGCTGAAGCCAGCCTATATTAAAGAACAGGTGCTAAGTGCCCAGGAAGTAAGCAAGCTCAGCCAAGGAATGCAATGCCACCTACCACCTCTGCTGACACCATGTATATGAATGAGAAAGGTTTGTGCCCCTGTGGTCCCATGACAGTAGCATTACTGTAGCAGTAAATACCAATATATTAGGCACTGAGATTTCTGCTTTAACAATTTGTTTTTACTTGTAGGTGTACTAATTTTTGCTTTTTCTAATTTATTTATTCTTTTAAAATGTATTATTCCTTCTACAGATTTTTATTCTGTTGCCTACTAAATCATTTTGAATAGTTATTTTATAACTTCTTTAAGTTTATTAGCTCAAGATAGTAGAAGTGTTAATCTTTTGGTTTGTTACAATTGATTTTTTTTTCATGAAGGTGTTTTTCCTCATTTTATATCTATAATTCTTTTTTTTTATACTTATCTGTTTTTTCTGTGGGAATCCAGTACGGTATACATTGGTTCATAAAAGTGCTCAAAGCTTTGTGTTTACTTCTTTCAGAGTCTCCAAGTATATCTCCAGCCTAGGGCCAGTTTTGTATTAATGTTTCTATCTTCTAAAGATTTTAGTATATAGTGCTGTAGCATAAATTGTTATTCTACAGATGCACGTAGCATTTTATTTCAAAGACTTTTTTCCTACCTACATTTGCTAACAGAGACAAATTTATTTTGCATTTCAAGAGTGGCTATTAAGATGTTTAATCCTTTCATCAAAGGTACAGAATTTCCAAGGTCCTAGCTTAATGCAGGGGTTTCAGGCCCAACCACACCCTCCTGCAGGCCTGAACCATGTGCACACAATTCAGCATCTCGGGTGTAAGTACCTATTCCAAGTCAGATGCCCTCCGGGTCATGAAGGCACTGGCTCATGAGTTTATAATCTTCAGTTCTGAAACCTGTGATTATGTGTCATTCCTTAAAACTCACCCATCTTCATCTTTACATTATATTCCTTCTATTTGCTGGGAAATTTATCTATGTGTCTCAGTGTGTCATCTTGCTGGCACATGTTTTGTTTAATAAGCAAAACTAATACTCCAAAAGAATCAGGGAATTTTTAAACTGACCTGGTTCTCAAAGAAAAGAAAAACATTCATTATACAAAGAAAATGATAGCAGACACAAGATTTTCTCTATAATAATCTTCATTTTTGTTAAGCGTTAAAAACAGCTTCTAGGAGGTGGGGATTTAGCTTAGTGGTATAAGCGCCTGCCTGGTAAGCACAAGGTCATGAGTTTGATCCCCAGTACAAAAACAAAACAAAACAAAACAAAACAAAAATAGCTTCTATCTTTGTTAAGCGCTAAAGAATTGACACAAGCAGTTTTGTACATATGATTATGTTTCTCTAAAATCAGTGTTCCACACGTTTTAGCTATAAACTGTTATTTAACTTCTGAGAATATATCCATTCCTTAATTTTCCCAGTAAATCTTGAATCTTACTCCTGTAACTCATTTGAAGTGTAAGAATGCTGCAAATTAGCATTTAGAATAAGATGCAGGTTTGGTCCACTATATTTTTTAATATTAAATTTTATTTGAAAAATAGTTTAAGCCAGAGATATAACTCAGTGGCATAACACCTGCCTGGCAAGCTTGAGGTCCCAAGTTCAATTCAAGATACGAAAGAAGAAAGAGAGAAAGAAAGAGAGAGAGAAAGAAAGAAAGAAAGAAAGAAAGAAAGAAAGAAAGAAAGAAAGAAAGAAAGAAAGAAAGAGAAAGAAAATAGTCTCAAATAAATGTCTTTAAATAGATTATTATGAAATGTTACAAGATAGGATTTTTAACAGCTTGAGTTTTCAGATGTTTTTCCCTCTTTTCAGAGCATGGTGGGTGGGAGAAGGTCAAAGGAACAAAGAGTAGAGATGCTCACATTAATTCCAGTTCCCTACTTCTTTGCCTTATTCCTTTTCCATTCCCTCATAAAGGCACAGCCTGGTGGAGAAAATACAGAGATTGTTTTGTTGTTGTGGTGCTGGTTTTGTTGTTGTTGTTGTATACATTATAATTCTCTTTCAAGGCAAAAAAAAAAAAAAAAAAAACTATTTCCAAAGTTTGGTTAGTTCAGATTTGAGCAGAGCTAGCCAAAGAAAATAACTATGATTTTAATAAGTTTGAAGATAGTTGAGCACCAAGATATAAAAATAAGCCAACAATCCAGCAAATGACGCATTGTTCCTGAGTATAATCAGTGTGTGGATAAATGGAAAGTAGTTGTGTTCAGCGAAAGGCCACTCTCTGGGCTCTGGAAGCAGTAAGTACTATTCCATCACAGAATCAAATGCTATTTGTTTCAAAATGGTAGACCAACAAATCATACCAGAAGAAGCAAGGAAGCAAACTGAAAATACTATTGTTTTTAAGCCAAAATTACTTACATATCATTGGATACCCTCATTGTTTTTCATACTTTAATTTTGTTGTTGTCCTTACTTGTAAAGTACAGATAATAGTAATTGCCATGTGGGGGGACTGGGAAGGTTAAATGAGAAAATATATATTAAATATCTTGTTTATAAGACACACAATAAAGGATGACAATAATTGTTTTAATATTCTTAATTATCTATATGTATTTTTTTAAAGTTATGAAACATTTAAATGAAGACATGTGCAGTACTATGTAATTCATGGACATGAGTCTCTTAATCAAGTAAGAAGGCTTCAAAAATGAGATTCCAGGAGAACTAGGATGTAATGTCAAGGCAATTTATGTGGTCACATGAATCCAAGCCCTGGAGTGTCAGACCTCAGTCACAGAAGTTGATTACACTGAATGACCTGAATGACTGTGTGCAAATGGAGCCTGACAGACAGGAAAGTGACCCTACTGACAACATCGCTAAATACAACTAGCTTTCTATTTACTCATACTGATTATGCAAAAGAAGAATGAACGAGACAGCATAGAACTCACTCTTCTCTCAATGACTCTAAGTAACTTGAATTCATCCCACATTACTCTGAAAGAAACATGTCACTGTCAGCAAGTAGACCACTCAGTATAATCTACATCCCCAACCCTGCTCATTTTACCTGACCAGAATACCCAGGCCCAAATTTTTATCATTTGAATATCTTTTAAGACCACATGCAAACAGTTGCTTAATAGATAGTTTTGGTGAATAATTTCAATATAGTAGAAAGGAAAGAACATCGGATTGGGAGCTAAAATAGCGGGATTCTGGCCCCAGCAATAAATTAACTGACAATTCAATCACAAGGAAACTATATTCCTTTTCAAGTTCCCAAGTATCTCCTCTATTAAGTAAGGGTAGCTAGTTACTACTTCACTCACACCAATAGAATTGAACATACATGGTAAGGCATGGTGATTTCAGTAGAGATGGGCAGAGATAGCTTATCTGGAAAAGTTGCTGCACACTCCAAAATATTTTCTTTTGTTCAAAAAGTGAGATAGAATCCATTCAGTAATTTGAGATACGAGGATCACCATTACCCCAAAGCTGAGACCAAAGTTCTTATATCCAACCTGAGACCCAGACCTGGTTTGAGGGACCTCTGTTGTAATTAAGTCCTGAGGGTGCAACTATCTGATTGGGATTAATGCCCAAAGAGTCTTACAGCTCCCTTTCTGCCTTGTGAAGCTATGACAAAAGTCAGCACTGTGTAACCTGAAAGAGGGCCCTTACCAAAACCCTAGCAATACCATATTATTCTAGGTTCCTGATTTTAACTTCCAGCCTCCAAAACTGTAAGATAAATTTCTATTTCCTATAAGTCACTTAGTCTGTGGCATTTTGTCATAACAGCCTGAGCTAAGACATTTTGGAGTATATGGCTTTGGCACATGGAATGGCAAAGGGGTCACAGATGCCTACCAGTGGGACTTTTTTGAAATCTTTCTTGTATGGAGTCAGGGAAAACCATTCAAAGAGAGGTGTCTCAGCAAAGAGATTTTGCTACATAAGTGCCCTGAGGGTTCTGGGGAAGCTTCTGGACACAATGCACCATAAAAGTCAGGCACTAGAGATGCTCTGCACAGTGCAGGAGTTGGATGTCTAATAGGTCACTCATTCTGTAGGACCTGAGTGCTGGAGAAGCTGTGTGGCTATAGAAACTAAAGAAAGCCCACCAAGAGAGCTCACTAGATCCAGAGGCTGAATATCTATAAGTGTCTCTCTGGTATCCTCCACTGGCATAACTTACACTGTGCCCAGTGGCAAAGGAAAACTATAAAGTTCAATTTAATTTTCACAGATCAAGCAAAAAGGGCAATTTGGAGCCAAGAAACACTAAGTCAATAATTTACACAGATCCTATCTTAGAAGTTCTTAAGGGCATACTGTTGTGGCCAAGTAGATGGGCTTTAAATCCACTGGGGTTTCCCCACATAGGTTGGAAACTTGCTGACTATGCAGGAGTGTTTTCTTTGCAGATATTAAAAAGAAAGAAGTCACCAGGTGTGCTGGCACACACTTGCAATCCCAGCACTTGGGAGGTTGAGGCAAGAAGACCTCAATAAGTTCAAGGCCAGCCTTGACTAACAGTGAGTTCAAGGCCAGCCTGAACTACTTAGTGAGACACTGCCTCAACTCCTCCTCACAAAAAAAAGTCTTTAAAAGCCCCACTAGAAGATTGGGAGGCCTGGCAAACAAGTTCAACAAAGTGGTAAGATTCAAAATCAACATACAAAAATCAATAGCTTTTTTTGGTACACCAACAACAAACCCATTGAGAAAAAAATTAGGAGAACAATTCTTTTCACAATAGTTTAAAAGTAAAACCTAATGTAGAAGATGGAATGACCTCTCATTCATGGATCAGCAGAATTAATATTATTTAAATGCCCATATTTCCAAAAGTGATTTACACATTCAATGAAATATCCATCAAAATACCAATGATATTTTTTACAGAACCAGAAAAAATCCTAAAATTCATATTGAAGTACAAAAGATCCATAATAGCCAAAGCAATATAGTACAAAAAGAACAAAGTTGGGGGCATCACAATTACCGATTTCAAAATATATTTCAAAACCATAGTAACAAAACAGCATGATAATGGAATAAGAACATTCATAATTAAATGGATACAACTTGAGAATGTAATACATGAGACACACAAGCTTAAACAGTGTATACTTTCTCTTATGAGATAAATATAGAGAAAGAGAGAGAAAGAGAGACAGAAAGATGAAGATGGATGAATATGAAATAGGGAAAAATTCAAATAACTTCCCAAACTACCTATTCCATTGTTTCAAAAGTATTTTAATGTATACGCTAATGTGTTAATACTACTAATTTCTCTTGATTCATTTTAAAAACTTTTTGTGCTGTTTGTTTCTTCTTCATAAAAGAGAATCTTTGTCTATGTCTTGAACTCAGAATAACTACACTGAAAGATAATGATAGTATAATAGCTATTGTTATTCTGTTATCCTGTGAAATTTTATTTTATTTTTCATAACATAAAAAAGACATACAGCTCAATGGAATAAACTAGAAGACAGAGAAATAAACCTATGCAACTAAAATCATTTGTTTCTGGACAAAGGGACCAAAAACATAAATTGGAGAAAAGACAGCCTCTTTTAACAAATAGTGCTAGGCAAACTGGTTATCTGTATGAAGAGGATTGAAAATAGATCCGTCTCTTGCTCTGTACAAAAATAAACTCAAAATGGAACAAAAACCTAAACATAAGACCTAAATCTTTGAAATTGGTAGAATAAAACATTTCAAGACATAAGCACAGACAATAAAATCCTGAATGGGGTTCCAATGGCTCAGGAAATAGTAGAAAGAATCAACAAATGGAATTGAATCAATTAAAAGGCTTCTGCACAGCAAAGAACACAATCAACAGTGAAAATACAACCTATTTCGTAGGAGCAAATCTTTGTCAGCTACTCTTCTAGCAGGATTAATGTTCAGAAATATAAAGAACTCAAAAATCTTAACACCAAAAAAAAAAACCAATCTAATCAATATGAGCAAATTCATACTTCGAGATCCTTCTCAAAAGAAGTACAAATGGGCAACAACAACAGTATGAAAAATATTCAGCATCTTTAGCCACCAGAGAAATGCAAATAAAAATTACAGTGAAGTTCCATCTCACTTTAGTAAAATGGCTATTGTCAATAATACAAACAAAATTTGTAGTACTGGCAAGGAAGTGATGGAAAGCAAACCATCATTCACTGCTTTTAATAGAGGCACTATGGAAATAATTATGGAAGTACCTCAAAAACTAAACATAGAGCTATCACAGAATCTAGTTATACCACTTCTTGGTATCTACCAGAAAGAATTAATGTCAGTGTATTACCGAGCCCCTGCATACCCATGTTTATTGTGGTACAATTCACAGTGAATGAAATGCAGATGTGACCTAAATGTCTGTCAATAAATGTGGCATATATACACAACGGAATATTATCTGCCCATTGTAATGGTTGATATATTGTGTCAATTTGAGAAGTTTAGAAGTTTAACTAAGTACCCAACAGGGGGCCAGGGTCTTCACTTGTAAACCTCCTGAGCCTGTGCAAGAGAAGGGTACAAAATGGTGTGATTTCTACACCGGCCTGGGGTCTTGGGGGGTATGTAGCCTGCTTGCAGTATAAGGGAGGAAAAGAGGCTGGCTCTCCTCCTTTTGTCCTTGTTGCTTTTGCTATCTTCCACCGCCTTGAAGTGTTGCCCCTGTGCCACACCACCTTGCCTTGCAGCCAGTTGATTGTGGACTGAAACCTCTGAAAACTGTGAGTTAAACAAATCTTTCCTTCCTTAATTTTGGGCTTCAGGTATTTTGTTTCAGCAAATGAGAGAAAGGTTACTTAGACACCCATAAAGAAAAATAAGCTTTTACTACTCATGGGGAAATGGATGGAACTGGAGATCATCATGGTAAGCAAAATAAACCAGACTCAGAAAGGTGAGTATGTTTTCCCTAATATGTGGAATCTAGGAGAAAAAAGGGAGAGGGAGAGAGGTCATGAAAATAGAAGGGAGATTAGTAGAAAAGATAAAAGGGACTGGGAGTAAGGGAAGATAAGAGAGACGTAAAATTTGGATGCATGCACAATTATGAACATGCCACAATGAAACCCATTATTCTATGCAATTAAGTGAACTAATGAAAAGTATACATATATTACAGTTTCTCAAAAGAAAGATTTGGTTTT
Organism: Hydrochoerus hydrochaeris; assembly: GCA_004027455.1. Classification (NCBI taxonomy): domain Eukaryota; kingdom Metazoa; phylum Chordata; class Mammalia; order Rodentia; family Hydrochaeridae; genus Hydrochoerus; species Hydrochoerus hydrochaeris. The sequence continues at coordinate 254,257 of PVLA01000455.1, read as the reverse complement.
ATGGACTATGCTTTATTTTTATTATACCTTATCAGTCATTCATTCTAGAGGCAGCAAGCCAAAGGCCTACTAACTAAACCCAGATCTTACAGGCAGCAAAGTTAAAAAATTTTGAATATAAATGCTTTTAAAAGTATATAAATGCTTTTAAAAGTCATGAATCTTCTAGTTGACCGCCGCGCTCAGTAACTCCCTATTATCTTACTCCAATCAGACAAACTTCACACAGATAGATGCCAGGCCCCTATAAGGATCTGAGTTTGCTATACTTCACTATCTATCTGCTCGATTTATAGATTATAAGACCAGGGCTTAGAGAAATTAAACAATGTGCTTAAACTGGTCACCTCTACCTATACTCCCCTCTCTATCATGTTCAAACAAAATATAAGGGGGAGGTAATAAATGAAGCTATCTTTAATACCAGTTGCCCTCAAAAAACTTGCTTTAGATTGACTGTTTTTATTGCAAAGGTTTTGCTCATTTACATAAAATCAGGAGTTTATTAGAAGAAGTGTACTCAGATAATTCTTGAGGACAAGAAAATAACTAGAAGTTTACTCACATTGGTTTGTTCTCAGATTAACCCTGATATTAAGGGTGCCTTAATGTTAAATCCCATTCAAAAATCTCTTAAAACCAGTGCATCACAATCTGTAATTACTACTACAAAAACAATTTAAATGATTCACTTTTTCTCCCCTCTCCTGCATTTTCAAAGTCATTACTTTCCATCTGATGAGGTTGTAGAGATTTCTATCACTTTACTAGAATGGGAAATCTATGTTATTTCCATTAAGTAACTAAATGTTAGGCCATTTCCAGTTCTTAAATAATTTCACACTTGGCAAAGTGGGAGAAAAGACTTTATTTCAAGCCTTTTGCAGGATTGCCGCTGCTGAAAGTGGTAGTACTACATTACTAATGAAGAGTGCATTATGGTCTGTGATATGCTTTTATATAGTATCTTATTCTGAATAAATCATGAGACTTTGTGTTCTTAAATAATACATAAAAATTGTACATATTTGCTGAGATCTGTATAATATTCCACACATGCATAATATTTAAATCCAGTTAAATATCTGTCTCCCCATCATTTCTTTGTGGTGAAAATTTTAAAATCTTTCCCTTATTATTTTTGAAGTGTAGAATACAAAATTGTTATCTATAGTCACCATATTGTCCAGTAATCCCCTAGATAGTATCCTATCTAACTGTAACTTTGTACTATTCATCAACTTTTCCCTCCCCACAATCCTCCACTCTCCAGCTTCTGGTAATGACCAACCTACTCTAACATCTATGAGAGCAGATCTTTTAGATTCCAGGTATGGGTGAGACCATGTGGTACTTGCCTATCTGGTTCTGATTCTTTTAACTTATGATAATTATCTCTAGTTCCATCCATATTGTCACAAATCACAGAACTTAATCCTCTGATGACTGAGTAGTACTCCATTTTGTATATGTGCCATATTTTCTTCACTCATCAGTTCATGAACTTGTAGGTTGTGTCCACTTCTTGGCTATTGTGAATAGTGCCACAATGAACATGGAATCGGTAGATACTCTATTTGCTCCTCAAAGAGCCAAGTGAAAGACAGTTGAAAACATTCCAGTTAATTCCAAACACAAACTTAAGACTAACTAGCCTAAAAATTAAAGACCTAAAAGATTTTTAATAACAAAAAATAAGAAACCAAAGTGGACCACTACGGAGATTTTCGGTAAATGCAATGAGTTTCAGAGCTTAATCTAGAAGAAAGAAAAACGGCGGAGCAGTGAGTGCCACCAACTCATCTTCTCCAGGACATAGTGCCTAGAGTCTGCCAAACAATAGCTTGAGAGATATCAAAGGGATAAGTGTTTACCTAGGACTCAGAAAGGAACTGACAAAGGAGATGAAAAAGTTTTAAGCAATACCTAAGCAATCACACTGCAGAGGAGAAAGTTCTCTTCAGACCGTGGCAATGCAAGCAGAAGCTGGCTGGTCACCAGGGGAAGGTAGGGTGAGGTGGAACTTCTGGCTCAAGGAGAACAGAAGAGCTGTAGATCACACTGGGGCTGAGAGAATCATTTGCAGTTGAAACAGTAAGGAAACATGGGACACTGCCTTCTATGGTCAACGGTTACTGAGTGACCACAGTGAAATGCCCATCTCTACAGTCCTGAAAAAAGAGCTGGTTGGAAGGTCACTAGAAGGAAGAGCAGAGTGTTTGGACCTGTGTATTAGAGCAGCCCCTTGGCTGCAAGCCACAGTCCACTGCGTTACGTTCTCAGAATGGGTGAGGGAAGGACAGCCACAGGAGCAGGTTATGGTGAGAGACAGGCTAAAGGGTGCCTTGGAGAGGGGCTAGAGCTGGTGGACATGGACCCCGCTGCTGCAGTCAGAGGCCGGGTTCAGTCTGAGTTACACAGGTTTCAAACCTCACGTCATGCCTTGTTCTCACTGTAACCAGATATCTGCATACAGTAGCATCTTGAGAAGCAGTGCCACTTTAGACTCCAGCATAAACAGATACGGCCTGGCTTGAGCTTTGCTCTTTAATCCTATCCTGGGGGAAGAACCACATAGAAAAAAACCAAAACAAAACAGAAAACTTTCTTTTATTATGTTTTACTTTATTGTACTATTTTTATTTTAATTTTTAATTTTTTTACTTTTCACTGTTTTCCTCCTTCTGATCATTGTTAGCCCACCATTTCTAATCCAGTATTTGCCCCCTTTTCTCTTATAATTGTATCTTTTTATATGTGTGTGCTTCTCTTGCCTTTTCATTCCTGTATAATTTATGAATTCTCCCCGTTCCTTTATATTGCTCCATTTATCCATATCTGTTCACCAGACTTCTTTCTCTTGGTTCTTATTTTTCCTCAATTTTTTTTCTCTTTCTTCTCCCCCTTTTTATGTCTCCCTTTAACTTTTTCTCTAATGTTTATATCAGTCACAGCATCATGTCCCATCTCCATTTCTCACTATCAATTTTGTGCCCATTTTCCCCTCTTCTCCCCATCTAAATATATAGCACACTGTCACCATCATTAGAGAGCTTTTCCCTGCTTCTATTCCTTTCTCCCCATACCACATAACAGAAAACAAAACAAAACAAAAAAAATGTTTTTTTCCTCTTTCTCACCTCTGGCATTTCCCAGTCCCAAAATCCTTGGGCTTCAAATAACTGATTTTATGAAATTACTGTGGAATACTGTCTTTCACCATTAGAGGAGACATAGGCATCACATTCAGTGCACACTAACTGTGAGTCACTACTCGGGCTGTTCTGATGCATATACTATAACCAAGAATTCTTCACTAGGCTACGGGGAGAGCCAAGCCCAAGTCTCATTTCACATGCAGCCCTGGTGGATACCACTGTAACAGATTAGCTTGTTAGTACTGTTGCTGGTTTTATTGACGAGGAAAAAATCCTCACTCAGTGGACAATATTATGCCAGTGAATCTCCCAATTCTCCCATCACACTCAGGGAGAAAGACAGCAAGAATTCAGACTGGAACTGACTTTGCAAGAATGGCTGCAACAAAGAAACCCTAAGCTGAGTTAGCTTCAGTACTGCAATGGAAGGAACAGAAATTATTGGGGTGTGTTCCCATCAGCCATTTTATAGATTTAAATTTGTGTAGGTTTCTTGGTTTACTTAGTAATGTGGGGCTATGTTCTAGAATGGTTTCTTGTGTTTATTATGTTGTTAATTTTGTATATTTGTCTTCTCATTGGCTTTGAGTTAACAGGTGATAATTTTCTCCCTCTTCTCAGCTTCCTATCTAGTTTTTTTACCTTAAACTTCTGAAACAATGTTATTAGCATATCTCTTTATTCTTTTCCCAAACACATAAAGTATATCCTCCCCTAGGTTTTTAGATTTCTCATACTTAGCTCCCTCACCATCACTCTTATCTTCTTTAGTATTAATGTTTGATCCTTCCTATCATAAACATTCAGCTTTTATCTCAGTTAACCTATTATGCTCCCTCTCAGCAGGTTCTGACAACCACAAAGCTGTTATTCAATCACAAAGTTCTCCTCCATTCTCCCCTATCTCACTCTAGCCCTCACAAATGTCCTCTGATAACTCTCAATGCAACTAAAAGTACCTCAATAGACTTGATATCAACATTTCCTACTCATCTACCACTATTCCCCCCTAACCCCGTCTCTTCCCATTCTCTTACCACATTTTATCCTATCTCATTACAGAACAATCACAAATAATAAACTGTTAAAGTGTGCATAAAAGTTAGACAGAGTGGAAGTCTAACCCTAAGAACTATCATATAGAAGTGTTATAACATTAACTCTGCAGATGCTGTTATAATTGGCAGTAATTCTTTAGGTAGAACACAGGGACAGAGTCCAAATAACTTCAAATATATATATTCATTCAATCATGGGTACATGAAGAAGTAAGGAAACAGAAGACCTTCAAATTCTCCCCACCTTTCCAAGACAGAGCTAGGAATCAAAAGGAGAAGGAAAAGAGAGCCAGAAGAAGATCTGAGGATCTGCCCCTGCCTGCTGGGCACTGCCACTGGAAGGCCCTTTCCTTTGAGCACCCAGTGAGGGAAGAGAGAGACAGAAGATCTGAAGATCTGCCTTTGCCTGCTGGGCACCACCATCAGAAGGCCCTTTCCTCTGAGCACCCAGTGAGGGAAGAGAGAGACAGAAGATCTGAAGATCTGCCTTTGCCTGCTGGGCACCACCATCAGAAGGCCCTTTCCTCTGAGCACCCAGTTTAGGCAGAGAGAGCCAAAAGAAGATCCACCTCTGCATGCCGGGTGCCACCACTGAAAGGCCCTTTCTTCCACACACCCAGTGGGGCTGGGGGAGAGAGACAGATCCACCTCTACCTGCTTTGCACCGCCACCAAAAGGCCATGTCCTGCAGGAAGCCAGCATGGGCACAGAGAACCAGCAGATCTGCCTGCCTTCACCTTCAGGGAGCTGGCACCAGAAGGCTCCTTCCTGCAGGCAGACAGCAGGAGCTGGGACACACAGCCAGGTAAGCCTTGTGCATCCATTAGTCTCCATTGGAGGCCTTTGCTTCCCTCAGGCAACCATCACCCACTAGCAGAACCAGATAAACACACCCCTGTGTGTCTGCCAACATCATGGGAGTCCCAGTGTAGACACACAGGCTGAAAGAAGCAGCCCCACTTCCATGTACCCCTGACCATCAGCAAAGCTGCATAGGTCTGGAGAATCCTGCTCCACACTCTGCCATCTCCCTGTAAATCTGGAATTAGAGAAACCCAGGTGCCTGTCCCATCCCCCTACACTGCCTAGGGGCAGCCAACACAAAAAATACCTGGGGCCCCACAACCAGCTTGTTGGGAGGAACCCAAGAGAATTTCAAGATGAAGGAACAAAAGGCAAACTCAGACCTCTAGCCCACGCAGAATAAGTCTGGGAGATACAGTTGTGGAAGAAAACAGAAGTCACACATCTGAAATTTCTGAGAAGATAGCAACTGAAGTAAAGAAACAACTTCATGAGATTGTAAAAGTAGTCAAATCAGAAATAATGCCTCAGGTAAAAGAAGAAATCACAAACATACTGAAAGAATTGTTCAGGAAGTCTAAAGAAAGCAGAGACAAAAAAGAGGAGCATAGGAAAATGATGGAAACCTTGAATGAATGTAGAAAGGAATTACAATGCATAAAACAGATTCAAAGAGAGATGCAGGAAATAAAAAATTCAATCGAAAGCTGGCCAAACTGCTTGAAAGAGAATGAAGATAGACTTTCAAACCTTGAAGACAGGATTGCAGCTAGTAATTGTGAAATGAAAGATCTCTTAAAAATAACATGGAATCAGGAAATAACAACTCAATTGCTGCAAGATGAGGCAAAGAAGCATAATTTAAGAGTGACAGGTAACAATGAAGAAGCAGGGGTCAACACAAATGAAATTAAAAGGATATTCACAGAAGTAATAGTGAGGATATTCACAGAAGTAATAGAAGAAAACTTCCCAAACATAAGAAATGGATCTGGCATGCAGATAAGTGAGGCATACAGGACTCCAACTAGCCATAACCAATGTAAATCTACCTCCAGACATATAATAATCAAGATCCCAGAAATTCAACACAAGAACAGAACATTAAAAGCTATTAGAGAAAAGAGACAGATCACCTATAAAGGAAAACCAATCAGAATCACAGTAGACTTGTCAACACAAACCACTAAGTCAAGAAGAGTTTGGAGTGAAATGCTTCAAACCCTGAAAGAAAACACTTCCAACCCAGATTGATCTACCCAGAAAAACTATCTTTCAAAATTGATGGAAAAATAAGATACTTCCATGATAAAGAACAATTGAAGGAATTCATGACTACCAAACCAATACTACAGAGAATACTAAGGAATATTCTAGAGAGAGATAAAGCTGACCATGGTTTCAGGAACAGCAGCAGAGGAGGATCACCAAACAAGACAGACAATTGAATAAAGGGGAGAAATGGAGGGCCAACAACAGGAGGATAGCAGGGCAGAGACAAGCTAATGTATGCTGGTTGTAACCATTGATGTAGATGGCATCAGGTCAGTAATAAAAAGGAACAGGGAGAGTGGATCAAGAAACAAGATCCATGGATATACTGTATCCAAAAACACATCTAATTGGAAAGGAAATTCATAGACTGAAAATCAAAGGAGAGAAAACAATTGTTCCATGTGACAGGGGACCAGAGGGGGGAAAAAAAAGCAAGAGTAACTTGCCCATCAACTGAAGAATGGATAAAAAAGATATGGTATTTTCATGCAGTGGAAAGCTATCCAGCTATAAAGTAGAATAATCTCAAGGCTCCTTTAGGTAAATGGATGCAACTGAAGATCATGTTCATGGCCGAAGCCATTTAAACTCATATGCATGAACCCTAGCATAAGAAACAGGAGTTAATGGGATCCAAAAGCAAAATAGTTAATGTAAGAGCAAAGGGAGGAAACACCTGGGAGAAAAAGATGGAAACTACTGTCAATTTCTTATTGTCTTATCTTGAACTCTTGCATTGTTTACACAATTCTTTTCAGTTTGGCTTTGTTCTGTCTTGTTTTGTTAGATTTCATGCTGTCAGATAGTAGATGCAGCTATTTTGAATGTAATGGGATATTTTATGGTAACCATGATTTCCTATTATATTGCATTGAAGTCTTATAATTCTTTCATTCATTGGTTTGATTGATTTTATTCTGTTTAATTTGATTTTATTATGTGTGGTGATATGAACAGCTATTTTGAAGAAAAGAAGACATTACGGTAGCCATTGCTGATTTACTACCATCTTCTGTTGAAGTCCTACCATGCTTTTGTTCTTCTGTTTTGATTGGTTCTATCCAGCTGTGTTTTATTTCATTTCATTATGTGTGATGTATAGACAAATTTTTTGAGGAAAATGAGATATTACAGCAGCCATTCTTTATTTCCTATTATTTGGTTTTGAAGTCCTGTAATGCTTTCATTCATCCTTTTGAAAGGTTTTATGCTATTTTGTTATGTTTGATACTATTGTGTGTAAAGGTATGCTCAACTGCTTTGAAGAAAAGAGACATTATGGTAGCTACTGTTGATGTCCAGTTGTCTTGTTGTGAAGTGCTGTGTTGCTTGCATTGTCCTGTTCTGATTTGTTTTGTTCTGTTTTCTTTAAAATAAAAAAAGGAAGAAAAAATACCAGGTAACAGAAATCTATGAAAAGATCATAGATGAGTTCAAAGAGAAAATGAATCAAAAGTTCACAGCACTCTCACTCAATATGTCCATGGTGAATGTGGGGGAAATAGGTAAAAGAAAACTGGACAAGCTAAGAAAAATGTTTCAAAATTTCAATAACAGATTCACAAAGGTCATGAAATTCTTGAAAAGATGTCAGACAAAATTACCTGAAATAAAATATAGAATTCATAAATTTCAGAAATGACCAGTATAAATAAAGAGTGTCTGATATTGAGGACAAAATAGTGAATTACAATAAAGAGCTCAAAGAAGCCAAAAAGAAAATGAGAACAAGAGATGATTATCCAGAAGCTACTAGGTAACTAATTGAAGGCCAATTGGAGTTAAAGAAACAACATGCTCACAGAAATCATAGAAGAAAATTTCCCAAATATAAGAAAAGAGATTAAAACACAAGTAGGCAATGTTTTAGAGCACCAAACAATTATGATGAAAGAAGAAGCTCAACAAGGCATATCCTTATTACATTACCAGATATCTAGCAAAAAATAAATAAAAAGCAGCCAGAAAAAAGTAAACTATCACATATAAAAGGAAAAGTTAGTCACAGCAAACTTCTCTCAACACGAACCTTAAGGGTTGGAAAAGTTTGGAATGAAATATTTAAAGCTCTAAGAGCACATAACTTCCAACCTAGATTAACCTACTGTAGTGGAGTAACTGATGGCCAATTTGTAACACCCACCTGAACTGAATCAGCATGGTTTTGGGTGTGGAAGGCCCAGCTGAGGATGGTACCAACAGCATAAAAGGAGAGCTGGAGGGGAAGATGGTGTGCTGTTGATTCCCCTGAGGAAGCTTGTTGCACTGGTTTCACTGATATGAACTCAGTTGTTCTCATCATTGGAAGAGCTCATATCCTTGTTGTCATTGAGGATGGCTGCGGTTCTCTTCAAGGGAGCTCTGGTCCTTACCTTGAGTATCACTTCCTGGCTCCAGTGCAGGTCACTCAGCCTGCTGGCACAGATCCTTCACCCCACTGGCACAGACTTTCTAGCTTCTACCACTGACCTTTGAGCCTTCCCAATGCAAATCCTTGATATAGTCTTGCATGAGATATTGTGGGCTCTAGGCCTCCAATTGAACTCATGGAGGACATTGTCATGGGCTCTAGGTCTTCAGCTGGAATTGTGCAGGACATTGCCATGGGATCTAGACCCTCAGCTTTGTCCATGGACAAATCTCCTGCACTCTTCTGCATTTGACTTTTTGGGTGACTATTATGAAATAATCCCATAAATTATGTGTCCCCATATTAAATGTATTCCCTTGTAAACCCTGACTAAAACACAACTTCAGCAAAACTATCCTTCAAAATAGATGGAGAAATACAGTATTTCCATGAAAAAGGCCAGCTCAAAAGATACATGAGTACTAAACCAGTTTTTGAGAAAATATTTAAGAATATTCTAATTAGAAATGATGAAATAGACACAGCTGAAAACATGGAGGAAAGTAGTAAGGTCAATGAATTAATGGAAACAAAAAAAATCAGAAAAAGAAAAACAATACATCTCAGTAATATTTCTCAATGTTGATAGCCTTAATTCCCTAATTAAAAGACAGAGCAGCAGACTGGATCAAAAAACAGAATCCAATAGTCTATTGCATTCAAGAAACTCATCTCATCCAAAAAGATATTTAGAGACACATTTTAGGCACCAGGACCCTGAAAACAAGCAGAGATAACAATTCTAAACCAGGTATCATAAATTTCAAACTAAAACTGATTAGAAGAGACAAAGAAGGTCATTACATACTACTTAAGGAAACAATCCAATGAGAAGAGATAACACCGATGAACATATATATACTGAATATTGGAGCAACTCTCTACATAAAACAAAAACTGTTGCAGTTAAAAGATCAAATAAACACACAATCATAATAAGGGATTTTAATATCCCACTTTCACAAAGAGATAGATCAAATAAACAGAAACCAATACCGAAATATCAGAATTGAATCATGCTCTTGAACATATGGACTTGATTTATAAAGTGTATTCCACCCTCACTACAACAGAATATGCATTCTTTTCAGCAGCACATGGTATTTTTTTCCAAAGTTGATCATGATCTAGTCCACAAAGCCTGCTTAAGTGAATATAATAAAATAGAAATTACCCCCATGCTTATTATCAGACCACTCTGCAATGAAAATAGAAATCAACAGTGAAAGAAATTTTGGAAAAGGCAAAAACTCCTGGAAAATCAATAACATATTTCTAAACAACCAATGGATCACAAAAGAAATCAAAGAAGAAATTTGAAAATTTCTGAAAGTTAATGACAATTACAGAATGACTTACCAAAACATCAGGGACACTATGAAGGTGGTTCTAAAGAGAAAATTCATCATAATCAAAGCTCACATTAGGAAAACAAAGCAAGCTCAAATAAATAACCTTATTAAAAATCTTAAGATACTTGAGAAACTACAAACCAACCCCAAATTATGGAGGAAAATTACAAAGATGAGAGCAGAAATCAATCAAAGTGAGACTAAAAAAAATATAGAATAACCCTATCAAATTGAAGAGTTGTTCCTTTGAAAGAATAAGTAAATAGATAAGCCTACTTGGACTCACCAAGAGAGAGAAAATACATCAGTGCAATTAAAAATTAAAATGCTGAAATCACAGCAGGCACTGTTGAAATTCAGACAATAGTAGAGTGGTGCCTTAGATCATGAAGTTAATTCTTTCCACGATTCTGTTTGCATGCTGAATTGGTTGTGAACTGCACCAAATTTCTCCATAAGGTGAACATTGAATCTAACCACTGAGTTTGATTTGGTTCTCAACCAATTTATTTTGTGACCAGAATCATGGAAAGAATTAAGTTTGTGAATTGAGGTAGCACTGTAGCTATTTCAAAATATTATATTCTAACAAATTAGTAAATTTTAAAAAATTTACAGATTCATTGGCACACACCTACTCCCAAAACACATGAAAATCATTAGCACTTGTATATATCGATAATGAGCTGAATGAGAAGGAAATTATGAAAACAACACCAGTCACAGCAGCTTCAAGAAATACGAAATACTTAGGAACTAACCTAACCAAGGACGTGAAAGACCTCTAAAAGGAAAGCTTTGGTACTCTGAAAAGAAAAATTGAAGAGGCTATCAGAAAGAGGAAAGATGTTCCCTTCTCCTGGATAAGGAGAACCAATATTTCCAAAATGGTCACACTCCCAAAACTGTTGTACAAATTCAATCAGTCCCAATCAAAATACCTACAACATACTTTAAAGATCTAGAGAAAATAATTTTAAAATTAATATGGACCCAGAAGAGATCCAGAATTGCAAAAGAAATTTGGGGCAACAAAAGCAAAGCAGGATGCATGGCAATACCTAACTCAGAGCTATGTTACAAAGCAAAGAGATAAAAAAAAAATGATACTAGAACAAACACATATACAAGGATCAACAGAACAGATTTGAGGATACAGAAACTTCCCCAGACACATTCAACTATTTGATCTTTGACAAAGGGACTAAGAGTATATGTTGGACCAGGCATGGTGGCGCCCTCCTGTAATCCCCAGCACTTCAGAGGCTGAGGCAGCAGAATTGCTTGCAAGTTCAAGACCAGCCTGAGTTACAAAGTGAACCCTGAAAGTAAGCAAAATTCTGTCTCAAAAAGACAAAAAAAGAGAAAAGGATAAGTTAGAGGAAAGATAGCCTATTCAACAAGTGATGCTGTGAAAACTGGTTACCTACTTGCAGAAGAATGAAACTCGGGTTTTATCTCCTACTGATTACTAAATTAAAATCAAAATGAATCAAAGATCCAGACATGAAAATAGAAACATTAAATCTACTAGAAAATAAAATAAGTAAAGCAAAGACATAGGTGAAGAAAAAGATTTTTTAAACAGAATGTCAACTGCACAAAAAATAACAGCAAGAAAAAACAAATGCAATTATTAGCAGACTAAAATGTTTCTATATAGCAAAAGGATCAATTGGTAGAGTGAGGAGACAACCTACAGAATGGAGGGGGAAATGTCATCTACTCCTCAGACAGAGGACTATATCTAGAATATCCAAAGAGCTTAAAAAAAAAAAAGAATTAAACCACCTTAAATTAAAGACCCAGTCAAGAAATGGGTAAGAGAAATGAACAGACATGTCAAAGAGAAAAAAATACAAATGGTCAACAAATACATGAAAAAAATGTTCAACAACTCTGGCCATAAGAGAAATACAAATTAAAACAACACTAAGATTCCATCTTATTCTGGAAAGAATGATAACCATTAAGGAAAAAAAGCAATAAAAAATGCTGGCATGGTTATGGTGAGGAAGGAACTCTCCTTCACTGTTGGAGGGCCTGTAAACTAGTACAACCATTATGGAAATCAATGTGGAGATTTCTCAAATAAAATTAGAATTTCCATGTATTTCCCTGTTAGATATCTTCCCCAAAGAATTTAAGTCATCATACTACAGCAATACATGCATACCAATGTTTATAGCAGCACAATTTGTAACAGCTATATCTTGACAGTAACCTGTATACCCATCAACAGATGATTTGATAATGAAAATGTGGTATCTATATATAATGGAATACTACTGAGCTACAAAGAATGACAAATATGAGACCTTTATTGGAAAATGGATGCACCTGGAAAATATGATGTTAAGTGAAATAAACCAGACACATGAACTTAAATACTGTGTGGTATCTCTCACTTATATGAAGCAAAGTACAAATGGAAAGAATGATAAAGGATCATTCAACTTCTCAACTCATTGGCTTTTTATTCCATCATACAACTTGGATTCCATGTATCTTTACAAGTTTCTATTCCCACAGAGGGGAACAAAAAGTGTTCTCTACATCTTTCATTGCGTCAATCCTTCTCTACCTTCACCCCACAAGGAAAGAGTTCTGTCTGTTTTCAAATGTAAAATTAGACCTTGCAGTATAACCCTGATTTGTTCATTTATTCAAATACATTTGAAAACCAGCATTCTATTTGGTGTGAGAATACAGCAGGGAAGCAGAGCCCTCCTGCTCTCTCATGTAGCACGTATTCTAATGGAAATCGGTTTATCAAGCACTTATAGAGTGAGTCAGGCAATGAGCACTACAGAAAGAAATGAAAAAGGGAACAAGTGGGTGAGTAGTGTGGGTTTAAATGACGTGATCAGCAAAGGCTTTCCAGACCAGGTAATAGTTCAGAAAAAAATTGTAAATCATTTAAGGAAAGACTGTGTTCAAATTGCAAATATTCCCTCTATAACAGCTGAACTCAGATTCAAAGGGATGACTGTGAAATTGTTTATCAGTTTGAGTGTGGGGGAGAAAAGAAGATGGGGAGGAGCAGCCTGGGTCCTTTTCAGCAATGGATTGAGCACTTGAAACATGTCTGAAAAGTCAACAAATATGTGCTGAATTTGAGGGTAGTCAAGCTTTTAACTACTGCATATAATTCAAGTTAACGTAACAATTCTATCAAGAACAGTATTTTGGAATGCCAGTATGATGGACCACTTTTACAGTTAAACTGGTTTCCATCTGTACTAGTTTTTGTAGTTAAACCGGTTTCCATCTATACCTTACCCATTGTGATGGTCCTCAGAAGAAAAAAGTACTGATGTTATCTTGAGGAGGGGTATGTCCTATTATAAGGGAAGTCTCAGCTATGTGACAAAGGAGGGAGAGCTTGCCTACCCAGATCCAAGGGATTGTAGAAAAAGAAACATGTGACACATTAGTTCTGCATCCTATCCCTGGGTCAAACCTGGAGACTGTACACATCTCATGGGTGTAGAACAGTCCAAGCATCAGATATCTCCCTCCTCTCTGTCTTAGGAAAGCTGCATGCCTCTGGTTTACAACCCAGCATGTGGCCACATGTCTAAAGAGCAGTGACACAGAAGCTGAAGAGTTGCCAGAGACGAATCTGAGGTAGAGCTTCTTCTAGCTTCCTAAGACTCATTTAGAGTGTCCCATACAGAGGCCATTAAAGACATAGGGTACTTCAACGATGATGCAATATAACCAAATTAAATAAATTTTAAATTTGACTCCTTAAGTGTAATATTCATGCTTAAAGAGCTCCATGTGTAGCCAGTGGCTGCTGTATTAGTCTGGATAGATATAGAACATTTCCATCATTACAGAATGTTCTATTGGATAGCACTGGTTAGAACAGTGGTCAGCAAACTTTTCTCTGAAGGGCTTGATAAAAAATAGTTTTGGCTTTGTGGACAAAATGTAAAATGACTCAACACTGCTGCTGTAGCATGACAGCAGTAGTGACTCATACATAAGTTGGAACAGACCTAGCCATGTTCCAATAACACTTTATTTATAAAGCAGTCATTGGCCCAAGAGTCTCTATGTCTGAGCTAGAAGACTCAAAAGTTCCCATGTGCTTCAGGGAAGTGACAGGAGCTATTGAAAAACCCAATAAGTTAGTGGAGGCCTGCCAGATTACCTGATTGCTCTGGCGAAAGAAGGGAGAGGTCCAGACACAATTCAGGCTGAGAGCCAGGCACCTGGCACAGTGGGACACCATATTAATTTGCACACAGACAAAGGCCGCTTTGAGAAAGAGCAGGGGGAGAGATATGAAATTAGAAAGACCAACCCCAAGTAAACTAAATGATCTTAAAGTGGTTGTTTAAATGGAAGAGACAATAATGCTGTATTTTGGCAACAGTAGATGGCCCCAACCCCAACATTCCCATGCTCCCACCCCTTGTGCTGGGGCGTAGAGTTCAGATGAATGTTTAGACTCATTTTATGTTGAAAAAAAGTCAGTTACAATTTCTCTGCATCTCTAAGTTATGGTGCAAATAAGTCAATGCTGCTGCATAAAGTTTCCTCATACGTACCTGAAGATAACTTAGAAAGTTTTTGTACTCTTTTTAGGAGATCTGATTTGGGCTAATCCATCCCTAAACCCTCAACAACCACCTGAACAGTAATATGCATTGAAGTATTGCATAAAGGGAACACTGGCCTTGGAAGGTGAGACCTGGCTCCAGTTACCATGGCTTGTTATTGTTGTAGCTTGGCATAACTAATGTCATCTTGTGCCCTATATTTGACCCAAAAGAATGAAAAATTACTCAGGGTACAAGTCTCTTGAAAAAAGCAGAATGAGCTGTACCCACAAGAGAAAAATTTACCTGCTCAACAAAGAAGCAGGATGCAGGTGTCAACCAAAAATTAATGTAAGATTCTAGCTGACTTGTTTCCAACTGGATGTCTTTTTGTGGTTTTTCTGTTTTAGAAGCTCTGTAACTTTCCAGTTTAGGGCCATTCATTTGAACTCTGAAACAAAGATCTATATACAAGTGGTCACTGAGCTCAGCTTATAAAATTCCAAATTTATCAGTTCAGCTGCTTGGATTCCTATATTGTTAATGAACTCACTTGAATTATAAACCTCTGAGCCACTCTGGGTCTCAACCTTCGCAGAATCACGAATCAAATGTCTCCTAAGTTCTTTTCAAGGTCAGAGGTAGCAATTTCATGACTCATCTAAAGCATATCTGGCGATTGGGTGAAACTCTAGGTCCATAAATAAAATCTTAGCCTTATTTGAAAGTTTCTTCCAGTCAACTGGAAAATCCTCACATTTGATACTTGGATTGTTGTAAGATCATCTTATCATTCAAATTGTATTAATCAATCAGGCTACCATAACATACCTTTAAAAACATACCTTTGCTTACAGTTCTAGAGGCTGAAAGTCTGGGGTTGATATACGAGCATGGTCAAGTTCCAGCTAGGGCTCTCTTCCTGGCTCACAGAACTGGCACCTTCTCACCATGTGCATGTATGGCGGGGGTGAGGCAGGGTGGGGTGTGTTTTTGAGTCTCATTTTAAAAGGTCACTAATCTTGTCAAGGAGGTCCCATTCTCTTGAACTCTAATCATCTTTCAAATCTAATCATCTTGAAATCTAATCATCTTCCAAAAGCTGTATCTCCAGATGATAACACATTGTGAAAATGGAATTTATTGCTTTGATAACTCTCAGCTGACTTTGGGACACTTTGTGCTGTCCTCTTCATTGTCAGCCCTCCATTCATCTCTTTTCTTCTTCCCTACTTTAATATTTAACCAGGAAACTCTTGCTTTTTCTAGACAATTCTCTTTTTCCCTTTATGGTGAACACTGTTTTACAACTCTTTCCCATCTCAACTTTCTGAGCCATTCACTTTTTTATTCAAAATTCTTTTCATCCCAAGATTTTGGTTCTTAGTATCAACCTCAAATAAAAGGAACTAGGATTCCTAGAAAATGGCTAATTCTAGAGTTTGGACAGAATCTATAGGAAGTGATCTTGGAACATCTTATAATATCAAAAAATAAGGAAGTATCAAAAAAAATCAGGCTAATACTAACCTGTTAGAGCTGCCATAACAAAATACCACAAACTGGGTGATTTAGGCAACAGAAATTCATTTCTCACAGTTCAGGAGGCTAGAAGTCTAAGACCAAGGTGCCACCATGACTGGTTTCTGGAAAGGCTTCCCTTCCTGTCTGATAGACAGCTACCTCCTCACTGTGTTCTCATATAGCCTTTCCTCTGTGCATACATAGTCACACACATACATGCACATGCACACACATGCAGAGAGAGAGATTGAGAGAGAGAGAGAGAGAGAGAGAGAGAGAGAGAGATAGTTAGGGGAGGCAGTTCTGTGTTTCCTTTTGTCTTCTGTTTTTCTTCAGCTACTGGAAATTGAGCTCAGAGCCTCCCTCATGCTATGCAAGCACTCTAACACTGAGATTAACTCCAGCCCTTTTCCTTTTTTGTATAATATCAGACCTATCAGATTAAAGCCCTATGCTTATAACCTCACTTAACATTTGCTACCTCCTTATCAATCCTTTCTCCAAATACAGTCCCATCAAGATTTAGAGCTTTAATACATGAATTTAAGGGGAGTGCATTCTGCTCATCACGTGGCATTATATCAGACAAAGAAGTCAATTGAAAGATTTCCCAATGGCGAAGCTGAAAAAATTTGGGCAACAAAACAAACAAGTTGTAATGGACTATAAGAATCTATAATATGAAGTACATGATTGCATAAATCATCAAATTGAGGAAAAGAGATAATTTCTTTATGCGTATTAATTCTAAATAACTTACCTAGATAGTCACCCTCATGGGGCAGGAGCATAACTCCCCACTCCCTCTGTATAGGGTGAGCACTATAACTTCCTTCCAAAATGTGTGTAAAAATAGAAGCAAAGAACAACTTTACAGTGTAGGAATCTGATAAACACTGCCTCAGCCAGATAATCCCAGGAACTGGAAGAGGGAAAAGAAAAAAGGTAGAATTGCTCTAAGGTTTCAATGGGAGTATCACCTAATGACTTCTAGGTGTCTAGATTCCAGAACAGTAAGATAATAAATTTCCAGTGGTTCAAGCCATCTAATTGGTGGAATATTTTAATGGCAGACATAGGAAACTAATATAGGATACTGGAACAGAAACAAAACCAGGTAAAATAATAATACTAAGGAAATCTGAATAAACTGCAGACTATAGTTAATTAAAATATGTTACTATAGGTTTACTAATTATAACAAATGTACCATCATGTAATATAAGATGTTAATAATGAGAAAACTCAGTGTGAGGTATATAGAAACTTTATTATCTTCCCAATCTTTGTAGCAATGTAAAACTTCTAAAAATAAGGTACTTCTTTAAAATAAGCCTTTTTTTATAGTTCAGAAATTGCTAAACTAAAGTCTCTTAATTTCTCTAAGCTCTGACTTTGAAACCATCTGCCTTCATGTAGTTTATATTCAAAGTATCCTAATTTTAAAGAATCAGGAATCTCTCCACAAAAAGCTGTCCTAAAAGCACCATGCTTTCCAATTTAGTGGCACTTCCTTTCCCCTTCTTCACATATGTATCCTGCGGATCTAATCTTCCATTATAGTTTAGATCTAAATGTTCCCCAAAAGTCTCATGTATTTAGAGTTGGACCTTTTGAAAGGTGATTATATCATGAGGATTCTGATTTCATCAGTGCATCAATCCACTGGTGAATTTATAACTTGATGACATTATCGGGAGACAATAAAGACTTAAGATACAGGGCCTCATGGAAAGGAGTGAATCACTGAAATGTAACTTTGGGGACTGAATCTCGTCCCTGGTCCTCTCTTTTCAGGTTCTTCCACCCTCTCTTCTTTCTTGCCCTCATAAGCTGACCAGCTTGCCTCCCTTGTATCCTTCTCCCACATTGCTTTGCCTTGCCAGGCCCAGAGTAATGGTGACAGCTGACCACAGTCTGAAACTTTGAGCCAAAGTAAATCTTTCCTCTTTTAAATGGATTTCTTTCAGGTGGTTTGTCACAGTGATGGAAAGCAGACAATGCATTTTCCATGTAGTCATTTGCTCTATTCCAGGTAATATGCCAGCTATGTATGGGTAAATGTGACCTTGCCATCCAGAGAGAAAGATACTGAAACATTATCATACAAATAAATGTCAAACCGCCCTATGAGCTGGTAAACTGGGATTGAGGACAAAGCAATCTTTGCCATGGGTGGAGAGCGTAGTTACCTGTGGGATAGCACAGGTCCTAGAACATTGTAGTTTATATCCAAATTTTAAACAATCATCAACCTCTCTTCAAAAAACTGTCCTAAAGGCACTATGTCTCCCAATTTATCTCATTTCCTTCTCCTTTCCTCACACAAATCCCTGAACATTGTTGGAATCCCTGGAGCATCCCTGATCTCCTTTGATATAGTAAATATCCATTTTTTATCTTAAGAATCACAACTGTTATAAGGTCTGTAAAAGGAAAGTTCTGTGCGCTGTGAGAGTACACCAGGACAGAAACATTAGAAGCCAGAATAAGACCAGCCCTGCCAGAATCCTTGCTGTGTCCACAAAGTGCTGCAGTGTCTCATTGCCTAAGTGCCTCCCAACATCCTCTTGGAAGTACTTACAAGTCTATCTTCTCCCTTTCCATTTTTTGAGGGAGTTATGTTTTGTCAAATGGCTTATACTCAGTGTCTAATATGATGCCTAAGTGTGAAAATTACTAAGAGGGTAAAGTCCTCAAGATTGACCTTACTTCTGACACCACTGCAAGTTCATGGGGTGCCCAAACCATCCTCAGGATTCTCAGGGTATATATGTACTTTACTGCGTGTTTATAATACATAATGTCTACATTTCTTGTGTGGAGTTGGTACATGCATATAACACAGATGATTCCTTTTTTAATCCCCTTTCCCTGCCCTTCATCCCTCCTCCATCTATCTTTTCATCCCTTTCCTTTTTTTCCCCTAGAAGGAAGTATATAACTCAGTGAAAGTGATTATACTTATAGTTGCAGTTTAATGCAGATTAAAATGAGAAAGGGAAGAAAAGGATAGGGTTAGAGTACAGAAATACCAACTGTGAAGCTTCCATTGTCCTCTCTACAGTTTAAAGACACATTAGTCTCCCAGTATCAGTATACTTGGAGTACAGTCAGCCCATGAGCCTCAGCATTCAGAGCTTCTCTTAAAGTTCCATCACACAGGCATGATTGGTTGACTGATCATATGATTTGTTCAAGTCCCCAGGTCACTTGACATCTCCTGACTCAAAGCCCTCCCTCTAAGGTGCATTGTCCTGGCCTGATAAGCCCTGCTCTTGGACTACCTGAATGTAGCCAGCCTTCTGCTAAATCATGTTATTAGACTGCATAGTATAAATAAAACCCTGAGGCAAACAAAGACACCATTTTTAGTTATACTATTCCCAGGGCCCAGAGGTTACTTCCCAGAAGGCAAATGTGAAGGCTAGGTCTGGTCATCAGCAAGATCAAACTCTCTACTACACACTAACATACAAAGGCTCTCAAAAACTGTCAAATAAAGGAAGGAATGAGGCATTGACTCTAATGCTGTAATTGATGACTACATGTGACATTACTTTAAAATAAAATCTCATGAAGAGTTGCCTCTATGTTTCCGCCATACAAGGGCTAGCATTGCCTCATGTAAAATTCATTAGCCCAACTCACTTTCATTATTCACAATATCCAAAAGGTGGTAGCAACTCAAGTATCCCTTAGCTGATAAATGGGTAAACACAATATGTGATGAATAACAATAGACTATATCTAATATATGGAATACTGGAAATTCCAACATATGCTACATGAATGAACATTCCTTAAGGATATTATGCCAAGTGAAATAAACCATAATCCAGATTCCACTTATATGGTATAGCTGAGTAATCAAATTAATAGAAAGTAGAATAGTGTTGTTGGTGGCCAGGACAAAGAAGAGTGGGGTGTTAATATTTAATGGGTACAGAGTTTCAGATTTGAAAGATGAAACATTTCAGAGATTGATTGTGGTGATAGTTCATGACAATGTCAAGGTACTTGGGCCAATGAATCTTAGAAGTGTTAAAGATGGTCAATTTTATGCTTTATATATTTTATTGTAATATAAAAATTTTTAAACTGAATGGCTAATTCATTAGTCCAACATAAGGATAACTTTCAATACTGTCCCTGTTTATGTAAAACTCTTTGAGTACTTATGAGGATGAGAGGAACTAATTAAAATACTAGTGGCAGATGTTTTTTGAAAAGACTGCATTAGAGCTGCAAAGCTCATTACCCAAAGAGCCCCTAGTACACAACAGACTCTCACTAGTCGCTGGATTTGAGATGGTTCTCATGTTTTTTATCAGCCTTACTCTTCCCTGTGGCCTACTACCAAAACCTCAGCACAATCTCATATTACCAGAGGGAAATGACTTTCAATATGCAAAACCCATGATTCTGCTAAAGAAAACAGAAAAATACAACATTTGGTTTCTATCATACCTTTTTTTCTCAATGCAGTGTAAAGATTTTCTTTGTCAAATTTTTTAAAACAACAAGCAAAACTATGAAAATGAACCTTGCCATTAACTTGCATTTTGCCTTTTTGCCACTTTTGCAAATATAGATTTTTTTTCAATATGACTACTAATATTCTACTGTCAGTTATATTGAAATTGTGAGAATATCAATGACAGATGATTCTAATATTCCATCAAACCTGTAAAGAAAACATTTTCTTTTAAGCAATAGTATTATATTCTTTACTATTTCTGCCTCCAATTAAAAAGGTCTGTAATCTGCCTAGACTCCATTCTCCACATTCAAGAAGAAGACAAAATTCTCAGCTTTCAACTAAGTAATGATAAAGACTAGAGCAAACTAAAGGTAAAAATGCTTAAAATTCTTAAGAAATAAATGAATCTTTGGCTCCATAAGATTGTTAACAATTCTACCAAAGGTCAAATTACTGAATGGGTAATAATTTGCCTATAAGTAAAAATATTCACTTACTTGTTCTACTAATGCCTATAAATAATGCTATTAAATAGGTCTTATATATGGAATCAAACCAGGTCTTATAGAAGTCAGTAGCAATGTGGTATAGGAGTTAAGCATTCATCAGAATCAGAATGCTTGAAGTCTAGATCACAGTAACCATGGGAATCTCCAAATCTATTTCTTTATCTATAAAGTGTGGAGAGTAATAGTACCTGTTCCTTGACAATTTGGAGTGTACTGAATGAGAGAGATAATGCATATACAGTGCTTAGCACAAAGGCCAGCACACAATAAAGCATCCAATACATGCTAGATGTTATTATAAAGTTTATAACTTTTTCTTTCATGGTTTTTTTTAAAGCATTAGTCTTTCCTTTTCCAATTGATCAAGGGTTGTCAAAAGCAGTTAACTCAAAAAAAAAAAAAAAGCAGTTAACTCATCACACAGAGCTGACAAATCTTCAGCCACCTTCTCGCTAAACCCCTTGTAAATGGCTCATGCCCACGTCCTCCAACAGATACAGTACACGTCTGCTTATCTACCTGCTCTTATATCACCTCCTTCGTTGCTTTCCTAACCTTTCCCCATGATGATGCGATTTGGGCAGAGATTGAGGAGCCCTGCTTTAAGTCAAGGATTGGCATAACACTCTACAGGTCAAACTGATCCAATGCCTGACTTTGTAAATAGTTTTACTGGAACAAAGCCACACATCCCTGTGTACACTGCTTATGGCTCCTTTTGAATTGCAACAGCCTAGTTCAGTAATTATGTGCATTAGTCACTTCCTCATTGCTAAGACAAAGTTCCTAACATTCACAAATTAAAAGAGGAAATGTTTATTTTGGCCCACCGTTTCAGTACACAGTTGGCTGGCTCCAAGGCAAGATGGCATAGCACAGGAGGATGGCAGAGGAGAAGCTGCTCATGGTGTGGTAGTGGGGAAGTAGAGAGAGATCAAGGGAGGAGATGTGGAGAGAAATAGGTCCTTCCAGTCATTCCTCTACCTGTATTGTATCTCCTATTAGCAAGTCAGCTAATATTATCCCTTAAATCCAATCTCCTTTCAAAAGCCCCACCTTTGAGTGCATGAGGCTTGGAGGTTGGGAGACATCCAAATATAAACTATAACATTGTGACTGAGATGTGATGGACTACCAAACATAAAATATTTACTATCTGGTGATTCACAAAAAATGTTCACCAGTTACTACACTAGATGATGATGATAACAGTGATGAGAAGGATAAGGGAGTTCTGTCATACATTGAGCACAAGGACTCCTAAAGAAGAGGAATGTCAATTGTGTACAATGTGCAGACACTGAAGTTCAAAGATGTTAAGTCAAATAAGAATAATTCGTGGCAACAGTGATGACTCCAAAATCTGTTCTCCTGAGTTGAGACTACAAGCATGTGCACCACTACACCTGGGTCCAATTTTTTTATTTACTTTTGCTTCCAGGTTCCTTCCTTTAAGCAAGCATCTTTTTCTTTACCTAGGGCTGCCAGATAAAACAGAAGATTCCAGTTAAATTTGAATTTGAAATAAACAACAAAAAATTTGTATGAGGATGTCCTGTATAATAATGAGAATGTATACAGGTCCCATATTTTTATTTGTTAATGTTGGCAACCTCACTCCTACTCCAAAATTTTTATAGAAGAAGTAGCAGGACATTTACCTGGAAGGTCTTGTGGATTAGGAAAAAGATGTGTCAGCAGATCGTGTGCCAGAGCAGGTGAGCAACGTGCCTACTACATTTCACCTCTACAAAGTAGACAGAGCTGGACCCACTCTCAGGTTTCACTCAGTGCGAAGTGTGTGAATAGGACTGGGCTGGTGAAGTGTAGTAGGTTTGGTTTTTTGCTCTTGAAGTAAAATTTGTTCATTTGTTTTAGTTATTCTCTCC
The DNA here is from genome assembly GCA_004027455.1 of Hydrochoerus hydrochaeris. Taxonomy (NCBI): domain Eukaryota; kingdom Metazoa; phylum Chordata; class Mammalia; order Rodentia; family Hydrochaeridae; genus Hydrochoerus; species Hydrochoerus hydrochaeris. The sequence goes on along the minus strand of PVLA01000455.1, from coordinate 231,242 downwards.
AATAACTCAGATTCTTTTTAAAAAAGAAATACATGCCTCAACATGCCAGTAGCACAGAACTGTCAAATCCCCCCCCACCTTATTTCCTTTTCCTGGCTCTGACAGAGGAATTTAAATGACCATTAATTTTAATGTAATCATAAAGTATACAAAATCCTCTCCTGATTTATGAGTTCCACAGGGGAAAAATTCAAACTCAACAGATCAGGCTGCGATAAAGTGAAGGATATGTAATACATATGTCTCTAAAATGCTCCTCAATAAATTTTAATAATTCACCATCAGATGTATTACCTGCTTACAAGTCCCAACCTGTTTCTAAGTCCTAGTCACTTTTGAGTATAGCAAATAAAAGCTTATTTTAAAAAACATTAAATAATGGATTTTTGTTCCCTTTGTCAACTCAGTAAATGCCAGATCCTTCATGTTCTAAGGTGTCTTTTAGGGACCGGGACATTATGGTTGGAATTCATGCTGTTTTTTTTTTTTTAACCTCTTTCCTTATTAGAGAGCAAGAGCAAACTGGAGTGGCATGTGAAAAGGAAAGAAACTACGCCAGCTAATCCTGGGAAGCAACTTGGAGCCAAGCTGTTCACCTCTTAGACTTCACTTAGACTCTTTGTCTCTGTGCTTTTAGCAAGTAGTTGCTAAAGCCTCTTGGGGTTTCTTAAAAATGCAGAGAGAAGAGAATAGTATATTTCTTGTCTCCAGGAGATGGTCTATGTAAGAATATGTGCATAGAAAAGCTCAGTCCATGAAATGTTTCTTTCTTGTGAATTTCTTTAACCAAACACAGAAAATTTTGTGTCTAAAGCCAAGTAATAAAGCCCTGCAAACTCTATTGTTGCCTATTATTCTTAGTATTTCAGGGAGAAAAAAAAAAAACAAAAGAAAAATAAAATTGAGGAAAAAGAAAGAGATTGACTACTAGAAATAGATGAATCACCACAGTGAAGGAAAACGCTTGGAGCCCAGGGATTTTTATTTCAAATTTCAATGGGGCTTGTTGGTTTAAATAAATAAAATCTCATACAAGTCATTTTGCTAAAGACTTTTCTGGGAAAAACTGTCAGCAGGATTTAGACCTTTAAACACATACTGAATTTGAATTCTAGGGTATAAGAAACAAATGAAGAACATTTACAAAATTCTTCTCCCCAGGTAATATTCTGCAGTTCATCTTAGAACCACAAACAAAAGCTGACTAATTGTTCTACTAAAGATTAAGTTCTTTAAAATGGTCTTAGAGCCCAAATGCATGAATCATTTAAAGTGCCTGGAACTCCTTCTATCCACAGAGAATATTATTCTGATTGCTACCACCTGTTTGCCTGGACTATGATTTCCATGCTCCTGTTGTTCACAATAGAAAAAAAAGAGATTTGCTAATGTATCACCATCTCTAAAAGGAAAAGAGACTGAAAACTAGTCTCAGCTTCTAATAAATTTGGGGCCACAAACAGAAGAGGAGGCTTACAAAGAAAAATGTGGAAAGCACTTAACAAAGTAGAATGTACCCTGGTTTATGCTACACCAGAAAACAAATTGGAACCTAATGGATGCGATGAAAGACAGAGAAGACTGTGGCAAAAGTGGAAAAGCTCTCACCCTCCTAGTTTTGAGAGTGCAAGTAACAGATTCATATGCACCAAATCTCTCTTCACCTGTCCTGGAGCCCGTGATAACACATGCATTTCTCTAAGTTCTATGTCTGTCTCTGGAGAAGTTAAGTCAGAGATGTATAGTCAACCATTATTTTAGAATGCAGTAATTTAGTAAGAATCATCCCATGAGACCCTGAGGGGGTTAAACAGGTACAATTAAGTCAAGTGAGGCATGTGTAAGCATCATATCCAGAGTCACACTGGAGAGCCCTAAACTACCAAGGCTCCTAACAACAGCACTGGTGCATGGAGGAAAGGAGATGCTGCAGTGGAAAAATGAGAGAGGACAAGGACACAACTAGTCTTTTCCTGCTTAGCTCAGAGAGGGCTCAAAATCAGATGGGTGTTCACTTGATCTACAAATGCCCCCCTGACCCTCTGATAGCTTTCTGTCTTCTTCCTTTTGAAGTCATGTAAATGATAGGATAGATTAGAGAGGGAAAGGGAGAGGGAGAAAAGACTATGGGGTTAAACATGGAACTAGGTACCTTGGAGAGCTAATAATTTGCAAGTTTTGAACCACTGTCCTTGAAATACTTGTTTAACTTAAAGAGGCTGTGTTTTAGAGGAGTAGCTGACAGACAGACATGTAGGGAAGTCTTGGTTTCTTTTCTTTTCCTGAGGAATTCAGTTCTTGCCACAGCCATGTGGGTTCTGCCACAACCATGTGAGTTCTGCTTAGTAAATGCAAAATATAGTAAGTCACTGTTAATAAAGCCTACCCAGTGGGCAGTGGCCCTATTGTGCCCATCCCAATCAGCTCCTCTTGTTCACATAATCCTTTCAGCCACACAGAATGAAGCATGTAAGAATGTTTCTGACAAGAACTTGTGCTCTTCCTTATTTTGTGTGTACCAGAAAATGCACTGCCCCTCAGTCAGTCTGTTACTTGCTCAGGTAATAGTTCCTGTTACAGTTCCTGTTATTTCTGTTTCATAGAAACAACTGGTCACTGTGATGCTTAGCTGGTCACTATGATGTATATTGTAAGAACCAATCAAAGACAGCCAAGTACCCTGCTTCTGTACTTTCCCTTTGCAATGAACCCCATAAAAACTTCCCTCTATGAGCCTTCAGGGCCAATATTTTTGGAATGATCCCCATCAGTGCCCTTCAATATAAAAAAAAATCTACCTTAAAATCCAGGATAACATTTTCAGTGTTTCTGCTTACTGTTTCAGATGGTGCATTAGCTAGGAAGACTGACCATACTGACCTCTTTGGTCATTGGTCATGGCCCTCTCAGATGGAGCAAGGACTTCTCCAGGTTCCAAGGGGAAAATGCATCCTTGATATTTCTTGAGTCCTGTTGGAGGTCTGGAGGAGGATTCTTAGCTACCCATATGAACTTCTCACACTGGACCCAAAAGACAGGAGGACACAATCTGCCTGCTTGCTTGCCTGCCTGCCCAACTGCCTAACTGCTGTTAAGACCCCCCAGAGCACCTCTTTCAGTCTGTACCTGTTCAGTTTGTGCAGAAAGATTGCTTTTGTTAGTTAGGCCTCCCCTAACTGAGGGAGAGAATGTTTAACTTCTGAATGTCTGCTGAATGTGTGTTGTTATGAATAGCAAAACCAATAGGCCATCCAATCTTGCTCCACAGTGAGGAGCTAGAGTTCCCTCTCCAAACTACAGCACTTGATTGGACCCCAGTCTGCAGTTACTGTGGATTCCTCTATTGAGGATAAAATGGAGAACCTACCAATGCTTCTTCTTAGTCTGGATTGTCCCAACACTGTCAAGAGGCAAGTGGCCAGGTGGGCATCTGAATGGTCTCTCTCTCTCTCTCTCTCTCTGAGGGGCACCCACTCTTTGCCTGTTGCACCATTTTTCATGGGCACACAACACGTGTAGGGAGCCAGAAATGGAAAATAATTAATACAGAGTTAAAATGAAATTAAACTACTGATACATGCATCTAAAAAAAAGAGCTTTATTTTTCTTGAAAATTCTTCCTTTGCAAGTAAATCACCCTTGTCAGCTGCTGCAATTGCTGTCAATACCTACTCCTAACTTATCTACTTCTAGCCAACTTAACCAATTCCAGCTACCATTGCTTTCAATCATGAGGCTTTCCCTCAGGAATCTTCTGCTTCCTATCCTAGTCAGATGGCATCATCTAACGTTCACTTGAGATGACTGTCAGCAATTCCTTCTGACTCTTTTTAACACAGAGATATTGCCACATTTTGATTGAGGAAAAATTGGACTGTCAGCCTTGATAAATGGGTTGCTATGGACTTTCCCAAAACAACCCTACCTAGAAGCACAAAATTCAGCAAAAGAAACAAAGCAACCCAGTCAAGTACTCCTTGAAGATATCAAAAAGGGGGACAAAAAGTCCATGAAACATTTTTACCAATATGTGAGTTATAAGGGGTATAGACACTAAAATTAAATGACCCTTCAGATTGACATCTCCAGGGCAACTGGGACTCTTGTCCCTTGTCCCTTCTGACAAGCATGAATTCACAGCCTGGAGACACAGAGCCAGAATACCCCATATTGCAGAAAACTGAGCTGAAAAGTCTCCTCCCAGAAGTGTGGGCCACTGATTCACCTCTGGGCTGGGCCATAAACCATGCCACCTCACTGCAACCTCCATTGTTGTCAGAAAATATCCTATCTCACAGGAAGCATGAACAGCATACAGCCACACATCAACCCACCTAGAGCACTTTGGTATCCTGATAGACTGTTAATCACCTTGCAACACTGTGGTAAAAATGCTATACATGGATTACCAGCCAGTGCAAGATCTTCTTGCCATTAACAATATAGCCATCATCTTGCACTCTATGGTTCTCAACCCATACACCCTTTTTGGACTGCCACTTCCAGATGCTGTCTGATTTACATGTCTAGGTTTAAAGGATGACTTCTTCTGCTTGAAGTTTGCTCCCATAAGAAGCAAGGATGAGATAAGATGAAAAGGCCAGCTCAATTGGATTCAATTGCCAGATAGGTTTAAGAGCTCTCCCAATATTTTAGAGAGGCCCTATCAATACACCTGGCCAACCTGCATGCTGTCACAGTCCCCCAGGCTCTGAGACTGGACCATTGACCACCTGCTCTGATTGTGAAAATCCATCCCAGGGCAAACCCTACCTGCGTAAAACAGTATACAATACCAGAAAAGACTCAACTAGAAATTCAACTGTACATCCAGAGGCTTCAAAACCACATAATGTTTATAGATTGTCAAACTGCTGAATATACTTCTGCCTGTAAAGCCAGTTCAGGATCTCCAAACTGTAAATGCCACTGAAGTTTCCCTCCATCCTTCAGTCACCCACAGACTGCTATTCTATCTGCCAGGACCTAAAGAATACCATCTCCTGCTTTCAGCTGGATCCCATCAGCCAGCCTTTTTCACAAAAATCCAAGTTCTGGACTCAAAAGTCAACTGATCAGTAATCAATTTCCCAGAGGTTCAAAAACTTGTTTCCCTTCTTTGGAGAAGCCCTCACAGCTGATCTTGCTAATATTCCAGCACAAAATATCATTATACTTGTGACTAATGGCACTAAGCTGCCGCTGGAAAGACATAAAAACTCTGTTGCAATATCTGGCAGACACTGGTTACAAGATATCTTGGGGAAAGTCATAAATCTGCAAACAAAAAGTCAAATATCTGGGATTTGACTGATAGCATGTGGCTTCAGAGATGCTTCTAAGGGCTAGCTCCCCCCACCTTTGCCTCTGAAGTCTAACAGCTACCATCCTTCTGATCAAAAAAACTGCCTGTGGTGATAAGCCACTCAATCCTGCCATGGACCTACCCACCATGCTGGGCCCGCCAGACCATGATTACCTAGCACTGACTGATGAACTGTTCTTGAGCCAACCAAACGTAAAAATGAGCCCCTGACAGAAGCTAAGTACACTCTGCTTATGGATGAAAGCAGCTCTGTCAGGAACGGAGTCCTGCAGGCTAGAGATGCTGTGTAAACCTTGGATAATGTTATTTTGGCTGAGGCATTCCCTACCCAAGCTAAGAGGATGACAAAAGTTTGTGGGGTCCTGCTGTGAAGAAATCATCCCTAGACATGTCTTACCATTGATTACTGGAAGTGATAGTGGGCTTGCATTTGTACAGAGATAACTCAAAACTGTGAGAACCATACAACATTTAGGCCACAAGGCTCTAAAAGAGTTAAAGAAACAAAACCATAACCCTACAAAAACAGCTTGTAACTAGCTCCATAAAAACAGCTAAAAGATCAGCTATATAACCATTATGGAAATCCATATGGGGAATTCTCAGAAGACTAGGATTGGAAGCCCCATTCAATCCAGCTATTCCCCTCCTGAGTATTTTCCCAGAAGAACTGAAAAGTTCATATCACAGTGATATATGTGCACCCATGTTCATAGCTGCACAATTTGTGATAGCTAAATCTTGGAAACAACCAAGATACCCATTTACTGCAGAGTGGATGAAAAAGATGTGGCATTTTTATACAATGGAATATTACTCAACTATAAAAAGGATGATCTTGAGGCCTTTATAGGTAAATGGAGACAACTTGAGACTATCCTTATTAGTGAAATAAATGAGAATCATATTTATAAATATCATAATGTGTCTCTAATGCAAAAAATAAATAAGAACTATAAGTATAATAAAACCAAAATGTGTAATTGCTATTGTAAAAAAGAGAGGAAAAGAAAGTGCTCTAAGGGATATAACTGCATGTATGTTTGATTGTGTAAAATAGATGACCATATTTCTGAATCTTTGTTGGATCTTTGAGCAGAACTGTTTGCAGTCTCACTGTTTGAATGTCTACTATGTATCCTTTAACTTTGTAACTTGAATAACTACATCTAAGATGACAATTTGTAATTTATAAACTAGTGATTTCTTGGTGGGTTTTTTTCTCTTTTTCCTTTTTTTTCTTTCTTTTTCTTTCTTTCTTTTACAATTCTGTACTGTTGCTACCCTTTTTTCTGTTTTGCTTTTTTTCTTCTCTTTAATAAAATTTTAAAAATGTATAATTGCTATTGTAAAAAAGAGGAAATAGAAAGTTCTATAAAAGATATAACTGCATGTATATTTAAGTGTGTAGGCTTGATAACCATACTTCTAAGTTCTTGTTGGATTGTTGAACAGATCTATTTGCAGTCTCACTGCTTGAGTGTCCACTTTGTGTGCTTTAATTTTGTAACTTGAATAACTATTTCTAAAAAAACAATATGTAATTTATCAACTAGTGATTTCTTACTATTTATTTCTTTTTTTGAAATTCTGTAATATTTCTATCCTTTTTCTGTTTTTTTTCTCTTTAAATAATAAAAAAAAAGATCAGCTATACTTGTAGACACTCCTGCACACACATATAACTCAGGTGCATACTACCTACCTCTAGAGTTCCCAAAGTTTCAGAAATCCAGCCAAAGACCCACCATTCCAGAGTTAAAAGACCCCAAGCAGATGATTTCTGGAGAGTTTACCTGGACCAGCCATTTCCTCTAAAGCTCACTCTGAAGAGATAGCACTCTCTAAGTGTTGCTCTGGTCACTCCAGAAGCTGACCAGTCCACACACAGCTGAAGCTGGAGGACATCATTCACAGAATTGCTTCATAACTTGATGCATTATTCCCCTTTATTCTTGTGCCCTTGCAGGTTGCTTAGTCCAGCCCTTGCTTCAGCTTACACATGTACTTAGTATTGCCCCACTCCCCTGCTAGCTGCGGTTTTTGTCTTCATTCTATGGACACTTGAGAATAGAAATTACAGCTAATTCAACACTTGATAAGCATCCCAGACACACTGGACACTCTCCTAGATTGAATTAATTCCTTCGCTTCCTTATCAGTAATGCTGCAGAACAGACAGGCCTGAATCATGTCTTTTCCTAAAAGCAATTTAGGGAGAGACCCTATAATAAGGGGAAACTTTCTAATCTTGGGCACCTTGGATAGGGTCCATCATAGGACCACTGACAGCCCTAATGTCATAGCATCCAGTTGGGCCTTGACTCAGAAGATCACATGTAACAGGCCCAGCAAAGACTTTCTGGGGAAACTAGAGGGGAAACTGTGGCAGAATGTGTCTTCCCCACCCCTTGCCAGCCAATCTGTTAGTTGCCCAGGTAATAGTTCCTGTTATTTCTGTTTCTTAGAAATGGCTGGTCATTGTGATGCATAGCTTGTCACTATGATGCACATTGTAAGAACCAGTCAAAGACAGCCAAATATGCTTCATCTGTACTTCCCTTTGGCAACCAACCCCATAAATTCCTCCCTCCCTGAGTCTTCAGGGCCTGATACTTTGGGAATGATCCTACTTAGCACCCATCAATCTGCCTCCAAATCCTTTGTGATGTTCCCAGTGTTCTGATTGCCATTTCACATGTCCAGTAATACTTTGTACCCCTTATTAAGGAATGATGCCTAGAATGGTGTCTTTTGTACCAGACTTCCATAAAGAAACCCAACCTCAGGGAATGCCATCACAGATAGAGATGCTGCAGAGTGTGATGCCACTGAAGGAGAAGAGGGTGCAAGGTAGTAAATATATATGGGGATTCTATTTCCCATGCCACTCTCATAGGTCTTTTTGTGTCTTTCCATTTGGCTTTTAGAGTATTATAGATGGCCTGGAAGGGACTTTACAATGGGTTCTTCTTAAATAAACTTCAATACCCTGCAGTGTGGAAATGTACAGTGCCCAACATAGATGTTTATGATGTAGGAAATGCACTAGTTCAAGGCAATAAACATGCTGTAGATGGTAAACATTATAGATACTTACCACATGGTAGGGGACTTATACAAAATTATGAGAGGGGTGCTCCCCAGCTGAAGCTTCCCACCCTACCACACTGAGAGACTCTATAAGAATAGGACCTGGACCACAATATTCCACCATTCTTGTGTAGGGAGACATGCTGGAGTGTTCTGACGACCAGCGTACAGGAGAACAAAGTAGATCAGAGAAACAGGGATCACCCATGGAGAGTCCCCCGAGGTCCCTCTCCCAAAAAAACCCTGGATAGGACAGCAATGAAGAAAACAAGGAAATCAAAACAATGAGACTTAAGGTCAGCAGCTGCCTCAATGTGTGGGTACCACTGCAACTTTCCCACAGGTGTAGATGCCCAGAAAACAGTAAACCACAGGATGGCAGAGTGGTAAAGGCAGCTCAGGCAGTAGCCGAGAATTCCTCTACTCTTTTTCCTCAGCCAAGTAAGGCAAAGTGTCAGCTGACAACCTCTACCATCACCCAGTCATCCAACATCAAGAATGATTATAAAATTTCAGTACTAAGAAACAAAAGACTGGAGCTGAAGATCTTAAGTGCTTCCTTGTATCCAATGACCAGATAGCTAGAACTATCTGTATCATCTATGCAGAATAGGATGTTACTATTTTAGCACAAAGAATCTCTTTTCAGGAATAAAGAATATGTTGCTTAAAAAGGCCCGGTTTTTCTTGGTTCACAGTGTTTTTTAAATTACATCTAGTCAAATTGAGAATTTTTTTAAAAGCCTTATTTTTAATTTTTATAAAACTCTTGGAGAAAAGTTAGCGCCTCCCAAGAATCAGCCATGCTGAAACAGAGAGGAGCCAAACAAGAAACCAACTAGCCAGCCTTTCTGGTAAGCCATGCAAGCCAGGTGGGGTCCAGACAGAGAAAAGTCAATGCCTCCCACAAGCCTACTGATGTACAATATCAACCCCAATATCTGGCTGAGAATCAACCCCAAACCACTATCCTACCCCCATAAGCAACAGGCTGGTTCAGAGGACGGGCTGAGTTAATAGCAACTGAGTTACAAAAAGCAACTGAATGCTTGTATTGTTTGGTTGATTTTGTAGGCCTGGGCCTGGTGGTCTGAGCATCTATTGGGAAGCTTACAGTATGCAATATAGCAAATATGGGAATTTCCTTCTGTCTGTTTTTGAAATCTAATATTTTTCTCATTGTTTTGTTTTGACTGTTTTGCTTTATTCAATGTTCTGTTTTGATTGGTTTTATTCTGTTTTGTTTTGATTTGATTTTGCCATACCTGATGGAATGGACAACTAATGTGAAGATAACAAGATACACTATGGTAGCTATTGTTGTTTTCCTAGTATCCTGTTTTGAAGTTCTGTACCAGTTTCACTGCTTTGCTTTGATTGGCTTTGTTCTGTTTTGTTTTGTTGTATTTTATTATCTTTAAAATAAAAAAAATAAAACTCATAAACTTGATTATGTCAACAAAAAGATTAATGGATCATAAGAATCTATTAATGAAGGCTTAAATAGTTAAAGAAAGAGAGACTGACTCAGTACCTTCTCATTTCCACTGGTTCCTAGGGCCTTGGGTAAACCCATCTGATACCTCTGAGTAGAGAACACTGACCAAGTTCTAAATGGATCCCAGCAAGCAAATCCTCATGTCAGCATGTGCTCTTGGCACTAACACAAACTTGGGAAGAGGCAAGTTTAAACTCATGCTAAAGTCAGATGTATGAATAGGCCAGCAGCCATTTCTATTTCCCATGCCATTCTCTTGGGTCCTTTTGTGGCTCTCCATTTGGCTTTTAGAGTATTATAGATGGCCTGGAAGGGACTTTATAGTGGGTTCTCCTTAAATAAACCTCAATACCCTGCAGTGTGAAAATGTACTGTGCCCAACATAGATGTTTATGATGTAGGAAATGCACTACAGGGCACTTCGAAGTTGCTTCAAGAGGGAATGTAATTTGGAATACATGCAACCTGACATAGGCATAATAGACCTGCTTACCCCTTTTAACCAAAACTGTCTCAGATGCACATATAAGAATCAATAAGTAGCCTGGCATGGTGGCAAACTCCTGTAATCCTGGCACTTGGGATGCAAACCTGGAACCATAGTGAGTTCAAGGCCAGCCTGGACTACATAGTGAGACCCTGTCTCAAAAAGCCAAAACAAGCCAGGCATGGTGGCACATGCCTATAATCCTAGCACTCGGGAGGTTGAGGCATGAATATCATTGTGAGTTTGAGGCCAGCCTAAGCTACAGTGAGTTCAAGACCAGCCTGAATTGCACAGTGAGATTCTGTCTCAAAAAGACAACAACAACAAAAAAGTCAAAAAAAATATTGATTCTCATAATAGTAACCCAGAGAAACCATAAACTACTGAACTATCTTGTGAATCTTCAAATGAGAATAATGTGTAGTGTGGTTTTAGTTGCTGTTTGAAGTCTTTTGAAAACTCATATTCCACTCATTTATAATATATAATGGCAACATTTTATTAACTAGAATATCTGGTAGTTTTCCTATATAAATAAAATTTTGATTAAGAAAGAATTGACTGATCCCTGATTCCCCTATAGGAAAAGAAGAAGTTTACAGAAGTCTCTAAACTTGTTCTCTGATGAAGAAAATCAGAATTATATAAATCTATTGAAAGAGTTTATAAGGCAGGAAGATGTCAATCTAGTAGAACATTTTTATATCTATACAAGGCATTTTTCCCAGTTTTCTTTTGGTCATAACTTTAAACAAAGATGAATTAGTAATGAATTAGTAAAGAATTAAGTATTTAATTAATTTTAATACCTCAGGCACTTTCCCTTTGTAAAACTCAGTCTGCTGATTTCTTAATCCAAAAGTCAGGTTTCAAATCATTCAACTTGGCTCCAAAAAAAAAAATCACTTGGATCCAGCAGATTCTCTGACTAGGGAATCACTGAACATTGTTTAAGCTAGACAATTAACAATGAGAAATGTAATCGTACATAATGCTTTAAAGAGCAAATGTAAAGTCATCTAGGAAGTCATGATGGCCTATATTCAAGTGAGGTTATGAGAGTGGAAATTGAGCAAACAGACACCTTCTTGGTGGTATTATAAAATTAGCTAAACTGCAACTCAACTCCAGAGAAAATTTATAATTGCTTTGATCTTTTTTAGGAGGCCCCATCTATTAGGCAATAAAATTAAACTCCTTAAAGAGAGCGTGGTGGCACACAACTGCCATCCCAGCACTCCAGAGGCTGAGGCAGGAGGGTAACTGCATGTCTGAGAACAGCCTGGACTACTTAAGGAGTTCAAGGGCAGTCTTAACTATATAGTGAGACACTGGGCTAATGGAACTTACGGGATGTGGCTTTGAGGGGAAAGAGGTCCAAGAGCCAAACAATATATTTTGTCCCCTCTAGTCTCCATAGCCCTGGCTTTGAACACCTGGTCACCACTGGCCACTGACACATCTACAACTGGCAGCTGGGTCTCCTGCTATGGCCTTGTGCGTGTGGATAGGAGCAAGTGGCCCTCCCTGGCTCACACAATCCCATTCCATTTGGTTGGTTGTAAAGATCTCTCCTAAAGGTGTGTGGCTTCCATCCCTTCACCACAGCATTGAGACCACCATGCTGAGAAATAGAGCTCCCCAAACTCTGCTTCCTCTCTGCTGAATCACTGCCAAAAGCAGAGTAGAGAAACTAAAACAGCACAAAGTGTTTCTGTTCTACCATGCAGTGCCATCACATTCACTTTGATGCACTTGTCTCAGAGAGTGGCCAAAGGCAACTGAGAAGCGATTGCCTCCCAGAACCCCAAGCATGGGGCACGGCAAGATCTTCATGCTCCTGAAGCACCCTGCATTACCTGGGTGTTCCTCACACTGTTCACTGCCCTCGAAGTTTGGCCGTGAAGTGGCAGTGGGAGATAGAAGGACACGACTCCTCCCATCGCAGCCTTTCTCCTTTTCCCTCTTCAGGCTAGAAAGAATGTCCAGTCCACGGTCTTCACTTGCAGTGTAGCATGCTTCCACCATCACTGGCTAAACCTTGAGATGTAGCCCTGTTAAATAGAAGGGGCATCATCCCTGCACCCCAGGGAAAATCATATCATCTGATTCATCCGCATTAGTTTCTAAAACTCTAAAAGGGATTTAGAAACACCCCTCCTTTCTCTTTCATTCAAGCCTTGTTTTCAAAACAGTTATTTTCTCATAAGACAAGAGATTTCAAGGTTTAGCCTTCTAGCTGGAAAGCTACAAAGAATGTTATCTATGTTCTAAGAGGTAAAGGAAAATAGATCAGCTTAATACTTGTGAAGAATTATCCTCATTGCATCACAGAAAAGTCAGGTCAGAGGGAGAGCACTGGATGTGGGCGAGGGGCAGCGTAGGCTGTGACGAATGGAGGACAGAAGTGGAGCCCACAGGTATCTGACTACAGCCAGCGGGGTGTGGAAGCCTCACCAGTTCCAGTCTCCCTCAGGCCTCCCTTTGGTTGTTTGTTTGTTTAACTTTTCCTGAGTTCCTATGCTTGAGTACAAATGTTTAATTATTTCATTTAACTTAAGTGCATTTCTGCTCCATAAAGCCAAAAAATCTGGCTAAACACAAGCATTCAAGACTTTTCTATTTCACAGTGTATACATTTATGCCAGTTAAGACTGACTGTTAACTTACTGGCTTAGGGGCAGGGGACTGGTAGAATACACTTTTGGGTGTGTCTGGGCAGGTCATAGAGCACTACATCTGGGCCCTTGTCCTCTCTTCTCTATCCATTCTGCTTCCCCACACCGTGAACTAAGCAGCTTTGTGCTGCCAACACTTCTGCCATGATGTCCTTGCTTGGGGCCAACTAAACATTACTGAACTCCCTGAAACTGTGAGTTAAGCATTTCCTACTTTAAGTTGTAGATGTTACATATTATGTCCCAGAATGGGAAAACTGACTAACACATCTTGTTTGTGTGCTTATAACTGAATCCTATTTTCTGCTTCCAATAAATGTCTTCCACTCCATCTCTCCACACTACTGCAGATTCCAGTTGCACAACCCGGTTTACTACATCACCCTAGCTGGCCAGCCTGACCCCTCCTCACTGTTGTCCTATAATCTTTGTCCCTTTGGCCTTCTTAAAACTTCACTTTTGCTGCATCCACTTCTGCTCAGACACTTGCACATTGCCCTTGTCCCTTCTCTCTGACATGTCAAGTTATGTTCACTTCAATGTAGTTTTCAGGTTCTGCTCATTTAAACAAAGCCAATATCCTACTACACAAAGCTGCCAGTTCTAGTGCTGTGCAGACTGATATCCAATCAGTCTCCTGTATCATATATTGATGCCTGACCTGCTGTCACATTTTTTGCCAGCCCTGACATGATTTTTGTCCCTCTCCACTGCTAATTTAAATCCAACCCATTTTTTTTCCAGGTCCACCTTGAGTCCAGTTTATTTTCTGGTTCTTGGAACTGCTAGTGACTTCATGCCATTGCACGCTACTGTAAGTGTTCAAGCATATTCTATCTCTCAGTAATGGATAACATCAGTGGCTGATACTCATCGAGAATGTCTCCTGTACCTAGTGCATTGCTAGGATAGCTCCTTTGGTCTTCACCCCTGTATGGCAGGTGTATGATGTGCACCTTGGAGAAGAGAAAAGTGACTGACTTTCCTGAGGTTACACAGCTGACAACAGGACAGAGTCAGAACTCATGCCAAGAATCAGATTCCAGAGGTTTAACTTGTGGTGAATGTAACCTCTTCCCTCTAGAGAGTCACTCCTTCTAATGCCAAGTGTATCATCTGCTTTGCCCACCTGGATGGTAACTTCTTATAGGGGCAAGACATAACTTCTAGGTCCTTGGTATGTTTCTACAAGTGATAGAGCTTTGTGTGACTTTTATCTGTCTCTAACTAGTCTTTCTCATGCAGTCATCTTTTTTTTTTTTTTTTAGATATAGAGTAGAATAGACTTTAAAGGTTTGCTCAGGTTTTGTGGGATCTATATGTTGCATTTATCTCCTCTCTTCCAGGAAAGCTCTGTGGGCTCCTAGATGGTTAAGGTGCCACCTGCCAAAAGTAAGAGGCACTGCATGCTTTCAGGAAGATCTCAGGCTCACTCCCCTCCCCTTCTTCCTCCTCCTCTTTCTCCTCCTTACCTTCCAGGCCTGACTTCTGATATCACAGCACTTGGTTCACTTCCAGATCCCCTTTTACAGTGCAAGAGTTGTGTAACATTCCTAAGTCTCCTTCCAGATACACCATTGCCAAAGGGGTTTATGAGCAGGATGTGCTAGCTCATTGAACAGGCTTAAGTAAATACAAAGGTATTGAAATTATCCCATGCATATTATCAGACCATAGAGCAATGAAATTGGAAATCAATGCAAAAGAAACCACAAGAACTTCATAAATACATGGAAATTAAATAACACCCTGCTGAACAACCAATGGGTCACAGATGAAATTAAAGAAATTAGACAGTTTCTTCAATTAAATGATAACAACAATACAACATCTACAACTTGTGGGACACAATGAAAGCAGTCCTAAGAGGGGTATTTGTAGCAGTGAATTCTCATATCAGGAAAACAGAGCATGTGCAAGTGAGCAGTATGTGGTCTCCAGGAGACATCTTCAGGCCAGCTTCCTGTGGCTAAACTTTCCATCTGGTGCTGAATGGAGATCCCTAAGAGTTCTAAAAGTTACAAAACCCCTTTGGAGAAAACCAGGTTCCCCAGCAAAGTCAGAAAAATGTGTAGCTTGCAAACAGATTTTAAACACTAGAACTTATACTTTCAAAAGAGATTTTCCCAAGAGAATATCTTTTCCTTCTCCCAAATGAGAAACCAACAAGCATTTAGAAGTGTCCTAAGATGTGATGAAATGAGGCTTTGAACCTGTCAGCATTTGGCTCGTCTTTGTGGAACGTGTGTGGGAGCTGAGCCTGTTGGGAAAAGATTCAGCAGGGGCGCTTTGTTGTGAGAAGACTTCAGGTGGAAATCACTCATTTCCTCCCAAGGCCTTTCCCTACAAGCAGTATGGCGCCTCTTTTCCTCTCCAGCTAGCCGAGCCGGCTCTCTGGTCTCTCACCCTCTGCTACATCCTCCCACTGTCCTCCTTGGAAAGAAAAAGTAAAAGAAGAAGAACAACAATAAAAGACATTCTGGTTTTCCCATTTTCTCAGAGCTCCAGCTTTTTGTTTTACCAAGATTTGTCTGCAGAAACTAGAGGCACCTTGATCCATGTTGATATTGATATGATCAGATCATTTGAGGATCCTCTGAAAAGCTCTGCTGTTTATCTACACTTCTCCCCACCACTGCCTGTTTAGGAAATCTAACAAAAACATCACGAAATCCTGTTTGATCTCAGCCATTGTTCACTGCTAATTCCATAGGACAGGAAAGCAGAGTTTGTTTGAAGACAGGGAAGGGTGGCTTTTGTGATCACGATAAACATCAGACACTTTCCTTCCAGCCAGGTCAGAGGATGTTAGGGGACTTATGAGATACTCTGGAAAAGAAGGGGTGGCTCTTTTCAAGCTTACTTACCTTTGTTCTTCAATCAAACCGGAAGGGGACGAAAAGAACTGTACAGGCCCACATCAGTCAGCTCAGCAGTAGAGGGGACAGGTGCTCCATTTAGAGGCATTAGGTGGGGATTTTATGTCCATGCCTGCCTCTCTGTGCCTATTTCAAAGTGATCCTTGGACTTGTGCCCTCATCTGCTGAGAGAGAAATGAAGTAACATCATTTGACCCCAAACTCACTGCTGTAAGAAAATATGATTCTTAGAAATCCAGATTTATAAAAGATTAAATTAGGAATTAGGTATGTTTTTCATTTTACATGAGAAACATCAGAAAGGATGCTTCAAAATAGTATCTCCCATTCAAGTGCACTTGGATCTGAGTTTTAAGAATCAAATTCTTAGGAATCAGATCATACACATTTTTAATGTGAATGGAGAGAAACTAGACTCACTAACTCCATCTATGCATTTTCAAGATCATCTGAAGGAAGCAAAAATTCTCAGGACAGAAAAAGTTTTACTAATTATCAGACCATTATATAATTAGCTCCCATTCAATCATAACGTTCCATATCTATTGGTGTCCAATCTCACGCACTGTACAAATATCTTTTCTGGACACTTCCATGAGTTCAATAATACAATGCAAATCAAATGGAAATTGATCATGACAAAGTGAAATTGCATACCATGCAATAAATGCAGGCTTACATTTGAGTGGGACAAGGACACAATTTGAGCTTAAAAGAATGATTTGAATATCAGAGAACTAAAAAAGGCCCCTGGGAAAATGAGCAAAGTCCTTTGTTTGGTTTAGTTTGGTTTATTTTGCACAAAAATATGGCCTTCTCAATGTCTTCAGCAAAGATCGAATATAAAGGGAGTCTTAAATTTTGTCAAAAAAGTTGATCCAAAGGACATTTGTTGCATTTTCTAACCCTAAAAATTAACAAGTGAATGCAATTATAAGCTCCTAGTAAATATGATAAATACATATTTTAATACTTTTCATTTTAATAATAAAGCTCATTGATACGTTTAAATGTTATTTATTATAAAATTTTGCTTCTTGTTTTATTTTATTTTTGGATAATGAGAATCATCTGTGGTTCTCTATCATGTTGTGCATATATTATTTCATTTAATATTCATGGGTAATTGGTTAGAGTATCTATTAGTTGAGTAGCTATTAGTCCTGCTTAACAGGTAAGAAAATCAAGGTCCTGGGAAGTGATCTGAACAGCACTAGAAAGCTAATTATTAGTAGATTCAATTACATAAGCAACACAAATATTGTTATCTTGTAAATAAGAGAAGTATGTCTCTAGGAGATTTAATGACAAATCCTCGGCCATATGTCTAGTAATGTTAGACATTTTCCAGCCTAAACTTTTTTTTTAAATTTACTTACAGGTAGGGTTACACTTTGTAGTTCAGGCTAGCTTTTAGTCCAAGCAGTTCTTGAACTCCTGGCAATCCCAGCCTGAACTTTCTGACCACAGCTTATCCTATTATATCCATCAGGTATCTTTGTACATAAAAATAACAAAGCTGTCAGGCATAGTGGCACATACTAGTAGTTCCAGAACTTGGGATGCTGAGGCAGGAGGATCACTCTGAGTTCAAGGCCAGCCTGAACTACATAGTAAAATCCTGATACACAAAAAGCAAGTGTTATATAACTGATGTTATGAGCACTAAAAATACTGCAGATGTGTACAAACTGCAGCCCACAGGCCACTTGCCCACCCCCATTTTAAATGTATGATAACAAATATATATTTTTTAAATTTTATGCTTATATACATTATATGATATATTTAATATGCACTCCAAAAGATTCCTCTTTACTCAATGTGGGCAGGCAAAACAAAAGGTTGGACATGCTTGGCAAGGAATCTCTAGCATATTTGAGAAGCAGGATTCTGTTGCAAACTTCACTGGGAGGAAGTAAGAGACAGTCACTCTAGATTAAAAAGTAGGTTTACTTCATTCTAGATTGAGTGCAACTGGTCCTTCAGCCGTGAGTGCAGCACATTGTATTCTTCCTCAGTGACCCACTTGCTAAAAGTACCACAGTGATTGAACACTACACAAGTACAAACACAGGTAAGATAAAAGTAACACTCAGACATGGAAAACCTTTATTCACGTTGAAGCTTAGTAAGTGCAGCAAGGCACACGTGATATCTATTTTTATTAGCAGATTTCTATTTCTGCCTTCTTTTTCCCTTTCTGCATTGGTAATGCTAGATATATAAGAAAATCTAGATAATTTATCCAAAAATTGATAGTTTACTACTGATGAGTTGATACAAACAATACAACTAGGGCCATTATAATGTTGAATTTTGAACAAATAGAGTTAGAAATCCAATTATCTTTTCATAGAAAGCTTTAGTGAGGAGTCATTGTTAAATAAAAAAGGGAAATAGTGGGAGACTTCAAACAGCAATTTCTCCTGCCTGCATAAAGACACCGGAGAATTTCATCCTGCACATGCATTAATCCCTTCATAATGGTCTCCCTCCTGCAGTTTGGCCTACAAGGATCATTTTTAACTCCTGCTCTACTTCTGGTTACTAGAGGCTTCCTTTTGGAAGAGAGGCTGAAAGCTAGAAACATGATTTGGACAAGAAGTAAAACAAGAAACCTACAGCCTCCCACATAGGCAATTGGCTCAAACTAACTTCTGAATGAAGGTGCAGTGCTCCTTCCCCAGCACCTCAGACCAAGCTCTCAGGGTGCACCAAAGATGAGAGAAATCAGAAATTCCTTGCAGTGGATCCAGTTTTTCTGGCCTTTGATTGGCCTGAGCTCAGTGCCTCTCAGACTTGCATAGGTGCATGAATCACATCAGGATCTGGTTTAAAATGCAAATTCTGATTCACAAATTTGGAGTGGAATCTGAGATTCTGCATTTCTTCAAAGATGACAGCTAACACCCACGCTGTTATTCCTCATACTCCAGATAACAATAATCTAAATTAACCTAAGCCTAAATTAGTACTTCAAGTCTTTTGCTTTTTATTTTTTCAGCAACAGCCATTGAAATTACAGTCAGGAGGGAGCTTACAAAACCTCAGATTTTTGGAAATTAGTGTGACCTGAGGCAAAGTTACTTGGCTTTTTCCTACCTTATGTTTCATAAAAGGAGGGTTATGAGGATTAATGAAATGATGTTTACTACAGTAGTTGATATTCCAAATTTGTTCCATTAACACTAAAGCCATTTGGCTTCTCTGCTTCATCTTACAGGTGTAGAGATAAGAATCATGAAGCCTCTTGCTCATAGTGACACAGTGTTGCCAGTGTCAGAAGCTGTGCAGATCACTGTCTTCTGACTTGTGATGGAAGGCCCAGACTACCGCACATGGGTCTGCTGCTTAATCAGAGCCCATTACTAATTTGGGAAAGCTGATCCCGGAATACTTCCCAGTCCCTTTCCTGCCTCTGCCTCAGAAAATCACAGAGCACCAGTGGCTTAAAACACACACCCAAATAATTTTGTTACAGCTGGTCCTGAAAGTTCAAGCCTCCTGCCATTAATTATGAAGATTATCCAAATAATTGATTTAATTGGGAACAGAGAGTATCTCAGTGCAACCAGCCAAAATGGATTAAAATCCTCTGTACAATGTGAGATCCCTGCAGCTCTCACAGGGAAAGCATTTCCTCCCTGGGGAAAGTAATGGCTGCCCTAGAGAACCTGTAGTATGCTCTTTGTCTCCAAGGATGGCATGAAATCTTGACCATGCATTGGACACATGTAACCCTCTCTTTTCTGCCATCTTGCAGTTTTCAATCCCCACATTTGACTGATGTCTCTGAGAGATCAGAAAGCAAAGTAATAAATAAATAATTCTCTCCCAATGTGATTTTGCAAATGGGCATTAGCCAAAGGCTGTTCCACCTCAAGGGTAAACAACAGCACAAGCTCCTTCCTTTACCTGCAGTGAAATGCAGTAAAACAGTGAAATGACTTCTTTCTACAGTAAGGCTGAGATATGAATAACTGAACTAGCAAAAAAAATTATCTGTCTTTCTACTGTTACTACATACTGCAAAATATATATCATTTCAGCATCTGCCCACTGAAAAATGACAAAGACACTAGCAAATGATTCTGGATGTCCTCATTATTGTTACAGTCAAAATGGTGTTCTCAGTCTAATTCTTTAAAATCAAGCATGTTCAGATCCTCTTATTCTAAAGACACAATCTTCCTTTAAGAAATCAATCTCACATCATTTTCACTTGTGTGGAATATTTTTTTAACCTAGGCCAACATGCATTTAAGTGATTTTGAAAATCGGGTAGGTAGAAAGCCCAGAGGAGAGAAGTCACCTGCACAAAATACAGAAAACTGATGTTCCTGATGCAAATACAAGTCATGTGTATTAGGCAGTGTTTACAAGATACACAAATATGTAAGAATTTACAAGATTGGCTTTCAGTGACTGCACATAGCGTTGGATGAGGAAGAGTGCAGAGGGTCTGTCTGCACATTGGAGATGGAAGAATCCAGTCAAAATCTGGAGCTCACTGCACTGTTCCTTGCAATTCTGTATCAGGAACCAATGGGTCTGCGAAGGAAGACTGTAGTCTATGCCAGAAGACTGAAGGATTTGCACTGGAAGCCAGGAGATGGCATCCAAGGTGAAAGTGAAGAAAGAAAGGCAGATCTATCCTTCTTTATTTCTCCTATGTATATTCCAGGCAAGAAACCACCCTGGGGTGTGCAATTGCTGAGCCAATTTAATTGGTTTAAATTGATATAGTCAATGAACCATCCTATCATATATTCAGAAAGCTTCAAATTTGGGAACCTGCAAATGAGATGGGTTTGGAGAATGGTGATGGGATATAAAGCTATTGAAACTCTAATTGAAGATGGAAAGATAACAAGGCAGAAACATGTATAACTTTTGCGGATGCATTCTTGATGCCTTAGTTTCTTTTCAAAGGCGCTGTGAGCCTGCCATCATAATGCAGAACTATCTAAGATGCCACTTGATATGCTTTGGCAACATGTTATGTGATGGAATCAGATATTTTCTTATTCTGTTTAAATTCGATTATACCTCAACCCCCATTTCCCTACCCCAAATTTAAAGTATCCAAGTCCTCCCCCCCAACACCTCCTAAGGTGACCTTATTTGGAAATAAGGCCTTGTAGTTGTAATTAATTAAGATGAGGTTGTGCTGAAGTAGGGCGGGCACTTAATCTAGTATGACTGTTACCTTATGATAAAGATGACTAACTGTGGGCCATGCAAGAGGAAAGCTATTTTCCAGCATAAAGTACAGCCAATGTATAATTCTATATAAAGACTTTAAGCAGAAAAACTTGCTGGTCTTAAAGACACAGAGACAGAGAGACAGAGATAGACAGAGAGACAAAAGAAGAGAAGCATGTGAATATGGGGGCACACTGAAATGGTGCAGCTACAAGCAAAGGAGTGCCAGGAACTACTGGCTACACCAGAAGCTTGGAGAGAGGCATGGACCAGGGTCTCCCTCCACCTGCTAACCTGTTATTTTCAGACTTCTTTCTGGACTTCAAAACTGTAAGATTATAAAATTATAAACCATTGTTTTAAGCTACTCCAGTTTGTGATACTTTATTAAAATAGCTCTAGAAAATTAATGTATTGTCCTTATAAGAATTTTACATTTCTATCTTTTATTCCAGATTAGAGCCTGGTTGTCTTTCTGATAAGAGAAAGAATGTGAGATTCCAGGCAACAAATCAGACTGAAAACAGGAAACTTTCTAGCTCCATACAGGCTTCACACTGAGCCAGTGGTCTACTGGAGATGCATCACCTTCTTTTAAAGAATGCACTAGCAGAGCATGCCTGAGATAACAACCTCTTTTGGCCATCAGTGAGCAACAAAATACAAAGCCTCCTGGGAGAAACAACTCACATGCCAGAATAAAACATCCTGGAAAGACCCAGACAGAGGGAGATGGATCCTCTTGACATAGGAAGAAATTAAAACGTAAAAAAGCTCATCAAACATGGAGTCTTGGGGCTACAATTAGAACAGCTAAAATTACTGGACGCGACATTTTCACTGTGACCTGCCAAGTTTGTGCCAGCTTGAATTTGCAAATTTGAGCCGGCCAGCAGAGCTGCTCAAACTCATTCTCGCCACCACTCACAAGAGCCACAGCTGTGCTGAAGTTGGCGGTTGGTTACCCAAACGAGAGCAGAGTTGGCGAAGGGACCTTCATTAATCCACGGTCAGTGCTGGGAATGAGACCCCCACCATGGGAAGGGCAAGACCAAATGGGCAACATGTTGGAATCGGGCAGGAGGGGCCTGAACTGGGAGCAACAGTGACTTCAGTTGGTTGCTTCCTCCCCAGAGCAGATTCGTGGAATTTGCTTGGACTGGGTCTTGGGACCCAATGAGCCATCCCAAATCTATTCCCTGCACCTAGCATGCACTAACCTGGTGAAGGCCCCTGAAGTTTGGCTGACCCAGTGGGGAAGGGCCAACATATGCAGCCACTGCTTACACCTCACTGACAAGAACAGGCAGGAGAGGGTGGAGGTCCCTCACCAGCATGCTTCAGAGGAACCATAGCTGACAGGGAAGGGGGCTGGGACCTACACTGTACACCTGTGTGGAGGAAGCCGGAACCATGACGGGAGAGAAAGGCAAGAGGAGGCCCCCAGCCCAGAACCCTGAGAGCACTGATCCAGGAGAGGGAAAAACAAGAGAGACTGAGGGTGACAAACATGCAACATCAGACATGGCTTCAATAGACATTAAAAGATATCTTTGGGACCTTGTAGACAAGCTCAAAACTGAAATACTAAATCAGGTAAAGCAAGATATGAGTAGAGTAATAAAAGAAATGCTAAGCATCTCTTAGGAAGACACAGACAGAAGAAGGGAAGAACACAAAAAAAGGAGAGAAATATTCAATAAAGAATATAAGGAAAATCTAGAATACATGAAGCAGATTCAGAGAGATTACCAGGAAATTAAAAACTCCATTGAAAGCTGGCAAAACTCCTTAAAATAAACTAAGGACAGATTATCAAAACTTGAAGACAAGTTTGCAATGTGTGATCAAGAAAGGAAAGATCTCTTAAAAATAACAAGGAAACAAGCAGTAACAATACAAAGGCTAGAAGATGACAGGAGAATCTATAATTTAAGAATAAGAAATGTGAATGAAGAAGCAGGAATACAAACAGGTGAATTACAAAGGTTATTCATGGAAATAAGGAAAACTTCCCAAGCATGAGAAAAGAAAATGACATTCGGTTATGTGAGGCATACAGAACTCCAACCACCTACAACCAAAACAGATCTACACCCAGACATATAATAATCAAGATACCAGAAATTCAATATAAAAACAGAATATTAAAAGCTGTCAGAGAAAAGGAACAGATAACCTATAAAGGTAAGCCCATCAGGATCATGGCTGACTTCTCAACACAGACCATCAGATCAAGAAGAGCTTGGAGCGAAGTCTTTCAAGCCCTGAAGTAAGGTGTTCTGCAGCCCAGATTGATGTACCCTGAAAAACTGGAGAAACAAGATGCTTTCATGACAAAGAGGAACTGGGTGAGTTTGTGACCACCAGTCCAACCCTACAGAGAATACTGAAGGACATTCTAGAGAGAGAGAATAAAAATACCAGGATTTTAGGAACAGTGTCAGAAAGGCCTCAATGAGTGGGGCAGACAGTAGAATGAAGGAAAAAGCTAGACAAACAAAGGTAGAAAAATAACATAGCAGAAATGAGGCAGAGAAGGATGGCTAGAATCTCTAACATAGATGGCCTTGATACACTATATTGTTAATAGTGCACCAGGATTTAAAACCCACATTACACACACTACTCTGCTTAGATGTACTATATTCTGTTCCAATCATTCTACCTATACTAGATTTGAAGGCACAAACAGTTATCCCGAAAATAACAGGATATAGTATGATAATCATCCTTAATTTCCTATTAACTTAATCTAAAGCTCTATATAACCTACACTGTTTTACCATGACTGATCGTAATTGAATCTGGTTTGTTAGATCGCTGTTTTGTATTGATAGATTTTATTTAAAGCTGTTATGATTGATAGTATCAAGTCTGAGAGTATAGGCAACTGCACTGAAGATGACAAGATTCACTAGAATATCCACTCTGGTTTGATTATTACCTGCCTTTGAAGTTTTATACTGTCTACAATGTTTTATTTTTACTAATATTGTTATGTACTGCTATATTCAATTATGCTGCTATATTCAATTATGCTGCTATATTCAATTATGCCTGATGATATAAACAGTTCTATTGAAGATAATAAGAAACAACACAGTAATCATTGTAGATCACTTTGTACTGTGGTTCTATACGACTTTTTGGTTTCATGTTTTTATAGGAATTTGTTTTGTTTTGTCTTGCTAAGTTTTGTTTTTCCCTCTAATACAGAAAGGATAGAAATACATGTAGAGACACATGCATGTGTAGCTGTTTACAGTCTCACTGTTTGAATATCTACTCTGTATGCTTTAATTTTGTAACTTGAACAACTATTTCTAAGAGGACACTATGTAATTTATCAACCAGTGATTTCTTACTGTTTATCTTTTTTTTTTTTGAAATTCTGTATTATCTCTACCCTTTACATGTTTTTTTTCTCTTTAAATAATAAAAAAAAAACCACTAAAGACCTTGGGGTGTCCTTGACCACCTCTCTAGTTCCTGTCAGTGTGAGGAAAACTCATTTGGATTCGGAAATGTGCATTTTGACTGTGCCCCCTTCAACTGCTCACCACTCTTTGATTCATTCAATGAATATTTATCTTCTGCCCACAGGGACAGGAAACTGACATGTTGAGAACTTAAAAGTAACTGGTCTTATCTTCCTTTGCCTTTCCATAAACATTTATATTCACAGCATCAGTGTCACAATCTATACTTGATTGATTTGGGGGTTATGCATTTCTCCGAGCTCTACTTACACCAGCTTATGAACAGATAAGAGCCAGCAAACTTTTCTGCTCAGTCTTCACATAACATTGAACATTGGCAGCAGTTTATGCTGGAACATAGCTTTCCTCTCACATGGCACATAGTAGGCTTGCACTAATGGACTGATAGTGAATGCAATGGCTGAGAGTTCTAAACTGAGGTCAACTCCAATCAATGCTGCTGTTGGTCTCAGCAGAATTGTGTGTTGGGACCGTCAGTGACATCACTGCCAAGCACATGAGGTCCTGTAGTGGTGAACGGGCTGTTTGACAATCGTGTCCTCAGACTCAGGTAGAAAGACTAAATTTTACCTCAAAAAAACCCTAGAAAACATAAAACATAACTCAACAGAATATGTCACACTGTGGATTTTGGAGAATGGCTTACCAGACTCTGCTAAAGTTTTTCTAGTTCTTCTCTAATGATGATGCATCTAATTTCATAGTCTAAAGAAGGCACACTGGGATTTTTCTTCTTAAGTAATTACTTCTGCTTTCCATGCTTATGAATCTGTTTTCTTTTAAGATGTAGGTTCAAGATCCTTTCACTGCCCAAGCAACTCACATGTCAGGATTCACAGGTCAGATCAGCAACAGCATCTTCAAGTGCTTGGTAATGTTTGACCAACTGTTTAACACAGTTATTTTCCTTTGAAATTCATTAGTGTAGGTTTGGAGTGAAAATTGCCGGATGGGTGGCAAATCCAGCACTCTGGATGCTGTAACCTTAGCACTCAGAAGGCTGAGGGAGGATTGCCAAGAGTTTGACACCACCCTGAATTACATAGTTTGTTCAAGACCAACCTGAACTGCCTAGAAAGACAGTGTCTCAAAAGAAAAAATTAACTTACTGGATATCCCCTATGCCAGTACCTTAGAATAATAGCTACTTATCTGAGGAAAACCAGCTCTGTATATTTGAACAACTGCTTCCAATGTAAAATAAGAATATACGTGAACCAAACAATCCCCTTCCTGGCGAGTTACATGTTTTTTATGTAGTGTTAAAATATCTGGCAGATCAAGTATCATTGACCAATGGATTAAATTTCTTTGCCTATAAGAAACTCCTCATACCCATATATCAGGGAGACTCCCACAGGTTAGTCTGTGCCTCTGGTAGCAGGATATGGTGCCTGAAGGAAAAGCCTTCAAGAAATGATAAAATAGAGGACTTCCTCCAGCACAATAAAGATGGGAGAGCACATTGGTCAACAACCTTGCACATCAGTCTAGTCTAGATCCTCGTCCCCCTCCATTCAGGCACCCCATCTTAGTATAACTCTATGTATCCTCAGTTTCTAGCACTGCACCTGAAAAGGGCAGCCTTTCAATGAATCTTGGTCAAATGAAGAGAAGTCGAAAGATTAAAGTGCTCCTTTCCATGTCTCTGCCTCACCCTTCCAAGGACTCCACCTGATACTAGGCTAGAGTTGACCCCTAGCCAAGCCAATCCCCAGCTTCCTCTCCCTGTCTCCAGACAAGGGACTGAGACTTCCTACCTGCCCAGTGTTCTTTGGTGTGGACTCTCTGTGGGTGGCACAGAGTTCCCCAGACTGGGCTGACAAGGCCTGAACTTCTCACAGTGACCTCCATTTCAGGCTGGTGTGAGTAAACTGCTCCTTAGATAAGAACAGAGTTGGATGGTACCCTGTGACAGAGGAGTGGACATGATGAACTGTGGTGTGGGGCTTCCCAATCTCTTCCTCTTTGTTCACCATGCATTCTAGCCTCAGTTTACAGAACTACTTAGGCTCCTCAGGCACATGACAAACCTCAGTGTTTCTCTGGGAGGAAATGGACTTCTGTCTCCAGTTTCCACTTTCCTTTGTGGCACCTTCACTGTGCAAGGTGCTTAAGTGAGTCACATTCATTCTGAGGTGTTGAATGCTAAGCTGGTTTGAAGAACGCACACTGGCTCATCTAGCCAGGCCCCTTACCCGTGTTGGAACTTACTGACACTCGCTGGACTATTTCCTTCACTTTGAGAAGCATCTGAACCAAAGCCTGTATTCTACATGTGAGGTAGATGGAGTCAGACATTAGCCTCTGTACTGCAACAAGAATGGAGGCCTTCGAATGGAGGCTGAATGCAGTGTGCTGAGCAACCTACAACATGAGATTCCCCAGCCAGCTTCAAAAACAAAGGTCTTCAGAGTGAAAATACAACAGGAACCCTAGGCAAAGTAGCTCAGGATTAGAAGGTTGTAAATGGTGACTATGGTCAAACTTCTAGATTCTGAAGTCCTCACTCTGCCCCCAAGACAAGGAACATAAAGCTGGGCTGGACAAGTATCCTCTTCAGCACCTGAAGCTCTATTCTGGGGTCTGGGTTCCCCAACAACAGGAGATTCTGCAAAACTAGGTTTGTGTTGGCCCAGGGCAAGTCCTGGAGGAAGCAAAAGTGGCCTTTGGCTCTCAGCTCTCACCACATTTGATTGTCTTTGGCTACTTTCTCTGACTCCTACTGCTTTTAGTTATAATAAGATGGAATGAGCCAATAAATTAATTCATTGCATCCTGATGAAACTACATTTTTAAAGAGAACCTCAGGGTGAAATTTATGCTAAAATCCAGTGAATCCACCTAATGGTAACATTTAAATCCTGCAAATAGGCTGATACTTCAGAAAAGGGGCTTCTGAGCCCCTGGAATGGTAACACAGGGGCAGCAGTCTGCAGGCCAGTCTTGTGTACAGCAAGCTGGTTATTATGTCATCCTGCCCACAGGATCAGTTTACGTGAGAACAATTGCTGGACAGCCCACTTGCCAACTTCCTGTCTCTCTCTCCAGGCAAGAGGAAATATGCTGGCAAGCTGCTCTCAGGTCTTTTGTGGAGAATCAGTGTCTTCAGCACTCCTGCCTGAAGTACCCGTCCCATCTGGGGTCACAGGAGCAGCCCTGAGTCTCATCTTTCTCTCGCAAAGAGCCCAGCCAAATGCAGGAGGACGAAAAAAAGGTGAGTGTGGGCTCACTGCAAGCCCTCCTAGGTAACAGCAGCAGAGGCTGAGACTGGCGCATGGGAAGAAAAGATGTCAGCCCAGAAGTGGAGCTGCACCTCTCCCTCCAGGAACCCGGCTTTGCCAGGCCAACCTCAGAAGAGAACACTTTCATTTCAGCTAAGAAATGCTGACTTCAAAACACCCCCACCTCTGGCCCCACCATCATCTCCGGAATGGTTCAAGCCAGACTTTAGGGAGAGCTCTGAAATGTGAACTCAAGCCGCTGGGTGTTGCCTATACTTATTGTTGCAAATGACCTCTGGCCCCCTGGGGAAATTATAGAATGGGTTTTGAGGGCTTAGTGATGAGTAGGCTGAGACTGGCAAATACCAAAAAGAAAGTGCTATTTCCCTTAAAAGCCTGTTAGGGCTGTGGCTGCAGTGATGAAAGAGGTCAGGAAAATGCCATGATATTATTGGCTCCCTACCCTAATGTTTGGCCTCTCTGAGCCCCCACATAAAGAAATGTTCTGCTTGTCAAATTAAAGGGCACTGCTATTTAGCAGCCCAAAATCTAGAAGAGACTTTACTCCAGCAACATAAGATTCAAGGATTTCCAGGATCTGGACTTCACTATGATTGCTAATCCCTGTTTTGAACCCCCGAACCCTCTCCTCATGCCTCCTGCCTATCTGAGCCACACTTACGGTTCCTGCACCGTCCTTCAATCACAGGGTTCCCCCAGCCCAGTCTGCCATTCCCAGAATCTCGCTCTTTACTCATCTCAGGCCACACCATGCTAAGCTCCCCATGACTTCTGCCTCCTAAGGAAGGGTTAGGAGGCTTCATCTGTCACTGCCATCCCCAGCCACAGCTCCCACATTGGCCCTATTCTGTGTCATGTACATCCTTAGACTGTTGCCTGTATGTCTATATCCTGTCTTCAAAAGCCAGCATTTTACTCAACTAAGGGATTCCAGTTTTAAACAAAACCAAAAGAGTCCTCTCTTAAACATCCTTTCTTCTCAAAGAAGTCAGGCACCTCAACGGTAGGCAGTTTGGAATCCTCAGTGCCCAGGGCCTTGCATGACAAGTTGGCCCTCAGAGGAGACCTCTTGATGGCCTTTCAGAAAATAGCTCACTCCCACACACCATGAACATTTCTGGATAAGAAGTCCACAGCATCATCCCAGCCCTCTCTAATACTGAATGGCTCAAAATTTCATTAAGTTCTGATTTCTGCTAAGCCAGAATCAATGATCTCTCCTTCCCATTCTGTATGATGAGCAGCATATAGCTCTAAGACCTTGCATTAGCATTCTCTTGCCTAAACTAGACATTCTGTCCTTTTGCTTGTTCTTTGTTTATCACAGTGTCCACATCCTGTGCCATTCCCCAGGCTCTGCCCTAGTGCTTCCTGACTTCCAAGGTCTTTCATGAAAGGTGCTGACCAGAGAGGCTGTGCAGTTGTGGAAGGATGGACTCTGGGAGCAGACACTTTGAGGGAAGCGCTTTGGTTATGACTGTGATGATGATCCCAGTTGGATTCTAACCAGCTTTGCTTAAAACAGAGGAAAATGTTTTTTTAAAGAAAGAGCATTTTACCCAATCAAAGAATTACAGTTTTGTTTTTGTTTTTGTTTTTTCCATGTTTGCAGTACAAAATGTTACCACTCCTTGTGTGGAGTTGGTGCATATGCACAACATTTTTCAATTCTTTTTTTCCATCCCCTTTCCTTTCCCTCCCTCCATCGCTTACTCTCCTTCCCCTTTGAAAATGATCCTCATGTCTACTTCCTGTTACCTATCTTTTGCTTTGCTTTTTATTTACACTTTGGGTTTCTCATACAACAGAAACTATACAATATTTAAGCTTGCATGTCTGATTTATTGCACTTAACATTATAATCTCAGGGTGTTTACATTTTTCTTACAAATAACTCAGATTTATCTTTATTGGCAGAATGGTATTCCATTGTGTATAAATATCACATTTTCTTTATCCATTTATCAGTTGACTAATATATAGTCAGCCTCCAATAATCATCTATTATAAATTGTGGTGCTATAAACATGTATGAAAATATCACTGCAATATGATGTTTTTAACTCTTTTGGAAAGATACTTAAATGAGAATAGTTGGGTCTAGCTTTCTTTCTTTTTTTTTTCTTTTCTTTTTTTTTTAATCTCTATACCAATTTCCATAGTGGTTGAATTAGTTCATATTCACACCAACAACATAGAAGCACTGCTTTTTCTCCACGGTCTCACCAACATTTGTTCTGATTTGATTTCTTGAGTCCCAGTTTTAAAGAAACAAAATAAGAGCTCAAAAATGTAGTTCATTGCTTAGTATGCACAAAGCCCTGGGTTCAATCCCCAACACTGAAAAAAAAAAATCAGATGGAGGAACTGGAATCTCCTGGTTTGTAGCAGACACAGAATCTACTTTCTTAATTGTATCTCATAGCCTTAGAGTAGTAACGTTGTGATTTTAGTGAGTTCTACAAAGAATTCACATAACTGACTGACCAGTTGCATGTGTAGAGCAAGGTAGAAGGAAGAGTGTCAAAGCCATATGCTTCCAAACTGGCACCACCTCTGCAGGTCCTCAGTAAAAAGATGAGTGAGCAAACTAATTTTAGGGATCCTGGAGATAGGGTTCCCCATCTCTGCAACCTTTGCCCATCCCCAAGCCTGGTTTCTGTGTCTCAATATCTCTGAAGTTCTTTCAAAGGAACAAATTAAGAGAATGGAGTCTTCACAGTTTAGAGGAAGGCCATCAAGAGAAGATTTACTTTTCCCCAAACTCTTCCACAATACCTGACATAGGATAGGACCTCATGGACAGGTCCTTTGATTCCTGAGGTCCTTTTGTGCAACTGTATAACCCTAAGTAAATGAACTCTCCTCTCAGGCCCTGTTATGGTTTGTGTCTAGATGTCCCCCCAAAGTCTTGTGCAGTTTTAGATGGGGCTTTTTCAGAGGTGACTGAATCCAGTGTGACTTATCTATTGAGCAACCACCCACCCTCAGTCCCAGAACTGCACCAGTGGCTCACTTTTATTAACAATTCCAGGACACCTTAACAACAAATTAAGCTAGAGCTTGGATCTATTCCTTTTAGAGAACTATGATAGCAAGGAACTGTCTCTTGTTCATCCATCATAGGTATGAGAGAATTTTGGTTGTAGAGACTCTAGTGGTCATATATCAATCTTTAGGATATGCCAAATTTGGAATATTTTCCAATCTCGTATCTCAGAATGATTTTGTTCACACTCCACATATATTTTCCCACTTCCTTGTCTCCTTTATCACAATGGCAAATTTTTCATCTTTTACTGAATTGTCCAAAGCATGCTTCAGTAGTTTGAAAGACAGCATTCTTTGAAATCATACTTGATAATGTCTCTGAAAGCTTTCTTAAGCTTTTGTAATAGTAAGAGTTTCTTCTTATCTTGTAAGTTGATAAAACAATCACTTTATCATTTTTCTATTGGCACTTTAAAGTGTTTGCCAAATTGAAATTTGATATTTTAAGGGACTGCTCTCCAGAATAATTACTAAGTGCGTTAAATTTCTATTCTTCCTTCTAAAACCTCATTTCTATTACCTGCTTTCTAGAAAAATGTAAAACTAGCAGTGATTGAATCTTCTTTAAACAGTATTTTGTGGTTTTTTATTAAAAACATACTTGAAATGACCTAGAGTATGAGAAACTTTATGAGAACTTCAATACTATCTATATTTATCTATATCTATATCTATATCTATATCTATATCTATATCTATATCTATATCTATATCTATATCTATCTATGTCATCTGTCTCCCTTCTGAGAAATAATTTGGAAGGCAAAAACTTGCCTATAGGTAAGAAGTTCCTAGTTTACACATTTTCTGAAACAGCTGTTAATATTATTCTCAAAGGTGTCTCAATTTGAACAATATATAGTCTTTCCCTTATAGTGAGGGGAATACTATATATGGTAATTCTATGGCTTTCTCAAGGCAGTCAACATATTGGCCATTTAGCAAGTTTCCTGTTAGACTCGTATCAACATGATAGACTATCTTAGTTCCTTTCTCACTGCCAAGACACAATAGCTGACACCCATAACTTAAGGAAGGAGAAGTTTTTTTTGGCTCACAGTCTGTAGAGATTTCAATCTATAATCCACTGGCTCCAAGGTCAGGCAGCATGGCAGAGGGGCCTGGCAGAAAGAACGCAAAGTGCAGCATGGCACTGCAGAGCAGCAAGCAACTGAGGGAACAGAGTGGGAGACAGACACTGCCAGGCCGCGCCCCCAGGGACCCACCTTCTCCCAACATCACAGGTAGCCAAACCTCATCAGTGGGCTGAGTCCCTGATGAGTTTCACACCACCATGAAGCCCCACCCATGAGGACATGAGGTTTTAGAGGGACAGCATCCAGAAATAAACCATAACACAAGCTAGGCTTGGTGCACACACCTGTAATCCTAGCACTCGGGAGGCTGAGGCAGGAGGATTATTGCAAGTTCAAGACCAGCCTGGCTACAAAATGAGCTCAAGTCCAGCCTGAACTACACAGTGAATTTTGTCTCAAGAAGACAAAAAACCATAACACAGCCAGTCAGAACTCAAAGGCACAGTAGATGGAAATTAAAACAATAAACCCAATTATCTAAAGTGATGCTAATGTCTAAGATTCTGAAAATTTAACTACCAGTCAACACAGCATCTGCTTCAAAGAGATAGTATTTTTAAGGAAATCATTATTTTTTAATAACATTTAAGTATAAGAAACTCAGTTCAGTTTGATCTGAGAACAATGCATAGTTTTATTAGTAGCTTCTATTAAATGTTTAAATGTGTCAAGGTAAGTTATCCTTGTTATTTATTTTTCAGTTGAACCATTCAGACCTCCGGAGACGTCCCCCTTAAGGCAGTGCTTCTTTCTGGTAGCTGTGTGTGCGGCGCTGACTGGAAGGAGAGGAGAGCGCAGTGGAAGGAGAGGCCTGCACACAGGGACCGGCTGCAGGAAACCCTTCAGTGCTGAGACTCGCCTCAGAACGCCAAGCCCTGGCGCATCCTCCCGTCTCCCTTGCCTTCTTGCATGACGATAAGCATTACCCAGGACCCCCAGGACACAGGAGACTCAAACATGCACACACACTCCCACTTCTCAGAAGATCATTCTGAGCACCAACTTCCTCCTCATGGGCCAGAATCCGCAGCCTCCCACACAGAGTCTAGCATGCAACATAAAAGGGAACAAACAAAAACATCAAGAAATTGCTGTTTAAGGGCTGGGGTCTTAGCTCAGTGGCACAAATGCCTGCCTGACAAATGCAAGATCATGAGTTTGATACCCGGTTCCAAAAAAAAAAGACATTAATCAAGAAATTGCTTCTTAAACCCTCTACGCTTCTCTACTCCTGACTCTCAGAGCTGACTATGCTATTGTATGTCAATGAGCCCATGTCAGTGCAACAGACCCCAAAGATAAGGCATTTATCATGCTCAGTGTGGGATAGAGTTTTAATTTAGAGGTTCATTAGGCAGCTTGCCTCCACCCGACCTGCTGCATTGGATATTAAACAGGGCCCAGCAGTTGCAGAGCACTTGGCGAGGCTTGAGCTCTCTGTGTGTCCAGCTGTGGGCAGTCCATCTCCCCGGATCCCTGCCTAATGCAGTGGAAAGTTGGCCTTGCCAAGCAGACTACCTGCTGAAGATCCCAGCTCCTTACCATACCGGTATCTCCTCCAGCCACCAAGCAGCACCAGAGAAGCTTCCACGGGATGCAGAGGAAGCAGACGCGCATGCTGCTGCATGTGAATTCACCAGCATTTCCCTGCAGTGAGCTGGCCCAGACATAGAACAACCACAAGACAGTCATACCTCAAAACTACACCCTTGCCATGTGCTGCACTGTGCTGTGCTCTTTTCTCCTTAAGTACTGAAGGCATATTTCTAGAAGAGCAGCCCAAGCACCAAAGGATGCATAGCCCCAGATGCCCCTGTGTGAGGATGAGAAGGAGGAAAAAAGAAACACACCTCAGGAATCGCTCTACGTGCTCCAGATTTCTAAAATCCAAGGCCCCCTCATGACTCCTGTATTTCCCTTCCCACCATTTCCTCTCCTGACAAAGAACCCAATGGGAGAAACTATAGAAAATGAGAGGAAAGCCTCTGCCACCTTCCATGATGTCCTCTTCCCTTCCAGGGTTGTTGTTTTTGTTTTGTTTCCTTCCAGGAGGAGCTGAAACAAGAGGGTAAATGTGGCACCAACTTTCCTGCATGCTGCTGAAACACGAGGACCAACTTCTCTCTCTTGTAGGCACATTATTCCTGATTCTGAGTCCAGGAATTCCTTGGTGTGCGGCTCTGGCCAGGGTTGCTTTCTGTTCTAAGCCTGTGTGGACGTTTATTTACATCTTTACCAAAATTCTTTACTAAGAATTCAGTGGCCTTATCACCTGTGCTATTCCCTGGGCTGAAGCCTTCGCTGCCTTTGTTGGTCCATCCCTGAGGATGCCCTCAGCCTCGTGAGTCTCTAGGCTGGCTGCTCCAACTGGCTGCTCCATCCTGGAGTCTGTGGATGCACAGTGAGTGGCCCATTGCTCAGCCTTGCAGAGGTGCAAGGCTGTGCAGTCTGGTGTAAGGTTGTGCTGCAGTGAGTCCTCAATCCCTATCGCCTCGTTCTCTCTACCCATTTCATTTCCCTCTTTTGTTGCTGTTCCAAGGGCAACCAGGGTAAAGTCCTTGGACTTCCTGGAAGAACCAGCCCCCCAAAACAGCTAAGCCTGCTGTCATGTTCGGTCCACATCTTCCCTGTGCTATTTTGTTTTTGTTCCCTCTCTTTTTCATTTCAGAGTCCTGACAGCAGACCAAAGCCAAAGGAAATTTTACCAGGTGCTGTGGCTTTATCTTTTGATGACCAAAATTGCAGTTTCTGGTTCTTCAAAAAGCCAATTTTTGGAAAGCTTTAAGACACTTTCTTTGAGTGACATTTTTCATTTTGCCAAGTTCCAGCCTTTTCTGGAACAGATATTTATCTTGTTATGAGAAACTAATATGAAAATCTCACCAAAATTCCTCCACGTACAACATGTCAGTATTGATTGAAATGTGAGTTTGAAATCTCTCCTGTTAAATCATTTTTATTTGCATCCTTTTAAATTAACGCACAATTTTTAAACTATTGGCGTATTTAACATTGAGAATAAGCGAAATGGGTGATGAAGCACGGTTCTCTTCAAATTGATGCAAAAGGTCGCCACCTTGTGGCAAGTATGGAAACTGCCACTTAGATCTGTGCCATTTTTTCCCCCAGGGTTTGAGTCCCTCCTGCCCATTAAATGACTTCTAATATTGTCTTTTCCCCTGTAGTTCACATCCTAGTGATGTTATTTCACAGATCAATTAGTGGTTATTTCCTGGAAGTTTGAGGGAGAGAGGATATTCCACGTTGTTTCAGTGGTTTAACTGAAAGACTCTTTGATCCTTAAAAGAAGTTTTAGGAGAAAAGAATCCCTCAGGTCCATGGTTTACTCATATCCTTACTCTTATTCTTGTATTTTAAAAGAAAATCTGCTCCAAAGAATGCCCAGGTCAGCATTTCCAAGGAAGATATTAACACTGCAGTTTTCTAAGCTCCCCCTAAGACCTAAGAATTAGAATACCTGAGGCTGGGTCTGGGGATTTGCATGTTTCTCAGCTGATTCATTATGTACACTGAAGTGCTTTCAATGTTGCGTTTTCAGTTACCAGAGAAAGGAATTAGACAGAGCTATAAGACATTAACTGAGTTTGGCCCTTAGCATTCTTTCCCAGACCCAGGGAAGGGAAGAAATTTGGAGCTGGGAAAGTGATTCTCAGAAGGCCCTGCCAACTGAATATGTCATATGAACAAGGAAGACTCCACAGAAGACCCCAGGACCTGCCAACTTTGGCCAAACCCTCTATACAAGAAGCCATCTCCTATTGAGTGACCTTGTGACAGGGCACCTTCCTCTAGCCTGCAGTGGAAGAAGCAAGAAACAGAGGTAAAAGAAGAGGCTCCTGGGAGTCCCCGTCCCGGCCCTGCGCACCTAACCTGTGCAGCTCCGTGCCTGTGACAGGAACAGTGCCTTGTCCTGCACAGGAGGCAGGAGACCTACTGGGTTCCCTCCTGCCATGAGCAGGCCACTGGCTTCATTGTTCTCCCTGTAAATGGAAGCAACTAGATGATTGTAACTTAGCTTGTTCCTGGCTCTGACACTGCATGATGGTGATCGCTTCATCTTAAGCTTTCAAAGAGAGAAGAGGTTCTTTGTGAATGATCTCGCAAATTGTGTATTCCAAACATAGGACTAAGTCGGCCATTTGCTGTTCTTATGAAGTGTCACAAAGAGAGGTGACAAGCTTTGGCAAAGTCAACTCTCTGTTTGGCAGTAAAACAGCACTGGCTGAGAGCCCTCTGCATTCCTACCTTTAACAACCTAATGACCTCATCACACACCCTTCACCCGGCTCCATTCTGCTCCAAGACTTCAGTTACCCCATCACACACCCCTATCCCCAACCATGCGTCTAGTATCTGGACTCTCTTCATTCTTGAACACCCATTTTGAAGGGTGCTGATTTACCAACAAGAGACCATCTAAATGGAGACTTCACCCTGACCATCCTTCTTACTCTTTCAAGGTCATGGCCACCAAGTGTCACTCCTTTCTGATTCCATCATTCCCAGTGGATATGCTGCTCAGTTCCTAATGCATGACATTATAATCATCTATTTAAATGCCTGTAGCCTGAGATACACCTATGTCTGCAAAATATTTAACTCATGATTTCTTGTGTGAATGACATAGGAATAAAAAGCAAGTATGTAGATCAATGAAAGAATGGAGGAGGTAGGATGACTATTGTAGAGGACTCTATATCATTTTTGCACAATTCTGAAGGAGAAATGGAAGCCCTAGACTAGACTCTCTAGGCTCTGGAGCATGAATTAAGCCTGTGCCCAGATCAGAGGAAGCATGGTGACTCCCTAGCATGGCTGATCAGAGAGTAGGTCAGTGCAGTGATTACAGATAGGGTAGCCCTCATCCAGAATGGTTGGAGTGGAGTGGCTTACATTTTGGAGTTTTTCCCATTTTGGAATATTTGCATATACAGAATAAGATATCTTAGGATTCAACTCTAAACATGAAGTTAACTTATGTTTCTTATAAACATAGCCTGAAAGTGCTTAATACAACACTTTTAATGTACCTGTGTTTTGGGTACAACTAGTCATATGAAGTCAGGTATGGAATTTTCCACTAGTGCATCAAGTCAGTGCTTAGAAAGTGTCACTTCAGGTTCTCGGATTAATGGTGCTCATCCTGTATTGCACTGTAAAATTAAGTGAGGTCAAAGCAACATATTTTAAACATCATTTAAAAATACTGTAAAATAACAACAACAATACAATAAAATAACAATGATATCACAATAGAAGAAGTTAGAAAAGAAGGTGGAATTTTGATATACATATAATATATATGACTGTGATGCAAATTATGCTTCTTTACTACATCAGCTGGCTAAAATATTTAGAAGCCACTCATCTAAGAAAAAAATCATCCCTAAGTGCCTCATTGTCTTCATTTTTAAAAATAGCTTATAAACCTTATGGTATGATTTTCATTCATTGAGATGTAGAGACCCATTTGTCAGTAAATGTTATGGATTTTAAATTCCAAAGTCAAACTTTAATGGACCTATCTACTTCTCTGTGGGAAGTCTTAGTGGAGGACAGGATACCAAAATTAAAGACACCAAACAAAGAAAACAATGACTGCTCTTATTATGAACTTGAATCCAAGCACGCAGGATATGTTTTCTTCTCTGGTTTTGTCCGCAGTTTTGTCCATGACGTTGTCCACAGTCTTGTTTGTTGAGATCATATAGACTGTAATTCTTCCTTGTTTACCAGAGTCTTCTGGGTAAACTCTAATACCAAATGTTATACTAGACCAGCAGTTAAAACCAACCCGGATATGTGCTGAGACGGTTTCAGTGTTTAAATAAACTTTATGTTTACATATAAAGGTCAAGAAATTTCCTTTTAAAATGTAGGTTCTTGGTTTTTCTTGGAAAACCAAAATATTTAATTGTGCAAAATCATTATTGCTTACATAGAGACCACTGAATTTTAACCTGGGTCTATGCAGCCCAGCCCCTTAGTTTGATATAAATAATACCCTTTGTAATCTGATTTGTTTTACTTCTTTCAAAATGTCATTTTGAGAAGACAGTCATAGATTTCACTAGGCTGCAGATATCCAGGGCCAAATAAAAGTTAAAGATGCCTATAACGTAGCATGTTTCAGCCTTTATTCTCAGGGTTCGTATTTTCCTGAGTCCACACATTCACTTTCCGTTTTACTAATGCTTTTCCTGGACTCAAAAAATATTTTTCTGTGATCATGTTTCTATCAAAATTTGGAAAAGGAAAAATGACCCAAAAGGGCCTTGGGGTCCTCACATTAAGCTGCAGGGGTTTTTCTGGCCAGTTCGCTGTTTCCGGCACCCTTAGCACCCATGAAGCAGGGCACCAGTAGTTCGAGAGGCCGCACCCTGTAAACAGCAGATTCCAGAGCCTCATGTGTGGCTTCAGCCTTGAGCCTGAAGCTGTCTGCCCTGCCTCAAGAGGCTTCTCTGGCCCTCAGGTGTCACTGTCTGCTACACCTGTCCTTCTTCCTGGGACACTGACCACTGTCCAGTGTGGGGGATATTTAGGGATCATCAACACTAATGAATGCAGGGGAACTAAGAGAAGACCAATTCCTCCTGTTCTGCTTTTCCTGTTTCTCAGAGAAGCAGAGATGCTAGCTTCATCCAGCTGTCGCCTGTCTGGACTTGCACAAAGAGCCAGTCACAAGAGTGCCCATACTTTTATTGCCTGGTACCGGATCAGAACTCCCTCCCTGGGAGCTAGCCTGAGAGACCCTCATAACAAACCCCTCTGAGGCAAGAGCAGAAACCAAGCCCACCTGGCAAAGGAGGCCTCCTGATGCTCAGAGGAAGTGAGAAGCCTGTCAGACAGGAAACACAGACTTGGATTTTAGCCCATTCGAATATTCTGAAAACACTCTCTTCTCCTGGTAAGGGGCTTTTTGGGAATCTCACAGTAAGTGTTTAAAAGGGGTTCTTTAGCAAGTGAACGTTAATGCATTAACATTTTAATAGAGCAAGTCTAAGTTTTTAAAAGAGCTCCAAATTTCAACAGTTACCTTGGTCTTTATGCTAATTACAGAAAGTGGGGGGAGAAAGAGAGAATGAACTTGTATCTTATTAGGAAGTTAGGGTTTTATAATTGCTGTAAAGGATTTACTCTATTTTTTTAGATTCCAGTACAGTGAATGACTTCTTTTTCTCTTAATGTACAGTTCCATGATATTTGATTTGTGTAACTACCTTCTGAATTCAGATCCATCCTCTCCAAAAGCTTCTTCATGCTAACCCTTTGAAATAATTATATAGATGTACACATAAATCAAAAATGACAACGATATTTGTAAGATAAATTTTGCCATTTTTTCAAATGATATTAAAACAGAATTTGTGTGTGTGTGTGCTTTGGAATGTGGTGTTTCCTTCCACCCTGGAGGCTATAAATTGTTGAGAAATAAACTATACAGACCTTGCTTGAAGCACCTTCTCAATTTATTTATTTATTATTGTTGTTGCTGTTGTTGAAGAAAGCGTCTCACTATGTAGTGCAGGCAGACCCTGAACTCGCTTAGCTAGCCCAGGCTAGCCTCAAACTCAAGGCAATCTTCCTGTCTCAGACTCTCAAGTGCTGGGATCATAGCTGCACCGGCCCCTTAGTAAATTTTTTACTAGTATATATTTGCATCACAGAATGTTTGCATACCTTGTTTGGGGTTGGTACATGGTCATAACACATTTTAAATTGCTTTTCTTCCCCTTCTCCTTCCCCACTCCTTCCATCTCTTGATCTCCTCCGCATTTGAGATCTTCCCACTTCCTATCACTTATCTTTTATTTTGTTCTTGGTTTATATTTTGGGTTTCTCAATAATGTTTTTTAAATAACACAGTGTTTGACCGCAATGGCAGGTATTTAAGAAACAAGCATGAATGATGGGGTAAAGCCTGAAGTCAGTGGTCGGGAAGGCCTCCTTTCCTTACCCTCCTCTGCCCGTCAGAGCCTGCTGCTTCCCTGCCAGCCCACTCCCTCCTAGCATGGTCCTGCTTCTGGCCAGCTCTTCCCCCTGTCTTCTTACTCCATTCTCCTTCTAGATTTCACCTACTTGACTCTTCTTTATATTTTCAAAGGAAGATGACATCTTTTCTCTCTCCCTCTACAGCATCACCCTGTGCCCACTCGTACCCTTTACCCAACATGTCCTGAAACAGAGGCCCCTGTCCTGGCCACTTGCTTTCTAACCGGAGACCGGGCTGTGCCCCACACCTGCCTGCAGCCTGCTCCTCTCTCTCAGCTGTTTGCCCATCCCTCGGCTTCTTCTCCTAAAAAGAATTCAAGGTTGGGATTTGAGGGGGAAGAGGGGAGGACAAAGAAGAGAAAGAAGAAGATAAAAAGGATTCTAATGCTCACTCAGTAGATTTCTACTGAGAAAAAAGCCCAGTGCCATGCTCACTGCCTTTCACAAATACTGGAAGAGAGGATATTATGATAACCCATAGTGTCTTAAGAAGACTGTGCTGCTGCAGTAGCTATTTCATGAGATCACCGAAAGCAGAACTCCCATTCTGGAGCTAAAGGCTACAGGCCTTTGAATAATGCCTAATATGGCAACACGTACAAGGACATGTGCACTAAATGCTTTCCACTGACCATGAGCCAGCCTATAATTCTTGGTGACTTCAGTGGGAATGGGGAGAAATAGACAATAATTCTGTTGTTTTCCCAATATTTAAACACTATTAGTTATTATTGCTCCCAAATGAGGCTCCACACATTGTGTTAGAGAGCAATCTGTGCATTCACATATATATTTTTTAAAAAATATGTACTTAACAGATTACAGCTGTTTTCAACACATATAAGATTAAAAAGAAGAAACAAAGGTAGGACATGCACTGGCTTTGCTGCATTGAGAAATGTTCATGAGTTTGAGGTAGTCAGAGACTCGCAATTCAGTGAGGAAATTTGGCAATAAATACAAAAGCACTTGAGTACTTCTATTAGGTTTTGGATTTCAAATTAATTTTCCATGTGCGGAGATGAACTCATCCCATAAGCCTCAACAGCTTAGAGTGGTATGTCCAGAAACTAAGTATTGTGAGTATGACAACTGTCACAGTTTCAACACACAAATGTTCAGAAATGTACATTTCTCCATGCAATACCTGGCTTTGGAGTCTAAATCTATCTTTCAACTTTGTAGCAGAAAATGTAAGCATGCCTGTTTAGGATAAAATTTTGTTACTTCTGGAGTCTAAAAATCAGTAAATTATGGATAAACACCCAATTTAAGAACCCTCTTGGTTTCCCTGATATAAGTACCAGGACAACTTATGTATTACCCAGAGAGGTGAATTTAATAGATTAAAAGTGTTGTGCTATTATTCATTAGGTATTTCTGGGTCACCTTTGCCATAAAAGTAGAGAATATTTTTAAAATAAAGTTAGGGCACATTCCATTAAACTTTTACAACTCTCTTTAAAAATCATAGAAGAGCTGTATATTTCAAGATGAAGATTTAAGCTCTGGTTATTTAGAGGATCTTGGGAGGCAGGAAATGCTGTGTCAGCTAATGTTGAGCTCTATATTTCATTACTGCCTTTGTGTTTTTTAAATACCACCAGAATAATGTTTATTTAAAATGTCATACTTCGCAAGCAGCACATTATATGGATAGAATATACTAGTTCCACCGCTATTACTCTTATTTATTGCAATAGATTAGTTATAGACCCTCTGCCATAATATCTTGGCTTATTAACATCCTACATACTAAAAAGCATAATAGATGGCCCTGTAATGAGCAGTTACATAGTTTAGTCACTCATTCTTCCTTGGTTCCCTTTTGCTCGGAGGAGGAAACTGAACAGGATTGGACTTGTTCCTGAAGCATTAACCATCTGATTTAGCTTGTAGGGTGAGGATAGAAGGCACCATTTCAGCACTTAGTTATTTAGAAATATCCCATCTCCTCTAGGACTAACAATCATCAAAGTTTCCTGGACTAATCCCAAATTCAAATTCCATAGGAAGATGGTGTAGTCTAGACTAATCAAGACTTAGACCCACAACATTTGTGTTTCAAAATGTTTTTAGAAATAAAATGGCAAGAGCATACCAACAGTGTAGAACTACACAGCACTATGTAGTTCACAAGAACTTTTTTGCTAACATAAATCTCCTATAAACTTCCGCACAAGATGAAGCATTTAAGAAACAGTTTGATCCCTGCAAAGTACCCAACAAAAACTAAATACACAAAGAGGGTCTTAATGGAAAGGACTGACTAAAAAATCTTTTCTCAGCTGATATCAAGAAAAAAATACTTGCTGTTTTCTAAAACGGCTGTGTCAGAAAATCTGTTGGTGATGATGTGGAAAAATTGGAACACTTGTGCACTATGGGTGGGATTATAAAGTGGTACAATGCTATGGAAAGCAGCGTGTGTTCATTCCTGAAGAAATTAGAAGTAAAATTACCACGTGATCTAGTAATTCTGAGTATACATTCAAAAGACTGAAAGCATGTTCTTAAGAAG
Source organism: Hydrochoerus hydrochaeris (assembly GCA_004027455.1). Taxonomy (NCBI): domain Eukaryota; kingdom Metazoa; phylum Chordata; class Mammalia; order Rodentia; family Hydrochaeridae; genus Hydrochoerus; species Hydrochoerus hydrochaeris. Next base: position 188,643 of record PVLA01000455.1, on the reverse strand, counting down.
GCATTTGCACACCCATGTTCATAGAAGATATGGAAGTAATCCCATATATACATCAGTAAAAGCTTGAATAAACACAATGCAGCATATATGTACAATGGATTATTATCTGGCCTATGTCATACTGCAACATAGATAAACCCTGAGAATATTATATGTAAAAAAAAAGTCACAAAAAAAGACAAGTATACCATTCCACTTATGTGAAGTATCTAAAGCAGTTAAATTCACAGAAACAGAAATTGGAATGGTGCTTGTCAAGGGCTGGGGAAGAAGAGATGGGCAGATGTTGTTTCATTGGTATAGAGTTTTAGTTTTGCAAACTAAGAAAGTTATGAGCTCTGTTTCACACAATGTGAACAGAGTTACTACTACTAAACTCTACACTTTAAAAATGGTTAAGATAGTAAATTTTAGGTTGGGCCTGGTGGCTCCTACCTGCAATTCCAGAACTTGGCAGGCTGAGGCATGAGGATTGCTGTGAGTTCAAGGCCATCCTGGGTTACAAAGGGAGTTCAAGGCCAGCCTGACTGCATAGTGAAACTCTGTCCCCAAAACAAAATAATTAAATAAATAAATATATTTTTATGTTCTGTGTTTTCTTTAATCATTTTTTAAAAAATCTGTCAGTTCTTAATGACCATAATGAACAGAAGCTAAATCATGCTCAGAAAATTCCCTATGGGATAAAAATGCAGATAATTTTATTATCCATGTTGTCACTTCACAAAGTTTTGTTCCCTTACAAATCAACCTGGCTGGGGCCTGGGATTTAGCTCAGCGGCATAAGTACCTGCTTTGCAAGTGCAAGGTCATGAGTTCGATCTCCAGTACCAAAAAAAAAACAAAAAAAAAACCCAAATCAACTTGGCCAAGTAGTCTAAGGCAAGTCTGTCACTACCAAGCTCAAAGATTCTTTTGGAACATAAGTATAATTTTCAAAAGTAACTTGTGATCTGAGCATTACCTGAAACCAAAGTTTCCTAGGAAACGTAGAGATTTGGGCATTTTGTGGTGGAGGCGGGATATGGCACAAGTTGGTGCGATCTCTATTTGGGCGGCTGATTTTGTGCTTTAGTGAGAGAGAGTAACTATATTCATCAGTAACAGACTATAGAAGGCACATGTCTTATATTTCATTGCCTAGTTTCATGTTGTGCAGCAGTAATTTGCCAACCAATCTTGGTGAACTATAGCTGTGCTGCAAAAGGAGTGTTTATGATCAGACGCACATTTCTTGTCTGACATTATGGGGGGAAGGTCCAGCTGTACTTTTTAATAAGTGATAGAATGCTATTGGAAAACTATTAAGGAAATTGTGGCTTTCACTTGAATTCTAGAAAGTCTATAACAAAAATTTACTACCTTCCAACCTCATACTGCTGCAAAGCCCATCCTGTGGACCCGCTGTCACTTGAGTAACTGTGGGGAGTATTGATAGATGGGTCATTCTAAGGAGGCAATCACGCACTGATGAGCTCCCCTACTTGACTTTCCTAATCGACTCTACCAGCACTTCTAGTGTAGTAGCTGCTAACCCTACCCCATCCCAGCTCTAGTCTGGCTCCTAATGACAGCAGAGTCATCAGAGACCACTTGCCAATTTGGAGCTGGGACTTGGTGTTGCTGTACAGGCTTGTCAGGCAGATGTGTAGTAAATACCACAGCCAAGTGCACAGCACATTTTGCTAAATGGAAATACAGTGCTAGAGACAGAACATTACTTAACAGTAGGTGGGCAGTTTGTTCTTGAACAGCTCAGCTCTACCCCAACAGGGACCCTGCAGAAGAGACTTCCGCAGCAGCTGTAGGAGGAAGAGGCCACGCCAGTAACTGCTATGAGCAGGCAGTGGCTAACAGAAGACAATTTCTTAGGAAGCCCCTATCTATGCTTTTCCTACATAAGCAACATCAAACAAAACCTCTGAGCTTGTTTTGTACAGACTATGTCATTCTTTTTTCTTATGCATGTGCTAGTTTGCTGCTCATCCTTTAGGTTTTACGGTGTTCCCATCCACCTCTATAACTACGCCCAGCCCTTCTCTCTCTTAGGAAAAACAACTAACGTTTACTGAGTGCTCATAACCACCCAGAACTTGGCATCTTATCACTTCCTTTCCAAATACTATATTCCTAGTGAAAGAACCTTATGGCTTCTCAGTTTCCAAAAATAAACATAGCCCATCCCTGCCCCACTACCACTCAGACTTCCCGGAGGTGTTTTGTTCACGTAGCAAATTTATCAAACATTTATTGGGTGGTTTGCAAACAAGAGAGAAAAGGAGGAGGCTTTAGGCATGTTGGTATATTCATTTCCTCCTCTATTTTTTTGTCTATTTTTTTACTAGTACATCTTTGTAGTATATAACGACCACATTCCTCACAAGAAGTTGGTACATGGACATAACACATCTCAATTCTTTCTTCATTCTCTTTCCTTCCATTTTCTCTCCCTTTCCTCTACCTCTTGGTCCCGCTCCCTTTTAAAAACTAAATCCGTCTCCTTATTTCCTACTGTCCATCTTTTATTTTGCTCTTTATTTACATTTTGGGTTTTCATATAAGAGATACCATGTGATATTTATTTCACTTAATATTATGGTCTCAAGGGGCATTTGTTTTCCTACAAATGCCTCAGGTTTATCCTACTTTATGGCAGAAGAGTACTTCATTGTGCATAAATACTATACTTTCTTTATCCATTTATCTGTTGATGGACATATAAGCTGTTTCCATGAGTTAGCTATTATGAGTCATACTCCTGTAAACGTAAGTATGCAAGTATCACTGTAATATGATATTTTTAATTATTTCAGGTAGATCCCTAGAAGGGAAATAAGTGTGTCAATGAAATTTCTAGTTTAAATTTTCTGAGGATTCCATACTGCTCTCCATGATGTTTGTACTAGTTTATCTTCACAACAACAATATATAATGTTTCTTTTCTCCAGCATACACAGCCTTGCCCACATTTATTGTTTGCTTTCTTGATGATAGCCATTCATTCTGAAGTGATAGATTCTCAAGTGTTGTTTTTGTCTGCATTTCTCTAAGGCTGGCCATGTTTAACATTGTTTATGTATTTACTGGCCATTTGCACTTCTTCTGAGAAGTGTCTACTATTTTGATTTGTCAATTTTTGACTGGGTCTTTCATTTGAGCAGCATAATTTTTTTCTTTTTTGAGTTCTTTATGTACTCTAGATATTAGTCCTCTGTCCTCTGCTAGTAAATTTTTTCCCATTATGTAGCTTGTCTCTCCACTCTTCTGGTAGTTTCCTTCAAAGTGTAGAAGTTGTTTGATTCGCTATGCTCCCGATTGTTGATACTTGATGTTATTTCTTATGCAGTTGGGGTCCTGTTCAGAAAATCCTTACCTCCACCTATGTCTTCAAGAATTTTACTTATTTTGCCTTCTAGATCATTAAGTGCTTCTGTTTTAACATTTAGATCTTTGATCCATTTTGATTTTTAGGACATGGTAAATGATATGGGTCTAAAGTCAGACTTCTTTCTATATGTGGACAACCACTTTTTGCAGTACTGTTTGTTAAAGTGGCTATCCTTTCAAGTGTATGTTTTGGAGCTCTTTGTCAAAGATCAGAGAGCTGAATGTGTCTGGAGTTGTTTCTGCATCCTCTATTCTGTTACGTAGATCTACATGTTTTGCAGTGAGTATCACGATGTTTTTATTTCTGTAGCTTTGTAATATAACTTCAAATCTGGGGTCATAATGCCTCTTGCTTTCCTCTTTTCACCTAGGATTGCTTTTGCTCTCCTGGGTCTCATCTTACTCTGTGTGAATTTTAAACTTTTTCCTCTAGTTCTTTGAGAAATGCTACTGGTATTTTGGTTGGAATTGTGTTAAATCTGTGTATCAGTTTTAAATGTATGTAAATTTTGGACATTTTGACAGTAGTGCTGCCTATCCAGGAACAGAAGATATCTTGCCATTTTCTCATATTATCTTTGATCATCTTTTTTAGGGAATTGCAAAATTGAAAAAAATTATTTTTTTATTTTCTTTTAAAGAGAATAAAACCAAACAAAATAAAACAGAATAAAATCAATCAAAACAAAACAGTGAAAGTAATACAGGACTTCAAAGCAGGATAAAAGGAAATCACCAGTGGTTACCAGAATGCCCCTTGTTATCTTCAAAATTGCTGCCCATACCATCAACTATAATAAAATCAAACAAAACAGAACAGAACAAAACCAATCAAAACAGAATATTGAAGAAGGAAAAAAAAATAAAATGGAACAAAATGAAACAGTAAGAAAAACACTGGACCTCAAAAACAAAACAAAAGGAAACCCCCCATAGTTGTTGCACTGCATATTGTTAAACTCTAAACAGATGCTCAGACTACCAGCTTTAGGCTTGCAAAGTCAATCAAGCAATACAAGTATTAAGTTGTTTTTCTGTCTCAGTTGCTATCAGCTCAGCCCGTGACCCTCCAAATCAGCCAGTTGCCTAAGGTGAGGGGAGGGGGCTCTTATTGTCTCCCAGCCTATGCACCAGCTGGCTCACAGAAAGGGTGAAGTGGTTTCTTGCTTTGCCTCCCATCACTGCATGGTGGGCACTGACTCCTTTCCCCTCTTTGGGAATTGCAGGTTTATTTTAGAGGTCCTTCACTTCTTTGGTTAGGTTAATTCCTAAGTATTTAATTTAATTTGTCTTGATACTACTGTGAGTAGTTTTGTTTTCCTAATTTCTTTCTCAATGAGTTTACTATTGGTGTACAGGAATGCTATTCCTGTTGACTTTGTATCTTACTACATTTCTGAATTTGTTTATTCATTCTAGGAGTCATTTGGTTAAAAATTTGGTATCTTCAATGTAATGGGTCATGTCATATGCAAATAATGATTTCCCTACATACCCCTTTATTTCTTTCTCTTGCTTGATGGCGGTGACTAAAGTTTTTGAATACTATACTGAACAGGAAGGTTATAGTGGACATCCTTGTCTTGTTCATCTTTTAAAGGGAGAGCTTTCATTTTGTTCTCATTTAATATGATGTTGGCCATTGGTTTGTCTATGATGACTTTTTTCAGATTGTGATAAAGTCTTTTTATACCTATTTTCTTCAGAGTTTTTAATCATGAATGGATAGTGTATTTTGTTAAAGGTTTTTGCTGCATCTATTGAGATGATCATGTGATTTTTGTTCTTGCTTCTGTTTATGTGATGTATTATACTCACTGATTTGCATATGTTAAACCATCCCAGCATCACTAGGGTAAAGCCTAGTTAGTCATGATATGTGATCTTTTCAAGAATTTCTTCATTCTGATGTGAGGATTTTTGCATTTGTGTTCATTAAAGAGATTGACCTATATTTTTCATTTTCAGTTCAGTCCTTGTCTGGAAATCAGGGTAATGCTAGCTTCCAGGAGTGACTTTGGGAGTACTCTTTCTCTTTCAATTGCATTAAAGAATTTCAGGAATATTGGTGTTTGATTTTCCTTGAAGTTCTTGTAGAATTCAGCAGTGAATCCCCATCAAGATCTTGGCTTTTCTTAATTGGTAGTTTTTTTTTTTTATTACTACCTCAATTTTATTGCTTGTTATTGGATGATCTGAGCCTTTCATATCTCCTTAGTTCAGTTGTAGTAGTTCATATACTATAAATCTATTCTATCTTCTGAATTCTCTGATTTATTGACATACAGGTTTGCAATGTAGTTACAGATAATCGTCAGGATTTCAGCAGTGTCTACTGTGGGTTCACTTTTGTCTTTTCTAATTGCATGAATTTGGGTCTTTTCTTTCCATTTTTTAGTATGATTTGCTAAGAGTTTTTCTACTTTGTTTATTCTTTCAAAGAACCAGTTCTTTGATGTATTGATTCTTATTGTTTTTGTTTTTTGTCTCAACCTCACTGATTTCTGCTCTGATCTTTATAATTTCCTTCCTTCTACTAGCTTTCAGTGTGGATTATTCTTGTTTTTCTAGGAACTTGATTGCCTAATTAGTTTATTTCCTTATGTTCACTCTGTTATTTTGATGTAAGCATTTACAGCTATAAACTTCCCTTTTAGAACTGCTTTCACTGGGTCCCATAAGGTCAAATATATGTAGCATCATTATCTTTTAATTCTACAAACTGTCTCATTTTTTCCTTGATTTTTTGTATGACCTATTGGTTATTCTAATGAATAGTGTTTTATTTCCTTTCATTTGCATAGCTAATGGGATTTTTTTGCCATTAATTTCTAGTTCCATTGCACTATGACCTAATAATATGCATATTATAATTTCAATCATTTTGATTTATTTATGCACACTTTATTGGCTAATATATGGTCTATTTTAGAGACAGAGTTCCATGCTCTGCTGAGATCTGGGTTCTGTTGTTCCTGGATGTATATTCTGTGGATATGCATATATTAAGTTCATTGTCTTAAGATTTATTTCAACTCTGATATTCTTTTGTTGTTTCTATATAGTTGATCTATTTGTGACAGTAGAGTATTGAGGTCACCCATTAAAACTGAGTTGATAGTTATTTGATCTTTAATGTCCCGTAGTGTCTATTTTATAAAGTCAGTTGTGCCATTGTTTGATGCGTATGTGTTTGTTATTATCTTCCTGTGGAATCATTCTCTTTACCAATATGTAGTGATCTTCTCTGCTTCTTCTGATCAGTTTTGGCCTAAAGTCCACTTTGCCTGACAATAGGATAGTGACTCCTGCTTGTTTTCTAGTTTCCATTTTATGAAATATTGTTTTTTATCCTTTGATTCAGATTAAATACGTTTCTTGTATACACCATGTTGTCAGATATTGTCTCTTGATCCATTCTACCAATCTGTCTTTTGACTGGAGAATTAACACCATTTGCATTGAGAGTTATTACTTACTCAACTTTAATAAGGCAGACTTATTCCTGTCATTGTATTATCTTCCTGTTGCTAATTACCCCCCCACACACACACCTTCTGCTAAGCTGCTCATCCTATATTCATTTCACTAGACTTTTTGGCAATATAACTTCATTATCTCTTTCTGGGATATCCTGAGTTTTTTGGATTGCTGGTTTTGGTAGTCATAAATTTCTTAAGATACTCTTTGTCATGGACAGAACTTATTTCTCCATCAATTTTGAAAAACAGTTTTGCAAGATAGGTCAATCTGGTTTGGAAGTTGTTTTCTTTTAGGGCTTAAAACACTTCACTCCAAACTCTCCTGGCCTTTAAGGTTTGTGCTGAAATCTGCTGTAATTCTAATGAGTTTATACTTATAAGTGATTTGTTGCTTTTCTCTGACAGCTCTTAAGGTTTTGTTCTTGTGTTGGACTTCTGGGATTTTGATTGATATGCCATGGAGAGGCTTTTTTCTGATTGCAGCTATTTGGGGATCCATATGTTAAATTCTTTCCCCATATTTGGAAAGTTTTCTGCTTATTTCTGTAAACAAGCTTTTTATGCCATTTGACTTAAATTAGTCTTCTTTGTGTCATCTACCAGATGTTGAGTTCATTTTTCATATTCCCTTATTGTTAAGATATCTCTGAGTATTGATCACAGACATTAGTTCTTTATTCTAGGTTGGATGCTGTCCTCACATTGGTCACTTCTGCTGTCCATATTTTTAATCATTTGGATTTCTCTTTGGTACCTTTTCATGAACACTAATTCTTTTCTAAACTGCTCATTCATGTTTTGTATCATTTTGTTTAGCTCAGCAAGCTTTTTATTAGTGTTTTCTGTAAACTTGTTGGACGTTTTGTTTAAGTCCATTACCTGTTTAGTTATATATTCTCTGAGCTTGCCAAGTATCTTATTGCTGTTTCTAGTTTCCTCTTTTAGCATTTGGAATACTTCTGCTGTGTGTCTTTTCATTTCCTCCCTTCCATGTCTGTCGGATTGGGTTTCAGGGATTGGGAGATTTTGGACACATTTTGTTACCTTGTCTTGTGTTTCTATTATTTTGGTTCATTTGTTTTGGTGTGTGTGCTAAGTTTTGTGGGTTGATTATAGTGGGAAGACTTCACTGATACTATGGTGATTTTCTTGGTGTCTGGTTTTCAGTGATGCAATCTGGGCATGGCCAACTATTGGCTTTTGCCTCTGATCCAAGATCTAACCAACTCCATTAATTTGGAAGTGGAGGATGCAGTGTAAGTGGCCCACCACCTAATTCACTGAGAATGGACCACAGTACTGTTGATTGCATAAAGGCCATCTAGATACTGGCATACAGAGAAAACCATTTACTAACAAGAACAATATAACCCTGGCAATAGCAACCAAACCAGCAATGATAATTATGTCAAAGACAAACTGGATATTGACATACCAGAAGAATCAGTAATGTACTATCCTTAACCATGGAAAATAGATCTACAATTATAGTATAAACACAAAGACAAATCAAATATTGGTGCACAGTAAATATCTACAAAATGAAATAACTATGCTTCCACAAATATTAGAAAATAGTTCAACAGTAATAGCATGAAGTCAACTATATAGAGAGTAATAAAGTATAATAGTTATTCTAATAAAGACAGAAGAGGGATGGGGATTTAACTCAGCGACTTAATCACCTGCCTGGCAAGAACAAAGTACCAAAAAAAAAAAATAGAGAGGATAGTAAATAAGAGAATAAAAGAAGAAAAATTTGAAAAATGAGGTTAGAAAAGTGAAACAAAGGATTATACTAAGGAGTAAAAGGAAATTGATAAAATTAGATAAAAGTAACAGAAAAGAATGAACAAAAAAAGGAAAAATAGAGAACAAAATTTTAAAAATTAAAGGGAAAAATCCCAAAGCCCTGAAAAATGAGAGGAAAAATTAATCCTAAGAGGAAGAGCAAAAAACTTGTCTATTTTTGAATGAGTGGTTTCTTTCCAAGATCTGTAGTCTTGCAATCCAGCAAGTCACAGTTTTCTCCGCCTAGCTTTTTGGCCTGCGGGGAGACTGTAGGGTGTACCCCCTGCTCCAGAGGTCTCTTTGTCCACACACCCAGGTAACAGTGCAAGCCAAGGCATGGTCTTGCTCATGTTGGTAAATGAGGAAAGCAATCAGACCACTAGCCTCTATTCTAGATGTAAGCAGCAGGGTGGGGATTCAAGTAGACAAGTGACTTAATATCAGCACTTTCAGACCTGGTCACCTTTGAAAGCTTACACACAGCAGGCCAGGCCTCTCATCACAAAAGGTAGGCCCCATGACCGTCCTGATCTGAGCTTAAACTTCTCAGGGTATCTATGTGTAGCCCACATCTTTTCTGTGACTATCTTTTGTGGTGGTCTCTCACTCACTGTGGTAGGTAACACTGGAGACCCTGAAGCAAACTCACTTTGTACTTGTTCTGTAGCTCAATCTTAAGCAATTAACCCTTTCCCAAAATGACTCTTGATTAAACCCTGTCAAACACAGTAGGCAATGCACTGAATTTCTTCTCCAGTTTTAGCCTGAAGAAGGCTAAAGCATTTATTTTCACAGTTAGGAGTGTAAGTAGAACTTTTCCCTATAGATTATATGAAATTAAGCAGGAGAAAAGAACAATCATGCATTAATTCAGGGTGAAAGGTCTCAGCCTGGTGAGAGGAGTAACAAATATGTAGCTGTGCAGGAGTCACTTTCAGAGTAAAACTGCATGCTGTTTTTGCACAATAACTATGGGCTTTTCTTGCAGCTAGAACTGCTAGCCTGGTACGTTTTTTCTCCCTGGAGGTGTTGACACTCTCCAGGTTCACAGTCTCTCTCCAGGTGTTAACCTCATTCATACTCATGTGAGTTGGTCTGTCAGCATCTCTGCTGCCCAATTTCAAGGGGAAAGAAAATACAGGGCACAAACTCCACAGCGTGGAGTTGATGGGGCAAACACGTTTCCTGCTGCCACATGCGGCTCACAGTCTTTCCATCACTATGATTTGAGCCTTGTCTTCTCCTTATTTAAAGAAATTGCTTCTTTTTTCCCTCCTTTTAGGCAGGTGTCCTGTGTAAAAGTTTCTTTTCATCTGACTCTGCATCTTCGTCCACAGTGATTTGTTCTCTACAGCAGTGGATAACCTACCCAAGCTTAGCCAACCAATGTAGTTTACTCCCTTGGCCAACGCAATTGGTACAGGGTGGGCATGCAGCCCAGTGCAAGCCAACAAGATGTCCTTCCTAGTTTCTTGAAAGCTTTCTTTTTTTTTTAATTTTATTCATTTATTTTTTATTATAAATTTTATTTTTTATTTTATTTTATTTAAAGAGAAAAAAAGCAAAACAGAAAAAAAGGGAAGAAACAATGCAGAATTTCAAAGAAAAAGAAAAAAATAAACAGTAAGAAATCACTAGTTGATAAATTACATATTGTCTTCTAGATATAGTTGTTCAAGTTACAAAATTAAAGCATACAAGGTGGACATTCAAATAGTGAGGCTACAAACAGTTCTGTTCAATGATCCAACAGAAACTTAGCAACATGGTTATCAATCCTACACACTTAAACATACATGCAGTTATATCCTTTAGAGCACTTTCTTTTCCTCCTTTTGCTTTTTAAGTCCATTATCTGTTTAGTCATATCATGTTTCAGCTTGCTCAGTACCTTACTGATCTGTTGTTATCATTTACTTTTGTTGTTATTTACTTTTTATTTTTTATTTAAATTTTTATTATTTTGAAAGTAGCAAAATACAACAGAACAAGATGGAACAAAGCTAACTGAGACAGTGCAGTGAAATTGGTACAGAAACTTTCAACAGGTACTGGCATAACAGTAAAAGGTACCATGGTATATCCCATTATCTTCACAACAGTTGTTCTTTCAATCAGGTATAGCCAAATCAAAGGAAATACAGGACATTGTAGAACTTATCAAAACAGAACATTGAATAGAGCAATACCATTAATCAGAACAAAGCAAAAACAGTGATAACAACATTTGCCTTCAAAGAGATGGTAGGAGGAAATCCCCCCTATTTACTACATTGCATATGGTCAACCTCTCAAGAGATGTCTAGATCTCTGGCTCTCACTTGCTAATGGCAGGGGGGAGGGTTGGTTTTGATTCTCAGCCCCTGGGCCTGTAGGCTTATGGAAACCACTCAGTGATTCTTCTCCTGCATCATGCCAGGGGTGCTTACCAAGAGGGCGGGCAAATTGCCTTACTTTGCTGTGCCTTGAGTCCCTCCATGGCTGGAGCTCTGTGGCTGCTGGTTCTCCTCCCAGCTCAGACCAGGGGCCCCTACTGGGAGGGTGGGCAGACTGCCTTTCTGTGCTGTGCCCTGAGTCCCTCCATGGTCGGGGCTCTGGGGCTGCTCTTCTTGCAAGTTTTCTGGGAAAGGAGGGCTCCGTCCCTCAGGTAGAGAGCTGAGTCCAGATATGGACATAGAAGCTGCAAAAAGCAGAGGAGAAAATTAGACAATGAGCAAGAATACTCAGAGATACTAAATGGTGAAATCCTGTGACGTCCTGCTAGCACATCTCCCTGAGCCAACTACTTGCTGGCTGTTGGGTTGCTTGAGCTATTACCCTTTTGTTCTACTGAATTTAATTCTAAAGTTCTACCATGTAAACACAGAGTCCTCCCCAATACATGAGCTAGATATAGCTAAGCTCTACAATAGCGATAAGTCTCTCAGACCTAGTGAAACAGACAAGTACAAGGTGAAACATTGCAACAGGACAATGAGGGAGCTGATGGCACTCACACCAGAGACATCTCATCGCCCTCCCTTTTACCTACTAACACAATTCTCCCTTCATTTAAATGAATGCAACTAGAATTTACTGACTGCCTAGTCTCTACCCGCCTCACCAGGCTGAGGTGTTTTACACTGAATTAATGCATCACTGTTCTTCTTTCTTGCTTAATTTCATCCGATCTATAGAAGTTTCTACTTATGCCCATAACTGTGAAAAAGCAACACGTCTTTAGTGGCACATTGACAAATAGCCACAAGATGGGGCTGTTATGCAAGAGAAGTAAAAGTTCACCATGCATAAGAAAAGGCTGCAACATGTTCCAACATGAAGGGCAGAACATGTCCATGTTTTCTCACTAATAAGGAAAGACAGAATTTTAAGAAGATACATGTTTCTGAACTTTTCATAAAATCAAAGCCCTGTATACAACAAATTCAGAGCATTTTAAGAACTTAGTGTTTCTTTTGTGGGAAAATAATATATAACAAAGTCAGGTGTTTTTTCCCTGAGATTCTGCCCACATCAAGGTTGCTGGCTTGTTATTCTCTCTATAGTTTTTTAAAATTCATTCTTGCATCTCTTTCAGTGAAAGACCAAAATATAAAGCTGAAAGGTGTTTATTTGTTTATAGATCTCTATGTCCTCTGTATTCAATTTCAGAAAGAAACAAATCACATTTGCTATTTTCAATCAACATGCTCTCATTGTCTGACTTCTGCCCCCAATCCAAATTAAAACACTTTAACCTGACTATTTTTCACTTCAGGGTTGCAGTTTGAAGATTCTGACAATACATGATTAACAGCAATAATGTAAGTGGCTACTGTCTGAGAAAATTCAAAAGAGGTGAGAGGAGGGTAAGCTCTAAGTATCCAGAGACCACACTATCCACTGCGAACAGGTGACCTCCTAAGATGAGGGCCCGGGAGATGCACAGAGCACAGAGTCCGCATGTGGATGCTGGGGAAGCCACAATGAGGTCATGTTCCTGCTCTTTCAAGGGCACCCAGCAGTCTATGTAGCACTAACTCCAAACTGGGAGCATCCTGTTGAGAAATAGAAACCTAAAAATAGACCCACAGAAAGTACTTTGACCTTGCCTTGAAAGTCAGCCCAGTGCCATGACAAGAAAGGCCTTTTCCATGAAGATTATGTTCTTAAAAGCCATATTTTTCATCTGCACACAGACTCCCAGTAAAAACCACACTCAGAAAATGTGCATCTTGGCTAGCCTTCAACTGTAAAATGATTATATTTGGCTCTGGTTATTCTGGACAGTGGATATCTGTGTAAGGGTTTCTTTCTGAAATTCCTCATACAAAATGTTAGAGGTTATAAACTGGATTAATGGCAACACTGAAGCAGATCTACTATTACTGTATGCATCCAATACTTAACAATATTTGGAAAGAATTCAAGGACAAGGCAAAAAAATGTTGCATTCAAGTAACACAGAGTGTTACTTTGGAATTAACTATAGTAAACCAATAAATTTTCTTAAGGGAATCTATCCAGAAAGCCAAAAGAATGTAAGTTTTAGTTATTAAATCCAAAACAAAGGGGTATTGTGTTATAATTTTTTGCATATGGTAGAGTTACAATATTTAACATTTCCAATATCAAAGAATTTAAGGGGCCCTTCATATGTGTTTTGTATATATTTTAAGGATAACTCTTAAACTGTGATAAAAAGCTATTGAAGAAGGAAAAAAACAGTTTTATAAATTTAGGTAACTTTCTAAGGAACAGCTGCCTCCAATTAAGCAACAAATACATTTTAAAAACTCTTAGGGGTTCAATACTCCTTCAGTGGACTGAAAAATCTGGAAAAATGGATTTCATTAGCAACTACAGAGGTATTGAAAAGATATTTCAAATGGCATTTAATACCTGCAAAGATAAGAACAATCGGTGGTTTAAAGTTTCACCATAACGCTTGGTAAATAACACTGATTACAGGTCTTATTCAAACAGAAAATAAAGAATATGTAATGAAAGAAGGATAATTGCTCTTAATCCTGGAGTTGTGTCTATTGATTGGCCTGGACATAACAGTGCTAATCGTATGGTAAGAGAGCCAAATTCTTTAGAAAGTCATTAGCTTGGAGGAATAGGATACCCATTTCATTGTATAGTACAGTATTTTATTGAGTAAAGCCTTCATCTGTGTATTTAAGAAAAGTTCTGTGGCTAGCCCAAGTCAAATAACATTCCTCTCCACCCAATTCTGTAACTTGTAAAATGTATTTAAATAAACATATTCTGAACACCTGCTATATGCCTGGCATGCAAGAAAATCAAATAAATGATTCAGCCTTCTGCAAGAGAATTATTGATCTCACATTGCCTTTTTCCCCTTGTACTAGATATAGAACTCAGAACCTTTACACTAAGCAACATCCTCAACTTTTTCTTATTTTTTTACTTTGAGAAAGGTTCTTGCTAACTCACCAAGGCCAAGCCTGGGCTCAAACTTGTGACCCTCTTGCCTCAGCCTCCTAGAGTACTTGGATTACAAGTGTGTGATACCACTCACCGCGGTCTTATTTCTAATAATTTAAAGAAGTAATGACCATCTCAAAACAGTAAATTTACACTTTAGCTTTCCTGAAACACTCTAGCAAAGCTTCACAAACAGACATATATTTAAGGTAGGAATACACTAAGGAGACACAAGATATTTCAAATATCATTTTTCATCTATAAGAAGAACCTCAAAAGATTTTAAATTTGAAATATCTTTACTTCCCTTTAAATTCTCTTGAGGACCTATGAAGCCACATATGAGTTAAATTTACATTCTTTTCACCCGTATTTGAAGGCTTAAGTGTATTCTTAGATCCTGAACTTGAAAGTTGATTACTCTTATTTTAATTTAAGTGGTAACACAGAAGCGTTTGATTAATGAAAACAAGTGTGTGGAAAACGAGCTCTTCTGCTTGCTAAGGCTTCTTGACAAAGGAGCTCTCAGTACTAAGGTTGGTCAGGTGGGGGCAGCAGAGAGCACCTTCAATGACAGCCAACGATCTTAAGACCAGGTGGCTGCTGGGGCAACTTTGGGTCACTGGAGACCTGGCAAGATGTCTGTGGTGAGATGGTCAGCTGAGTGGAGAAGCTGGTAACAGCAGGAACAGGCAAACAAAAGGAACAAGAAAAATCAACGCAAGGCTGAAAGAAGTTACTAAAGATGTCATCTCAAGCAAAGTACTGGATCTCTCTTACACGTGGCATTTCTGGTGTGTAAAAGAAGTGTGGTGATACTATCCACTTACAGGATTGTCACAGGGTAGGAGATGGTGTACATAAAGCACTTAGTACCTTCTGCACCAGCTCACCAAGAGGCTTAGCAAACGCCAGACACTGTTGGTGTAGCCCACCGCTGCTGCCAGAGAGGCTGATGGAGAGCTGAGCACCAGCTCGCAGGGGAAATAAACAGTTCCTCAGACCCCAAGTCAGGGGGTACAGGAAGCAGGTCAAAGGAACAGCAAAGGAGAGGAATCGCCTCACTGTCTTTGAGTTGAGAGACGGTTTTTGGACACCAAAATACTCTCAGCTTCGATCTGTCCGCTAGAAAGGGCCATCCATCTTTACCCTGTCTTCGATGCCTCGTTGGCGACCTACTGCAGTTAGCTGCAGGAATTTTCTCCAACACAGGTCTTCAGAGGAAGATCCAGCTACCTGACCAGGGCAGCACTGGAGTGAGAGTGACCTGAGAAGCTGAGTCCACGAAAGGCCTTTTCAGAGTGTACAATAGGGCTTGTTTGGCAGAACAATCAATTCTTGGAAGTCATTCTTATTTTTTAATTTATGTAACCTTTACATTGTAAAAATGTAAGTCTGTCTTTTACTGGGGAAGAAGCCAGCACGTCTTTATATCTCAGTAGAAATGCTATGTTCTGCGGTGTACTAAGTGTTATGCTTCATACTGAGAATTCCTGCCTTTTTAACCACACAGTGCTCTCGGAAAATTCAAGATAGTTTTCAGGGGAATCATAAACTGTTGTCTACCATTGCTTTGCAACAAAAATATGTACTCAAAAGTCAGGATTTGTAGATATCTAAAGACTTGGCTTATGGTAACCAAGCTAGCTAGCTTGGCTTATGGTAACCAAGCTGGCTAGGTTACTAGCAAGTCACAGTTTAGGACTTGCTAGAATCATTGCGTGAACAAACTTGTAATCTAAAGTTACTGACCTGCATGTTTTTCTTGAACCCAACTTGTTCATCGCATGTAGGCTCAATCTTTTCAATATTTGGGTTACTGTTTTCAGCGGAAGCCAGGAAAACAACTTTGTAGTAATCAGAATGTTATCCTACTGTATATTGTTTACTTTATTGTAAATAATGGTGAGCAGTGGTCAATAAATAGTTTTATATTCCTTAAAAAAAATAAAAATAAACTGTTGTCTGCACACTGCTCTCCACTCTACTTACCATACTTTATGATGAAACAGGCCAGGCTTCAGGAAGTGCCCTGAAGGATGCTGTGGGAGGTGTTTTTCCTGGGCAGTGTAATGGATGCCACTCCTATGGGTGATAGCTTTTGGCATCCTTGGTGATGGTAGCAGGGAGCACAAGCTAAGAGAAGCAAGGAAAAGAAAGAGTGAGGTGGGCAGCGAGCATGCTTCAGAACAGAGGAGAATGGGGTCGAGGGTCACCCAAGGGCCTGAGGCTTGCAGAGGCCTACGAGTTCTGTGAGTGGAGTTAGAGGTGGTGCAGGGACAGTGATGGTACCCTCAGGCCTGTCCAGGGTCTCTATTCTAAACCTCTAAACCTCACTAGAACACTTAACCATGCTGTGATTCAATAGCATTTGAAGTGTCAACACTGAATTGATTCTGTAGCATTTAGTAGAGTTATTTTATTCAACTTTGTGACTTTTCCTATTTGTAATAAGGACACAGCATAAAAATTCACCCAAATATTCAAACTGGAACATTCCCTGCTTCTTCTCACTCCTTGCTGAATCCACAGGTCCAACCAACAATTCCATTAGTTTTGACCCCAGAGAGATTGGAGTTCCAACCCTAGGCTCTTACCTTCCTCTCCTCTCTACCACTCTGATCCGGCTTCTGCTTTTTCCATCTGGATGCCAAGTGGATCCTATCTATCTCCTGGCTTTTTCTTCTGACTTTTCTGCCATATTCTTTAGAGAGCAACCTGAAAGTTCCTTTTAAAAAATAAGTGAAGCCAAGTAGTTCCCTTGCTTAGAAGCTTCCAGTGTTCTCAAGATCAAGATAAGACATATTTAGTGTGGTCTACAAGACCAAGCCTGGTCTCAGTGGGCTTTGAAGAGCTGGGTGAGAACCTGACCTCTGAGAAGAGCTTCCTGGGAAATTTAGTTATAAAACAGTGCAAGGTGACCACTCAAAGTGTGAGCTAACCTGTAGGTGACAAGAGACAGTGTCGATCAGTGTCTCCTGAGATCCACACCATGTTGGAACTTGGGACACTGGGAAAACAAGCAGCCAGCTCACCACTCTGGTAAATGGCTGTGGCCTGACAAGCTGCAGCTGCTCCAGGGCGAGAACTATCAGCATCTCCTGAGATCCTTACCATGTTGGAACTTGGGCCACTGGGAAAACAAGCAGCCAGTTCATCACTCTGAGCCTACCCATGAGTGGGCTAAGAATCATACATCCACCCTCCCACCCCACCCCCATTAGCAAGTGGGAGCCAGAGATCTGAGTATCTCTTGTGAGTTTGACTATATGCAATACAGCAAATAAGAGGGATTTCCTTCTAACATCTCTGAAGGCAAATATTTTTATCACTGTTTTGCTCTATTCTGATTAATGTTATTGCTCTATTTAATATCATGTTTAATAAGTTCAGTATTTCCTTTGATTTTGCTGTACCTGATTGAAAGAACAACTATTGTGAAGAAAACGAGATACACTATTGTATCTATTACTGTTATCCTGGTAATCTGCTATGAAGTTCTGTACCAATGTCGCTACACTATCTCAATTGGTTTTGTTCCATCTTGTTCAGCTGTATTTTACTACCTTCAAAATAAAAAAAGAATAAAATAAAATTCTAAAAAGTAAATAACAACAATAAAACAGATCAGTAAGGTAAAGCAACCTGAAACATGATATAACTAAACAGATAATGGACTTAAAAAGCAAAAGGAGGAAGAGAAAGTGCTCTAAAGGATATAACTGCATGTATGTTTAAGTGTGTAGGATTGATAAACATGTTGCTAAGTTTTTGTTGGATCATTGAACAGAACTGTTTGCAGCCTCACTGTTTGAATGTCCACTTTGTATGCTTTAATTTTGTAACTTGAACAACTATATCTAAGAAGATAATATGTAATTTATCAACTAGTGATTTCTTACTGTTAATATTTTCTTTGAACTTCTGTATTGTTTCTACCCTTTTTTCTGTTTTGCTTTTTTTTCTCTTTAAATAAAATTTTTAAAAAATAGTGTCAGTTTGGGGGGATTCCTTCTTTTTTTTAGCTGGGGTGGCCACATCTTGGGAGGCCACAGCCACTTACCAGAGCAGCGTGTTGGCTGCCTGTTTCCCCAGTGCCCCAAATTCCACCATGAC
This sequence comes from Hydrochoerus hydrochaeris, assembly GCA_004027455.1. NCBI lineage: Eukaryota > Metazoa > Chordata > Mammalia > Rodentia > Hydrochaeridae > Hydrochoerus > Hydrochoerus hydrochaeris. The sequence continues at coordinate 170,434 of PVLA01000455.1, read as the reverse complement.
GAGGATCTCAGGAAATGATGAGATGGTTCTCACCCTAGGGCAGCCACGGCTTGGGAGGCCACAGCCACTCACCAAAGTGGCATGCTGTCTGCCTGTTTTCCCAACTGGGGATTCCTTCTAAAAGAATGGGCTTCCTGTTCCCACCAGTGGCAGTTATGATAGGATAGTAAAGAAAATGTGACCATGGCCTGGGGTTTAGCTCAGCAGCATGAATGTCTGCTTGGCAAACAGGGGGTCATGAGTTTGATCCCTGGCACCAAAATAAAAAGAAAGAAAAAAAGAAAATGTGACCAGTGGTGTCAGGACATGTGACAAGGCCTAGGGACATACTAGTAACACACCCAACTGAGAGGAGAATGCAGCCTCACTATAAATCAAACAACCCTGTTTATCTTAGTCTCAAACACAAGAATTAAAAATTGTGCAACTTATATATAATAATAGTTTCTGTTTATCAAGTATCTGCTAATTATGCCACTCACTTTACATATTTGATTACAACCACCTTATAAGATAATTATTATGATCTCTATGTTTGATATATAGATATTGAGGTTCCTATAGGTCAAATAAGGCACAAACTTAAAAATTATCCCATTATTTTTCTTCATGGAAAAAAGGGACAGATATAATGTTTATCATTAACCAATGTGGCATACAACTTTGGGTGTGTATTTATTTATTCCCTGTCTTCCACCTCAAGAATGTGAGAGCTCCATGGTGGAGGGAGTGTTCTATTCACAGCTGCTGCCCCAGCACATTGAATGTGGGCTGGTTATGGCAGAGCTGGAGGAGAGATTGTCCATGGATGGAAGAAATGAAGTTTGACAGTTTCATTACTCAGTATTTTGAGTTAGAGCTTTATAAATGAAGGAAAAATTAATGTGAATATCTTTGTATTTGTACATATAGATTTTGTGCTGGGTATATTTTCTTCTCCTCTCCACCAAAGTGCTGCTATTAAAATACAACCATGCCTTATTCAACCAAAGGTTTCCATTAGCAACAAGAATTAATTCAATTATGAGTCATCAGCAGATGACATACTAACGCAGATTATCCCCCTGTGATTATTGAATCTTTTTCTAATTATAAAAGTAATATAGTGGAGAACACAAGCTAGATTTGTTAATTTTAAAAAGCAAAATATGTGCTGTTATGAAAATATTGCCAAGATATATATTTTAGTAAAAACAGTAACACCAAGAAGATGCAGAATATGTTCATGGCATGCCTGGGGATAATAATTATTATTATTGAGAGCTCACTATATGCCAGGCGCTATATTATAACTGCCTCATAAATTACCTCATTTAATTCTTCTAACAAAATGGTGTTGTTAGCATTATACCATCATTTAAATAGTACTATTACCTCAAATTAATTTTTTTACTTTTAAAGTATCTGAAAATTAGAGAAATCTTAAAACATGTAAAATTCACACACATGCATGTGTAGTTTTTTATTGAAAACTTTTTTTGAAGTTTATTTTTTTAATCCTTTTTATTTCGATGAGCAAAAAAGAAGAAAAAAATAAAAACAAAATTGAAAATACATCAAGCAGGAGGCAACAATGGTTCATACAATGTGCATTATTGTACCCAAATCACTCACCCAGAGCACAAAACATCTCCATTAAATTGTCTGAACAATATCCATGGGTGTGTATATTTTACATCTATATTTTCTTCTGTTCTCCATATATTGAAATCCATGATGCTGCATCAAAATATACAGTTGCTTTCCTGTACCACTGAGTGTTAGTGCTCTCTTTTCACATACATGATTTCCTCACCAATAATATGAAACCTGGCTCCAATTGTCCTCTGTATTTCATTTATTGAGTCAACCCCTGTCTATAACCCATCTCCTGCTGCCCCTACTGTCTCTGTCCCTCAAGGATGTCTCTTCTCTCTCTTGTCTCTAACACTCCACATCAGACTCTTCTGTCTCCCCAATCAGCCCCCAAGGCTCCACACCAGTACTGCAATCACCCAGCCCACGGGCCAGGACCGCTCATACCTGCGGGTGAGACACCACCCCTGCCCACACTGGGCAAGGACAGCTTCCTTGCCATTTAGGGACCAGCTTGAGAAAGTGGCTCTTGGGTCTCCAGAGTTCTGAGGCTGTGTCAGCCTCAGTGTGTTAGTATCCCTGGTACCCTGTTCTTAAAAGTACTAACGTCCCCAAATCATGGATGACCATTTAGCCAGTCATTTGCCTGAGACTGAAACATAACAAATAAGAGAAAAAGAATGCACTGGGAAGGAAGCTGTTTCATAACCGAATCCCAAGCAGCAAAGTCAACACTGATGTCACAACAGTACTGCGGGCTAATAATGGGTTGCTTCTTAACTGAAATGCAAACAGCACCACATTAAAATGGTTCTATTTTTTTTTTCCATCCTTACAATAGCAACACAAGACAGAGTGCTGATCTCTGAAAGAAAAGGTTGTGAAGATAAACACATACCAAAGCCAGGGGGCAGTTGGGTTGTTATTTTCCTCTTGAGATACTAGGTAATATATCCCAAACACTCAAAGGTCCACTGGGATCATGGCTTGAGGTACCAGTCTGAAATCACCTGCCAATCTCAGCGGCTCAGCCCATCTCCTGCTCCAGGCAGGCCTGCCAGACGGCCCGGCTTTCTGCTTTCCTCACCTGCCCCTGCAAAGCTACTTGCAAGGTGTTTCTGAAAGCAAAATGCAGGATTCTGAATAAACAGCATATACCAACGCCAAGCCTGCCTTTCCGTCTAACTGTTCATTGGCAGCTGCTTTGCCCTCCGTCCACCTGCCACGGCCAGAGCCAGGCTGGGGCCTGCTCTCTCTCCTCCCTGGCAAGAGCCCATGGTTCCCAAGTTGAAAGTGTAGCTCTAGTACTTCTCGTTTTCAATTCTGTAATCACATCAGCATTGCCCTTGTCTTCACCTGTATCTGCCTGTGTATTTTCCAGCCGCCTTTCCACCTTCCTCATCTCCCTGTTTCCTTACTATTTTTTTATTCCTCCTGGCTTCCTTCCTAAGCAGTGTGAAAAAGGAGGTGAATATTGTACCTGCAGAACATGCTGAATGGAGAAACTTCACAGCCAGCCTCAGCTGTCTGCTTCTCTACTCACATAATGTAACAGCTCCCCTTCCTCGGCGGTAATTCCAGCCCACCGGTAGTGCACCTGACCCCTTCAGGAAGTGGCCTGACTTAGTGTCCAATCAATGATCACGAAGAAAGAACAAAACTTCCTGTTAAAAGGGTAGGATGCACATTCCCAGGTACTCACTACCAGGGTTTTTCTTTTCTTTTCTTTTCTTTTCTTTTCTTTTCTTTTCTTTTCTTTTCTTTTCTTTTCTTTGATTTGCTTTGCTTTTTCTTTTCTTTTCTTCTTTTCTTTTCTTTTCTCTTTTCTTTTCCTTTTATGGGGGGCTGTATTTGTTTTTTTAAAACACAAGGTCTCTCTATGTAGTCTGGGCCAGTTTGAACTTGCTTTGTAACCCAGGCTGACCTTAAACTCTTATCTTCCTGCCTCGGCCTCCCAAGTACTATAATTATAGATGAATGTTACCATGCCTGGATGACCGGTTTGCTTTCCTTCTTTCCTTCCTTTTTTCTTTTCAGGTACTGGATTGAATCAAGCGCCTTCACACATCCCCAGAGCTTTTTGCTGTTTTTTTTTGTTTAATTTTGAGACAGGGTTTTACTAAGTCACTAAATCATCCAGGCTAGGCTCAAAATTTTGATTCAGAGTGCTGGGATTACAAAGGTGAATCACACACCCAGCTCTGGTTTTTGCTTTCTTAAATACAAAACTGTGACAGCAATTTTTCTCTAGGTTATAGAAATTCTAGAAAATAGAAATTCAGAGTTCCTAGCCACAAGCACAGGGAAATCTTTACCTGGTACAGACTGTGTGAGGAATAGATTTCACTCTGGATAAAGCATCTAAACTATACCCTGGGTCTATGATATGCTGAATGTTGCTCATTTGTTCTTCCAGTCTACTCTGTTTCCTTCTCCCCCCAACCCCACACCTTGTAGCCTCAAGTACGAGGCTATCAGACCATGTATCACTTTGCACTGTAACACTGGAGATCAGGAAGTGGACAGGTTTGCATGGCCAGGGGTCATGGTACTGACTTACTGGATCCTTCTCTGTGGGGTCATTACTGGATATCTCAGCTCCTACCAGGTGGCCTTCTCTTTCCAAAGCCAGTCACCATTTTGTCCTTTATCTCATCAAATCCTGCGCAATAGCTATACCCTTCCACCAGCCTAGGTTATGCACCCTCTCTGTATTCCTTACAACTTGCCAATACTCCTACAAATTATTCCTTTACGAAACTCTTCTCAAATAACCCAATTCAAGTGGACCATCTATTTCCTGCTGCTAATTTGATGCTTAAATGTTTGCTTAGGCAAGAAAGAAATTAGGTATATTTAAAAAATTATAATGGTAAGTGATTGGGACCCAGGTTACCTAGAAACCAATGCCTACAGGAAAGAATTCTAGCAATTCCTGGCACAGAAGGGCAAAAGAGAAACCTTCAGTGATGATTAACTGTACAAAGAAATGAATAGGTTTACTGACAAATGGAGATACCAATCTCAGTATCCTAACATTTACTGTGCCTTTGGTATAGACCAAATACCTAGCAAAGTCATTATCACACTTTAGATCACCTTACCTGCTCTACAAATGAAGAAACTGGGTGTCACACTAACTCCTGTTCTTCCACTCAACATTCCTCCTTCATCACCTTCCAGGAATAATAAAACTGTTCTGACCTGCAAGAAGCTCATCTGAAATGTTCTAAGTCGGTTCACTCTGGCCTTACATGTCAGAACTTTTCCCATCATGACGTTTAGTCTAAAGATGTCACAGAAACAGACTGATATATCCTTCTTGAGATTTGATATATGGATGTAGCAAAAGACCTAGCAAGAGAGTGATATAAGATGCCAATGCCTAAGGCCACTTTTCCCTCTGGTGGAAAAATCCATCTCTACCAAGAAATCGTACATATCAACCAAGGAGAGCTAAGGATAAAAGACAAAAGAGAAAGTGAAAGCACAAAAGAGATGACCTCATTTGTTCCTGCATCCACTGTCTGCCAAAGCAGTTTTGTCCCTAGGTTTTTTTATCCTATGAACCAACAAATACTCTATTAAGAAAAAAAAATCTAAATTGAGTTGAATTTCTGTCCTTTGTGATTTTTTTAAATCCTGCAAATTGAAGCCTGCTTATACCAATTCTTCAGGGGAGCAGTAATCAGCATATGAATGGTAAGGAAAGTACCCGAGTTTAGGAAAATAACATTATGATATTATAAAATATTTATTTATCGGTGTTCATTCTTGTCTTTTAGCAACAACTCATAAAATCCTTCAAATCTTCAAAGTAGTAAGTGGTGATTGACTAATAGCTGGCAGTCCCTAGGTAGCTTCAAGATGGGTACTGGTCACAGGAAAGACCAAGCAAAACTAGAACTGCCATCCCTATCCCCCCCCCAACTTCTGGAAATAGTAGGGACAATGAAGGTTAAGTGGATCACCAATAATTAACACTGTAATCAATCACATTCATGTAACAAAGTCTCTATAAAAGTCCAAAAAGGAGGCTAAGGCAGGAGAATTAAAACTCGAGTTCAGCTTTGAAAACATACTGACTTAGCAAGAACCCATATCAGAATAAACAATTTAAAAAGGGCAAGGGATATAGTTCAGTATCATGGCCCTAGGATCAATTCCATGTGCCTAGAAAAAGACGTCCAAGTGACAACTGTTAGAGAACCGCTGGATAGTGAACCATGAGGGTTCATGGAGGGCGTGGCGTCCGGAGAGAGAGGGAAACTCCATGCCCTCTCTGTTTACCATGGTGTTCCCATTTTTTCAACAGTGTGCTTTGTAATACATTTCAAAGTAAACTGGTAAATTTGTTCCCTTGCTTTTTATGAGTTGCTCTAGCAATTTAATTGAACCCAAGGAAGGGATCATGGGAATCTCAAGGTTTAGCCAGTCAAAAACACAGTAAAAACAACTTGTATTGAAAGTGGTGAGAAATCTTAGGGACGGAGCCCTCGATTTGTGTGATCTGACACTATCTCTAGGTAATGTCAGATATAATTGAATAGAATTGAATTAGGGATCATTAAGTTTGTGTCTTCTACAGAATTGTTTGCTTGGAATGTGGGAGGAAACAAAGACCACACCTGATGTCATAAGTGGCAATACATTGCTATAGCGTGGACATAGATGTCCTCTCCAAATGCACTCATAGGTGGGGCCTTTGGGAGGTGGCTGGATCTAGGGCGTGTCAACATGTATTAAGAGTGTGCAATAACTAAATTCGTCCACTGATTAGTGCAGCATAGTTCTGTGTGTGAATAATGGGAAAGCCCACCTGGATGTGGATAGTACCAACAAATAGGCTTGTGACCTAAATGGAATAAAGAGAAAGGGAGGCTCACTGCTTGCTTCTTTCTGCCTGCTCTGTTGCGAACTAGTTTTTCTGTGCTGTGCGCCTCTACCATGCCAGCCTGCCCTGAAGCCAGCTGATTATGGACTGAAACCGCTATAAACTGCGAGCTAAAATAAACCTTAACTTTGGGTGTCTAATATTTCACCTTAAAAACTAGCTAACACATATGTGTTGTGATAAGAGACAAAAATTAGTATTTTACCATTAAATCACTCAGAAAAAGCAAGTGGAACCATCTCAGAGCTCCCAGAGATTCATAAATACTGTAGTAATCTCACCAACTCCACCAATATGGAATACTAGGTAGAGTACTCAAAAATATATTAGTGACAGGAGAAAAATATAAGTTTTATACTGTTATTCTGCACAGTAAAACTTAAAAACAGTCTTGAAAAAAACCAAAATGTTCCCTAAAACATTATATATATATATCCTAGAACAAAGCTCAAATATATATACAGAAGTATAAGAATATGCAGCACATAAAACTGTAAATTTACAATTTTTGCACCCAATAAAGGTTACTAGATTTACAAAGAAGCAGGAAAATATCACCTATACTAGTGAAGAAAAAAATAATTAACACTGACCTAGAAATACATAGATAATAGAACTATAAAAACAGGTACTATAGTCTGTGTGTTTAAGAAAGTAAAGGAAGCTATAAGCATGTCAGGGAAAAACATATATGGTGATATAAAAATCAAAATATTGGCCAGGGGATGCAACCTCTCCACTATAAAAACCCAAACCAAACTTCTAAAGTCAAAAAACACAACATGATATATGAGATGAACATATTGAGTATACTGCCTAGGATTAAGAGGAGGTTAGTCACTGCAGAAAAAAGCATGAATACATTCAAAGCCAATAGTAGCTATTCAAAGTGAAACACAGAGAGAAAAGAGACAAAAAATCCTCAACAGTGCATTGGAGAGCTGTGGGACCAGCTAACAGCCGGCAGTACATTCAGATGCAGTCCCTGATGAGAAGAAGAACAGGGGACATAAAAAACATTTAAATAAAAAATGGCTGATATATTTCTGAACATGTTGAAGAACAGACACACTTAGATCCAAGAACTCAATAAACCCTAGCAAAATGAAGCATGAAAAACCACTCCAAAACACATCGTACTCAAATCAGGAAACCTGTCTCAACAGAAAACATCCTGACAGCCACATTTGGTTTTCTTGTGAGCAGTCACCAAGCATTTTGAGGATGAGAGTGTGCCTCTCACCGATGAGAGGCATGCCTTCCGGGCCTCCCAGTGGAGTAGTATTGGGTGGAGAGGTGGACGTTGGGTTGCACACGCTAAATTCAGCCCTAAGTTTTTATTTCCCTAAGCTGTGGATTCCCTTTCACATCACACCAGGAATGCCTAGCACGTCATCCTCAGCAAAGATAGGCCATCCTTGAATCCACATTTTTGTAAAGTTTTCACACACAATTTATACATTAAATCCAGAATGTCACAGGAAATGCTGGTTGACTCCTATAATCCCAGCTACTCTGGAAACTGAGGCCAGCCTGGGCAACTTTGAGAGGGTCTGTCTCATAGCAAAAATTAAAAAAAAAAAAAAAAGACCAGGAATGTAACTCAGTGGTAGAATGTCACTGGGTTCAAGCCCTAGTACTGAAAGAAAAAAAAAAGACCCTCTAATAAACACACCCACATTAAAAAGTTCAATCAAATCTAATGTTGTATCTTTTTCGGTCTAATATCCTTAGAATGTACTCTCACACATGTTCCCCAGGTTTCTGCTGATATAGATTATTAGCAAGTTTTCAAAGTTTTTGTGGTGTGGAAGTTATACCCTCCAGGTCGTAGTGCTGGAGCGTGCTGAGATTTGACACTGTCTGAGAACAGCGGTCAGTGGAAGCAGGGGATGATTCTAGCGAGCATCTTCAAGTCATCTTCCCAGATGACAGCTTTCCCAGGGTTGGTCTTACCACATACCCTGTCTCTCAGAAATGGCAGGGCTTTTCAGAGCTGTAGTAGCTTACTGCAGACTCAACTATGGTGTCAACTGGGAAACAGTAGCCTAAAAGGCTGGCATTCTCAGAGGCCATTATACATGGGAAAATTGAAAACTGTGGTGAGTGGATTAAAAGTTTACTCCAGTGTGAAAGACACATTGTCATCAACCTCTCTTAAAATCCTCCTCCTCGCTTTGAACACATTTATCCCACTGTTCTTGCCACTTTCTGAAGCAGTTCTGAAAGTTCTTTTTTTATGAATGTCTTTACAAGATATGATCAAAAATGTGGTGAATGATGTTTCCATGTTCTGTCCAACAAGCTCGTAAAACCCTTATGGTGCATCCTCATCCACCTTATTCACCTGATCATTCATGTGATTTCTGGAGCTTCCCTGAAGGCAAAATGACCATTACAGATAAATATTTTCAATTGATTCAGAACATCAGAGTAGCCATAACAGTGCAACGAAAGATACTCACAAAAAGGACTTCTGAAACTACTTCAGAAAGTGGGAAGAATCATGGAATAAATATTTTTTAAGCAAGGGGAAGTATTTTGAAGGTGGTTAATGTCAATATGTTTTTTTACTCTAATTTTTAAAAATTTGAGCACACACTGCACCATATTTTTTAATCACACTTTATGTGGTGGCATCTTCTCCAAAATACATGAGTCTGGAAATCAAGAAGTGGAAATAAGGAGCAGCCTATCTTTAAGAAAACATTCAAGTTTTTACCTATAAACAAGAATTTGCTAAAAGTTTTTAAGATAGCTATTTACTATAGGCATAGTGGCATTAGCCTTTAATCTCGGTTTCTCGGGTTGCAGAGGCAGGAGGATTCCAATTTCAAGGCCTGCTGAGGCAACTTAATGGGCTATTTTGCAAAACCTTGTCTTTAAATAAAAAAACCTTTTAAGGACTAAGGATGTAGCTAATGGCAGGACACTTGCCTAGCATTCTTAAAGCCAAAGTTCAATTCCCAGCACAGAATGGATATAAAAATCTACTTCCAATGTCTGGTTTGTTTCCAATGCACTGTTTTCTCATGCGTAATAGGATTCTTAAAACTGGTTTGTTTCCAATGCACTACTTTCTCATGGGTAATAGGATTCTTAAAACTATTGAAATCCAAAAAGTTGGTTCTTTGAAAGAATAAATAAAATTGATAAACCCCTAGCCAACCTTATCAAAAAATGAAAGAAAAAACTCAAATTCATGCAACAAGGAATAAAAAGGGTGAAATCACTATAGACCCTTCGGGAATACAGAAGATCATGAATACCTACTTTGGAAAACTTTACTTTCCTAGGATCAAAAATACAGAAGAAATGCACAGATTTCTAGAAACATATTAATTACCAAAGCTGAATCAAGAAGATATAAAACTTCTGAATTACCCCAAATCAGTTAATGAAACTGAAAATATAATTCAAAACTTAAAAAAAAAAAAGCCCAGGTATTGATGAATTCTCAGCTGAATTCTATAAGAAATTTAGAGATAATTTAATGCAAATACTCCTCAAATGCTTTAATGAAATTGAAAGGGGAGGAATTCTTCCTAATTCATTCTGGGAGGCAAATATTACGTTGATAACAAAACAAGAGAAATACCAACCAAAAAAGAAAATTATAGGTCAATCTCTCTAAAGAACATAGATATAAAAATCATCAATAAAACACTAGCAAATAGAATGCAGCAAATCATCAAGATTACACACCATGACCAAGTGGAATTCATCCCAGGAATGCAGGGATGGTTCAACACATGAAATCAATAAATGTAATGTGCCATATTAACAAAACAAAAGACAAGAATCACATTATCTTATCAATAGATGCAGAGAAAGCTTTTGATAAAGTCCAACACTCATTCTTGGAAAAAACCCTAGAGAAAATTGGAATAGATGGTCTTTATTTCAATTTGATAAAAGCCATCTATGACAAACCAACATCCAATATCATACTAAATGAACAAAAACTAAAATCTTTCACTCTAGAATCAGGAATAAGACAAAGTTGTCCACTATCACCACTCTTATTCAATATAGTTCTGGAAACATTAGCCAGAGCAATTAGATAAGAGACAGAAATAAAAGGAATAAAGATAGGAAAGGAAGAATTTAAATCATTATTTGCAGATGTCATGATACTTTACATAGAAGACCCCAAAAATTCCACCAACAGGTTTCCTGACCTAATAAGCAAACTCAGCAGCATAGCTTTTACAAAATCAATACTCAAAAATAAATAGTATTCCTGTACACAAACAACAAACTCAGTGAGAGAGAAATTAGGGAAACCACCCTTCATAATAGCATCAGAAAAAATGAAATACTTAGGAATCAATATAATAAAGGAAGTAAAAGATTTGTACATTGAAAATTACAGTACTCTGAAAAAGGAAATTGAACAGATCACTATTAATGGATAGGAAGAACCAACATTAGGAAAATGGCAATACTGGGCTGGGGATTTAGCTCAGTGGCACAGACACACCTGCCTGGCAAGAGTGAGGTCCTGAATTCAAGCCCTGGTACCAACAACAACCAGAGAGAGAGAGAGAGAGAGAGAGAGAGAGAGAGAGAGAGAGAGAAAATAGCCACACTCCCAAAAGTTTTATACAGATTCAATGCAATCCCAATCAAAACACCATTAGTATACCTCACAGATCTAAAGAAAACATTCCTAAAATTCATACAGAACCATAACAGAACAAGAATAGCAAAGGCATCCCTGGGCAACAAAGGCAAGGCAGGAGGCATCATAATCTCAGACTTGAAATTATACCACAAAGCTGCTATAATAAAATCAGCATTGTATTGACCAAAAAAAAAAAAAAAGAACAAACCTGAGGATCAATGGAACAGAAGATAATTACACAGCTACAAACACACTCAGGCACCTTATCTTTGACAAAAGCCCTCCAAATTTAAAGACCCAATCCAAAAATGGGCATCTGAAATAAATATACCATTCTCAGATGAAGAAATACAAATGGCAAATAAAAAAATATGAAAAATGTTCAACATTATTGGATAGTCGAGAAATGCAAATTAAAACAACATTGAGATTCCATCTCACTTCAGAAAGAATGGCTATCATCAAGAAATGACTCAATAATGAATGCTGGCAGAGATGTGGGGGGAAAGGAACCCTTCTCCACTGTTGGTAGGACTGTAGACTGGTACAACCACTGTGGAAATCAGTGTGGACAATCCTCAAAAAACTAGGATTAGAAGTTCCATTCAACACAACTATTCCCATTCTGGGTATTTTCCCAGAAGAATTGAAAACATCATACCACAGTGATATATGTGCACCCATGTTTATAACAGCACAATTTGTAATAGCCAGATCTTGGAAACAACCTGAATATCATCAACGGAGGAATGGATAAAAAAGATGTGGTATTTCTATATAATGGAATACTGCTCAGTCATAAAGAAAGATAAAACTTGAGGCTTTTATAGGTAAATAGATGAAGCTAGAAACCATAGTCAAGTGAACTAAGTCAGACTTGCATGTAAACATGGTATTGCCTTGCTAGTGTAAAAAAGAGTAAATAAATATGACCCAAAAGTTACAACAGATACAGTAAAAGGGAAAGAAACTGCCCAAAGGGAAATTTTATTGTTTGATCAATCTTGCATGTCTGTATCTGGTAGCCTGAGCAATTACTTTAAGGATAACAATATGCAATATGATAACCATTGTTAAATTCCAATCATCTTGTTTTGGAATTGTATATTGCCATTGTTTTGTTGTTATTGTTGTTGTTGTCATTTTGCTTTTGTTGTTATTTTAAATTGTTTGCTTCTTGATTTTTCTGTTTTTTTCTCTTTAAAATTAATAAAAAACTATTGAAATCCAATTTTGGCTGGCTAAAAATGTGGGGACCATTACACATGTTCACTGGAATACTACAAAATGATAGCTGTGTAATAATAAAAGAAATTAGCAATGACTCCCAAGAACTGGGGAGTATCTGTCAGCACACACACACAAAAAAATTGAAAAACCAAACACAAACCTATTACATGGTATCCCAAATACATTGACTCATTCCTAGATGAGCTCTGAGTCCAACCTCTTACTTGATCTTATAATGAAAAAAGCAATTCCATGATGCTATAGGCAGACAAATTATCTATGGTGTTTAAAGTACTATTCTAAAGCAAGGTTATAAGAAGAAAACAGGGACATACTCTCCATCCTACAGTACTCATCTATGCCAGCTGTGTAAAGACACTGTTCAAGTTCCAACTGATCATGTTTTCTTGGTCCTCCTACGGTGGGCCAAACAATGCTGGCTGAGATGGTCGCAACTAATGAAAAGAAACATGACTATTTTATTAGCATATCTGAATAAATGTCTTTTCATGATCCAATGTATCACTGAAAAGTATATCATATTGCTCTAAAATTACTTAATTCTGACTAGAGGGAATTTCTTTATAATTCTCTGTTAAGATTTTCATTGCTATGAACCCTGGTGGCTATGCCTCCAGTAAAACAAATCTAGCAGCTGGAGAAGTATCATAGGTGCTATGAGTAATATCTGAGATTTCCCCAAAGGCTGAGTTTCAAGCTATTTCTTTTTGCTGAATTCTGGAAAGCTCCAGAAGAAATTACGAGCCACAGAAAATCCTCACAGAATATACCTCCGGCATAAAAATGGCTAGTAGATATTTACAGTCAGTTGGAAGACTTTTACAAGGATCCAACTCTTATTTACAAGCCATTTTCAGGAACTAGAAATTAAGCAGCAGTCTCCAACAACAAGATTAACACCGACTACGCATTGGAAACCGTTCTTTTGTTCGACAAGGGCTAAGTTGTAGAGCAATTATGTGGGAAAATAAATTGGTAATATTCAGCAAGGAAAGACAAGCTTAGAAAAGAATTAGAACTCAACTTTCACAAACGTATGTAGAGGCAATAGTGACAAATCCTCACCAAAGCTACAGCAATCTGAGATAGTGCCAAAGTCTCTGGTAAAGCCAGAAAATCTCATCCCTTCAAAAAAGAGAGGCCATTGCCCCTGAAATCATGTGCACACAGAGTGTGGTACCGAGGCAGGGAGTCCTTTGCCCTTCTAAGGCTTACAGTATGTGCCTTAGTGTGATGAGCAGCTAGGAAAAAAACCAAATAGATTTAGATTCATTTTTTTATACAAATGCTTTTAAAAAAGGTTTATGCAAACAGGCATACACACATGAAGCAGAGACTATATATAGGTAAAACCAATCTGGAGGACAATTTAGCAATATATATCAAGGGCCTTAAAAATATACATGTCCTTTGAATAGGATATTTCAGTTTAACTTAAGAAAATAATCAGATTTTTAAAGCACTGTTTTCATTTTTTTAAAAAATCCCAAAAATGTTTAACATACCCAAGAAAACTATTAAAGATTTTTTTTTTCAGAACTGTGAATGTTCAGTATGTTAAGTAGAAAAAAACCAGATTACAAAACAGCATGCCCATTATTTTCCATTCTGGGTATGACTGACTATGTGTGTGCACATGAAAAATTATTTTCAGGGGCTTTCCTGTCATATTAGCACATTTTTCTCTATTTTTTAAAAGCTATTTCTGGGTGACATATTTAAGAGTATCCAACAACCTCAAAGAACATTATAAATTTATAGTTAAGTACAGTGATTGAAAAGTAGGTCTCAGGACAGAGCTGCTCATATTCTGTATTCTAAAACACACGTCCCCATCATCTATACTGGCTCTCTATCTTTCAGGAAGAGAGCTACAGAAAGCTGGGCAGTTGCACCAACGTGTGTTCCACTGTCCCTTACTTACTTGATGGAAGCTGAAACATGGAACACACCAACCAGATAATCCCAAATTAACTTGTGTTTTAACTTGGAGTATGAGCAGACACATGTTCTTAGATGTGAACACATTTCCTCCTTCCTGGCCCTCAGAGCCGTCCTCACTGATTCTTGCCCTGGGTCCTAGCTGTACCCTGGGCTGGTACTGAAAGCCCAAGGACCCAAGATGATCCAAAGACAGATGGTTGGATGATGGAGATTTGCCTCTTAATTAAGCATTTCTATATGTACTCTATCGATACAGAAACATTCATATATTATCAGCCTCCATTAATATTCCACCTAAAGTAGTTCATTCTTCATAACTTTTTGATGAAAAGGGGAACTGTATTTGGATAGAATCTGTCAGATTTGGTGAAATGGTGACTAAAATGATAGGGGGGAAAGTATATCTTGGATGAACTGGCTACATGATTTTTTAGAATATTTATTTTCTTATCTTGCAGGACTAGGAATTAAACCAAGGATCTTTCTGTCCCCAAAAACTCCCTCATTTTTTAAAAAAAATTTGAGAGACTCTCACTAAGTTACCCAGGCTGGCTTGAACTTTTGCCCTTTCTGTCTCAGCCTCCCAAAGAGTTAGGATTACAGGTGTATCATGTCTGGCCAACTATATAATTGATGGAACCTCTTGTTGTAAAAGGATTAAACATTTCAGAAAAGCAACACCAGAGAAATAACCAAATTTATGAGCCTTCTAAGACCAGATCTCTTTGTAAACACACAGGCAGGCCACATGACCGGAGGAAAGTAGAAAAGAGATCAAATTCTCTGCTCTCCATTTACAAGCTGGATGTCTTGGGCAAGTTACTTCAGCTTTTGAATTCTGTCAGCTATAAAACAGAAATAATATGAATATAGTGTCATACTCAGGATGATCATGAAGATCAGAAGAGGGCACATTGTACAAAGGGCATAGCTCATGAAGTACTTGGCTCATGAAGACAGTCCATCTTCTCTAGCTTGACGGTTGAAGTTAGCATTCTATCTTACAATGCAAACTGAAGGCTTTCTCCCCGGCTTAAAATTATTCAGGGTCACCCATTGTCTATAAAGCAAAATGAAAATGGATATCAATGACGGATGAGTTCCTTCCATGTTCAGATTTTATCTGCTTCTCTAAATTTGCCACTATCTCTCTCCTACATGTATCAGGTCCACAGTTTAATTTGTGATTGTTTTTCACTTTTCCTGAAGAGTCAATAATCATAATAGGCACAGACAACATATAATAAGTGCTTCTTTGTGCTAAGCACGGTGCTAAACATTCTGGTGGAGGAAAAATTCATTCTCCACTTTGGACATTCCCATCTTGGTTACTTTTCTCTTGTTGCTGAGAAGTACTCAACATCCAAAATGAAGGAAGGAAAATTTTATTTAGCTTACAGTTTGTGGAGGTTTCAGTCTATAATCAGCTGGCTCCAAGGCAGGGCGCTATGGTACCAGGGCAACACTTTAAGGCAGTAGCCAGCAAAAGCAGCCAGAGCAAAAATAGGGAGAGGAAGCCTCTTCTCCTCCCTTACATTGTAAGCAGGCTACCTCCTCCCAGGGCAAGTTTAGCACACACACCATCTCTGTGCCTTCCTCTTGCACAGGATGAGGATATTTACAAAGTAAGCATCCTGGCTCCCTGCTGAGTCTCTAGTTAAATTTCTAAACTTTTCAAGTTGGTGCAGTGTAGCAAACGTAACACCCCCCCACACACTATAAGAGGAAGCCATATAAACTATAACTTTACACTTTCACCCTTTCATTTTCCCAACCTGGGGAATGATTTAGCTGAGAGTGGAAGTTTGGTATCTTAAACCAGGCTGTTTTTGTAGTAAATCTGCTCGCTGGGAGTACAGCCTTTCAAGTGATTTTAGGGATACCGTATACATAGCGGCAAAGGCCTTTGCTCAGCGGGGAAGCCTAGCATCAGGGACTACCTGTCATAGTTAGTAAGTCTGTCTGTTTCTGGAATGCAGCTTCAAGAGACCTAGGCTTTTCATTGTGTACTTTATTAATGATAATAGTCTCCTGCCTGCCTTACTCTTGTTTATTTCTTAATTGGCGCAGAATTGGATAGGAAGCATGGATATTATTCATTGAGTAATGAGTACCAAGTACTCCAACACAGTTTATGTTCTTCACCTCTGTCAGCTATCTTCACCTCCGTGAACTATCATAAAAGTGAAGTCTTTTATGTGATTTTTACAAACAAGGAAAGTGAGAATCAGCCACCAAGTAATTGGCATAGTGAAGATCTGAACAGGTCTACGAGATGCCAAAGATTATGCCCTTAAATTTTCCCATTTTGCTTTTGCATGAAAGTTTAATAATAAACTGATAAGAACATTCAAAATTTGGGTTGGTGTTGAAAAGCAAGTTAACACAGTATTATATCCAGTACACTTATATTCTCTTTGGCAGAAAAGTAAGCCAGGCTAAACTTAAATTCAGCACATGCTGAATTTTATTTTAGGGAGAACAAGCTGCAACCATAATAAAGAACTGTATTTAAAGCTAACAGCAGTACTCACATTACTCCATAGATCTTACACTACAATCTCAAACCACATTTCATGGTCTACAAGGTCTGAGATAAAAACAGTAAAAGGTGCTTTTCTGAAAATTTCTCATTAACAACCACAAAACTAGCAAATTTTTGGATTGTTTTGTCCATCTGCTCACAAAACATCAGTAAGCTGTGCTGTGCAGTGGCTTTTTCTGTGATTCTAGCTACTCAGGAGGCTGAGGTAGGAATATTACAAGTTCAAGACCAGCCTGGGCAATTTAGCAAAACTCTATCTCAAAATAAAAAATGAATGAGGGCTAAGTATGTAGTTCATTACGAGGCCATGATTTCAATATCTACCTAAGGAAGAAGAAAAGAAAGAGAGAAGGAAGAAAGAAAGGAAGGGGGAGAGGGAGAAAAGAAAGATGGGAAGGGAAGGGAAGGGAAGGGAAGGGAAGGGAAGGGAAGGGAAGGGAAGGGAAGGGCAGAGCAGGAAAGGAGGAAAGAAGCCACAAACAAAACATCCCTGGTGGTGAACTTATTCTGGTTTGAATATTTTTATTTAAACGTCTCGCCTATCTCTGGAACTTTTCCATATCCCACCTCTCTCTGGAAAGGGTTGGACTTCCTTTCCCACTTTGCAAAAAGAAGGGAACTTGGAATATTTGAGGCAGCAATCTGCCTGCTCTCGGCCACCTAAAGAATGAGCGCTGTCTCTTCCTGTCAACGGAAACTCACTAAACCTCATATTCATAATTCAACTTCTTCCCTATACAATCTTTATTATTATTATTATTATCTTCTAAAAAAATTCTACCAAAACCTTATCCTAGTGTATTTATGCCTCTTCTGATTACAAATTATCAGCATTGTTTTATATTTCTCTTGACCATGTCTGGGTCCTACTGTATGTTTCTCACTAAGACATGTTTGCATAACCCTATTAACTCTATGCATTATGTTTCTGCCATGCATTCAATATGTACAAAATATTCCTAACCACATACCTACTGTTTAAAATAGATCTGCCTGTCTCCATGAGTTCAAGGCCAGCCTAGGCTACACAGTGAGTTCAAGGCCAGTCTGAACTACACAGAGAGACCCTATTTCAAAAAACCAAAGAGTAAAAAGTAAAATAAAACATATCTGTCTATTTTTCACCTGTATATAGTCTAACCTGACATTTCTATTTTAATGTGCTACTCAATACTACTGATTTTCGTTTTAATATTCTACCTAAAATTGTGATGAGAACCTCAAAAAAATGGAGGATGAGGAATCTAATTTGTATTTCTTGTAATTTTCATTATTTTCAAATATACTTTTCCTTTTTTATTTTAAAGAGCATAAAACCAAGGAAAATGAAACAGAATAAAACCAATAAAGATAAACTAGTATAAGTGATACAGGACTTCAAAACCTTACAAAATAAGCAATAGTTACCATAATGCCTCTTGTCTTCAAAATAGCTGCAGATACCTTCAGACACTGTAAAAATTGAACAGAACAGAATAGAGCAGAAACAATAAAAACAAAACAATGAACACAATAAAGGACTTCAAAATAAGCTAATAGTAAATCCAAAATGGCTACCATAAAATGTCTTACTATCTTTTAAATAGCTGCTCCTGCCATCATATTTAACATAATCAAACAAAACAAAAGAGAATAAAACCCAACCCAACAAAACAATGAAAATCACATGGTTTCCAGTCGGAGATCACCTCCTTATGAGGCCTGGTTCTCTCTCACCTGCAGTCCGTGAATAGCGCTGACTCAAGGAGAGAGGCTTGGGTGTGGCTGTCCCTACTCCAGCAGCGGCCGTGCATGGCGCTGGTTTACAGGTGGGGATCACATCCTTGTGAGGCGTGCCCCCCCCAGTCCATGAATCTCAAATATATTTTTCTTAATAAGCACCTTTGCAGCACTTTAACCCATGTTTAATAGCAACTATTAACTTGTTTATAGCCCCAGTGAATAATTGAAAGCTTGGGGAATCCTGGTGTGGAAAAGCAACCTATGTTATTTTGACCCTTCAGTCTTTTTGGAGAAATTGTCTTTTCTTTGAAAAAAAGATTGACTGATGACAGTCCACAAGACATCATAGAGAACTGCTATAAACTCTAAACATGGGCTTTAGCCCAAGTGGGTGTAGCATTTAGTTGACAAAAAGACTTTGCTTTTATTTTCTTCCTGATAGTCACATACCTTGGTGATGCAAACAATATTTCTTTCTCTCTATCTCTCTGTCTCTGTCTCTCTCTCTGTCTCTCTCTCTGTCTCTCTCTCTGACTCTCTCTTTGTCTCTGTCTCTGTCTCTCTCTCTCCCTGTCTTTTTGAGACAGGGTCTCACTATGTAGTTCAGGCTGGTTTGGGGCTCAATTGGTTACCCAGGCTGGTCTTGAATTTGCAATGATTCCCTTGCTTCAGCCTCTCAAGTGCTGGGATTACAGGCATGCACTACCACACCTGGTGTCTCTCTGTCTTTTTGAGACAGGCTCTTGCTATATTGTTGAGGCTGGTCTCGAGCTCACTTTGTAGCCCAGACTGGTCTCAAATTTGTAACAATCCTCCTGCCTCAGCCCCCAGTGCTGGGATTACAGGTGTGTGCCACCAAGGCCAGCTTCATTTTTTAAAATATAAAAAGAACCTGAGGATCAGACATGAAAATGTTTGGTTCAAGCACATGTCAGTATTATATTTTAAGTATTAAAATATAAAATTTGAATTGAAATATCTCTTCATAACCTGATGGTGAACAGGACTTCTAGTCACCAAGTTTCTCAAAATATATAATGTAGACAATCCAGGAGAATGGGGCCAACTTGCTTTGCTTAATGTCATGGAATATCTGACTTTAAGTTGAGAAACCCGCATCAAAATCTATAGAGATTCACCCTGCAGACATTAGCTGCTGACCTTCAATCTTCTCCAGCTAGTAGCAACCTTGTACTCCTTTAGTTGAGCAGGCAGTTCTAAGTAGTTGTCAGTTGTTGCCGTGGTAACTTACACAGGTTTCAGCTTCAAATGCCCCTTTTAATGATGCAATTTCAAGAATATTTGTAATAAATTACCAGACTACAGACTTAACTGTGGAAAGTTTTGTTTTGGAAAATCCAATTAAAAATGCATAAGGAATGTGCAACAAATGTAATAGGGAAAATGGGGCCAGATTTGGAGGGGCAAATGGAAAGGAAGCCAGGTCTGCCTAGCAAAAGCCAAATCTGAATCAATTCAAACCAGATCTGTAGGTTACAAACAGTTCTTGAGGGGCTACCAGCCAGGCTAAAGCAACATTCTTCTGGAGCAACAAAGCTAATGAGAGGCGGCCAAGGGAGGAGTAGAGCGCTTCCTGAGAAAGCTGTGCATTTTAACGCGCTTCTATTTTCTACTTTATCACTAACTTTAGTGGTTAAATGTCAGCACTAATCTGCCTTTTAGCTCTTCGTTTCTCCATTTTTGAAACCAAAAGACACTGCCACGAGGAGAGGACGCAACAGGCTAAAATCTGAGGTTTTGCATAAGTGAATTTCATGGTAAGCCAGTTTATCCACATATCCCAACAACATAGCTGCCTCTATAATATTCCAGAATTCCAGTAAGAATCTTTTATTTGGGGCCAGGGATTCAGCTCAGTGGCATAAGCATCTGCCTGGCAAGCGTGAGTTCGATTCCCAGTACCAAAAATAATAATAATAAGATAATCTCTCATTCATTGTATCCATTAAAAATTTCACCAAAGAGTAAATGGAGTTAAATACATCATTACACTATTACATGGAATAAAATCTCTCATAATTACCCAAGGGAAGACATGTCAATCATCTTTGTTATGTTTAACATAAAAGCATGCCAGCCAGGCATGATAGCACATGCCTGTAATCCCAGCTACTCTGGAAGCAGGACAATCACAGGTTTGAGATCAACCTTGACAATTTAGCAGGAGCCTGTTTCAAAATAAAAAAATAAATAAAAAGGACTCAGGATGCAACCCAATATGCCCTGGGCTCAGTCCCTGGAAAGGGACAAGAGGGGAACATGGTTCTTTCACAAGATAGCTGAAGTTTACACTCAACTGAAGGCAAGTGAGTATCCCCCGAGCCTGAAAGAGCTTTCACATGTACTGTACGGATCTTGTCAGGCTCCTCAGGTTCCTACAGGAACGTCCTACTCTTGCTGTTCACGGAAAGCACCAGGGAACAGATGCGTTACAGTTTGTGACAGGAGAACAGCCTGTGGATTCCGCCTACTCCCTCCAGTCCATCTGGGAGGTGGGTGAGACCGGGTGTCCACGGTTGGGGGGGGGCTCTCCTGGGAATCCCTCAGGGTACCATGGCTATTGGTTCTTTATTTTCAGTAGATGGCAGTGTGTCTATGGAGATAAGCAAAAGGAGAGCCTAGATGGGAAATCTAATTGTTTCTAGAGAAAGTGCACTACATGTGAGTACATGGTATTTTTTTTTACTTAGTAACATGATAACAGAAATACTATTTAATATTCACATTAGCACTCTCTTTGGAGCTCAAAGAACTTTATGATTTATTATGCTGGCTTAGACTCAGGCTGTGGTGGAGTCCAGGGCCATCCTATGAAGGATGCAGTTGGGATAAGAATAAATCACTCTGATTCTGGGAAGATGGCAGAACAATAAGCAGCAAATTAAAAAGCCTCTCTGAGAGAAACAGTCCAGATGCTGGAATATAGAATTCTGGGGAAGACTAGAAGGAAAGAAATGTATCCCCTTGACTGAGGAAGAAACTAAACTGAAAAAAAAAGAAAGAAAAGAAGAAAAGAAAAACAAACAGAAGGTGGTAGCCAGATGTGCTTTCACAGGAGCCATTCCCACTGTGTGAGAAGCACCACTGGATTCTGGAGATGCACGGTCACAGTGAAGTTAGGGGTTGGCAAGCCCAAAGGTCTTGGTGGGAAGACACAGTCATGGAGGGGAGCAGTGGACCAGAGAGCTACACAGGCTCTCCGTGAGTGTGGGCTAATTTCTCCAGCGGGAGTGGGTGATTGGCCAGGCACCATTTTGGAGTCAGGCAGGATAAGCCTGGAACCAGAACTGCAGCCAGCTTCATTCAGCCACTGCTAGCACAGAGCTGATTGGTAAAAATTGCTTGGATTCAGTCCCACCCCTGTGTGCAATCCAATAGCCAAGGCCAAGTTTTCCTTAAAGCTATCCCTAACTAACTCCACCCATGCAGCACACACTAATGTGGTGAAGACTCCCAGTGGTTGACCAGCTCAAAAGGGAGGGGCCAGCCTGCCCCACCCCTGCTTATACCAGTAGTCACCAGCAGATTGGGGAAAGCAGCAATCCCTAGCCAGCACACTTCAGAGTAATTATAACCAGTACAGGAAGTGCCAGGGATCCCACTACCCACTTGCCTGAAAGAAACCAGGAACATGACAAAAGGAAGAAACAAAAGGCAGTCTCTGGCCTCCACCCCAAACAGTACTGGCCCAGGACAGGTAAACACAGAAGCGATCAGGAGTTGCACACCTGCAATTTCTGAAGCAACAGCATTTGACATAAAGAAACAACTTCGTGAAACTATAAAAGAACTTAAAACAGAAACATTAATACAAGTAAAGGAAGATATAGGAAAAATAATAAAAGAAATGTTAAGCGCCTCTCAAGAAGACACAGATGGAAGAATAGAGGAGCATAAAAAAAGAAGGAAAACCGATGAAGAATATAAAAAAAATTTTAGAATACATGGAACAGATTCAAAGAGATTACCAGGAAATTAAAAACTCCATCAAAAGCTGACAAAACTGCTTGAAAAAAACTAAAGATAGACTATCAGACCTTGAAGACAGATTTGCAACTTGTGATTGTGAAAGGAAAGATCTCTTAAAAATAACAAGGAACCAGGAAGTAATAATACAAAGTCTACAAGATGACAAGAGGATCTATAACATAAGCACAAAAAATGTAAGTGAAGAAGCAGAAGTAAACACAAATGAAATACAAAGGCTATTTATTTATTTATTTATTTATTTTTTTGGTATGGGAATTAAACTCATACAAAGGCTATTTACAGAAATAATTAAAGAAAACTTCCAAAGAATAGGAAAAGGAAATATTATCCAGCTATATGAGGCATACAGAACTCCAGCCAGCTATAATCAAAATAGATCTACACCCAGACATATAATAATCAAAATCCTAGAAATTCAACACAAAAACAGAATATTAAAAGCTTTCAGAGAAAAGAAACAGATTGCCTATTAAGGAAAACCCATCAGAATCATGACAGACTTCTAGAAACAAACCATCAAATCAAGAAGAGCTTGGAGTGAAGTATTCCAAGCCCTGAAAGAAAATAACCTCCAACCCAGATTGATGTACCCTGCAAAACCATCCCTCAAAATTAATTTAGAAACAAGATGATTCCATAATAAAGAGAAACTGGGGGAGTTCATGACCACCAATCCAACCCTACAAAAAATACTGAAGGACATTCTAGACAGAGAGGAAAAAAAAAAAAAAGACCATGGTTTCAGGAACAGTGGCAGAGGGAGCTCACTGAACAGGGCTGACAGTGGAATGAAGGGGAAAAGTAGAAAACCAACAGCAGAAAACTAGCATGGCAGAAATGAGGCAGAGAAGATTGGCCATAATCACTAACATAGATGGCCTCAATACACTAATAAAAAGAAACACAGGCAGAGTGGGAGATAGGGTCCATCAAGATGCTCTATATAAGAAATATAATAAACCTGAAAGAGGATTTATGGACTGAAAGTCAAAGATGAGAAAATAATGCTCTATGTGTCAGGGAACCAGAAAAAAGTGAGGATAGCCCTCCCCATGAGCTGCAGATTGGTTGGAGAGACATAACATTTTTATACAATGGAGAACTACACAGCTATAAGGAAGGAAAACCTTGAGGCTCTTGTAGGTAAATGAATACAACTTGAGATCATGCTCAGGGTAAAAGGTTCAGAACCACTTAGGTAAATAACAGGTTGCCTCCCTAATCTAAAAACTAAAGGAGTTAGTGGAATACAAAATGTACAATGTACCCTGTGAAAGTGAAAGGGGAGGAACTGTCTATAAAGGGAAAGCAGAGGACATTGTTAATCTTGTATCATGATTTGAAACCCATGTTTCCATCGCTCTGTTTAGTTTGGTTATATTCTGTTCCAGTTTGTCTACTTTTACTAGATTTGATGGCATGGACAGCTATTCCAAAGATATCAGGATATACTATGGAAACCATTTTTGATTTCCTATTAACTTAATTTGAAGCCCTGTATTGCTTTCACTGTCTTGTTTTGACTGATTTTATTCAAATCTGTTTTGTTTGATAGTATCAAGTCTGAGGGTATAGGCAACTACTTAGAAGACAATAGGATTCACTATGATACCCATTCTACTTTGGCTATTACCCTCTTTTGAAGTCCTATAATGTCTCCAGTGTTTTGTTTTTATTGATTTTGTTCTGTACTGCTATGTTCAATTTTATTGTGCCTGATGATATGGGCAATTCTATTGAAGATAACAAGAGACATTATAGTAACCTTGCATTTTCATTTTAAGTCATGTACTATGTCCATTCTTTTGTTTTGATTGATCCCATTTTGTTTTTTCTTATTTGGTTTTATTCTCTTCCAAAAAAAGTAAAATAAAAAGAATAAATCACTCTGACTGTTCACCTTCTTTATGACACAACATGTATAGCAACATCTGTACCCTATCTGGGCCCTGGACCTCCACCCTTCATGCCAAACAAGAAGCTCTGGTGTCTCCACAGCACCGGAGCACAGCAACCTGGAATCCTCACACACCAGAGGCAAGGTAACTGAAACAGTTTCTTGTGCACTAGTGGTCCTGTGTAGCAGACACTGGAAGCTGTAGCTCTGTCTTTTCCTCCTTTATAATGGACATCCAAATATTTTCCCCTTTTCTGAGCATTTTCAGAAAAGTAGAAGCCAGCACATGAAGATTAATCTATTTCATTTTAGGGCCATTGTAATCATTTAAATGTGAGGAAAGAATTTTAAGTTTGCTTTTTAAAAAATTATCTGTAGCTGGGCATTGTGGTGCACGCCTGTAATCCCAGCACTTGGGAGGTTGGAGCAGGAGGATCACTGTGAGTTCAAGGCTAGTGTGGGCTAGTTCAAGACCAGCCTGAACTACATAGTGAAACCTGTCTCAAAAAGACAAAAAAAAATTATCTGTAAAAACAGGGAAGGGTAGAGTTGATGTGAGCCAAACTCTATGCTATGTACACAATGAAATACTCTCTTTTATTCTCTTCAATAATCTTACTATAAATAATATGTTACCCATTTTACAAATGAGAAAGCTGCAGCTCCGGAAGTTTAAACAATTTATCTAAAATTATCCTTGTTATCAACTATGCATATGATAACATTCTAATCATTTGAAAAGTCTACTGTGAGACTTCTGGGAAAGGTACTTGCATAAAGAGACTTCTAATTTCTGTCCCTTGTCTCTTATTACCTTCTGACTATGACCCCTAAAACTGCAGCAGTCATCTTGAGACAATTACAAGAACCAAACTAAGAGAACAAAAGAAAAACCTACAGAAGGCAGAGCAGAATGATAGGAAGAACCTAGGGCCTTTATGATGCCTTTGAGCACAATTATGACTTAGCCACTTTGAGATATATATTCTGTTACATGTAGCCAAAAACAGCCCTATTAATATGCCCTAGGGGCTACAAGTGAGTAGAAAGGAGATTGGCCCCTTAATCAGAGGCAGCCATTCATACCCTGGCTGCTGACAAAGTAGGCTGTAAGGGTTCACCCATCATGGAATCTCCATTAGGTCATATCTAATCTGCCCAATCAAATTCATCCTGGAGTAATACCAATAAAACAACATGTTCTCCCATCTCTTCTGGAAACTCCATCATATAACTCATCTTTTTTCTGTTTCTTTAATGGTTTCTGTTGTACTAGTATCTGCTCACACACTATTGCATAGTTTTCATACTAAAAACTAACAAAATATTCTTTGTTAAATACAAAGTGCTATGGTTTGAAAGTGTTTTGATTGTACAGTTGTGTCCACTAGTGATCATTGTGACTGAAGACTTGATCTCCAGGGAGTGCTATTGAGAAGAGATAAGAATTCTGGAAAATGGGGCCTGATGGTATGTCCTTAGGTCACCAAGGGCACATCTTTAGGTTTGAATTTAAAGAAGCAGAAAGAGATTTGGCAATACCTGAAGGAGCTAAATGTTTTGGTTGATAAAACAAGTTAAACTAGCAGATCAAATACTGGACAAGATGCTGCTATACTGGACAATCATCAGAGTAGATAGATACATAGATGATAGATAGATAGATAGATAGATAGATAGATAGATAGATAGAAGACAGATTGAAAAAAAATAAAAAATAACAAAAATTTTTAAAAAGGACAGATTGATGTCCCTTCACTTACCATCTCTCACATATCTTGCAAAAATATCTATTACGGATAATTCTAAGTCAAAACCATACAGAAAAGGGAATTATAGGAAATATAATTCCTACTTAGCTAACGTGACAGAGTACAAAGCCACCACAGTATTGCTGATTTTATTAAGGAATAAATATAAAAATGGGGGAAAAAAGCAAATGCCAGGGACCTGTTTATATGGGAATGTAAGAGTCACTAAAGGAAACTAGCTATGCACGCACAAGTAAAATTAGATGTTTATATGACACAACAGAAAAAGATGAATTCTAGATAGATTTAAGAATATGAAAGTTATGACTATAAACTAGTACACTGAAAAAATAGAACATCTCTGTGATTTAAATCTAGAGAAGGTTTACTTACATAAAACGTCAGAAGCACAAATCATAACTAAACGGGGTATTAAGGTTTATACTGAGATGCTCCCCAAAGCCTCATAGGTCATAGGTGGGATTTTGGGGAAGTGAGTGGATCAAGGGTGTGTGATTCTCATCACTGGATTAGTTCCCTGATGGGTTTATGGTTGCATGTGACGTGGAAGGTAAAGTCTGGTGGGAAGTGGTGGGTCATTACAGGCACAGCCTAGAAAGGCATTGCATATCCTTCCTCCTCCCTCGATCTCTGTCTGCTTCTTGACTATCATGCCATGAGAAATCCTCTGCTGCCATGCTGCACTGCCATGGCATTAGCTGACTATGGACTGAAACCTCTACAAACTGTGAGCCAAAATAAATTTTTCCTCTTTTAATTAGTGATGTCCGGTATTTTGTTCAAGCACAGAGAAGATAGTTAAGATGGAGGAGAGGGAGTATAAATTGATTATATCTAAATTGATGTTTTCTGTTGAACAAAGGATATTCTGTGCAAGATAGTAGATGGGTGACCAAATATGAAGCCTAAAATTGATAAGCAGTTAGTATTTGGATTAGTGTGATTTTTATCCAAATGTCCTCCCAAAGTTTCAATGCGCTCATAGATGGGGCATTTTGGAGCTGGCTGGATCTAGGGTGTGTAATACTGGGACTAAGGGTGTGTGGTACTAAATTAGTCCCATTGATTGGAATTAGCATAGTTTCAGGTGAGGCTGAATGGATTCACTGGAAGCAGAAGCACTCTCATGGGTATGGGGAGTGACATAGAAAAGATTTGTAGGCTGGATGGGATAAAAGAGAAAGAGAGGCTCGCTGCTGCTCCACTGCCTGCTGCTTTTGCTGTTAACCCCCTGCCTGCCACGCCATGAACTGTTTCTCTTCTGCAATGCTCTTCTCATGTACTTTGCCTTGGACCCAGCCAACCATAGACTGAAACCTCTACAAATTGTGAGCTGAAATAAGCCTCTTATCCTTTAACTTGTGAGTTTTGGATATTTTGTTCCAGTAATGAGAAAAGCAACTAAGACAAGTACAGGTAAGAACAGTTATGAATCAAAATGTAAAGATGACAAGCTCAGTGGAAAAGTAGACAATGAATGTCATCATAGTATGGCTTTTCCCTAAATTAGTGGCGGCGAACCTGTGTTTGTTATTGAAAGCTCTAAAAGATTTGCCTTCACTGCCTTAAAATATAGTCAGTGCTAAGGCTTATGTGTTACTGTATCATTAGAGAGTTTAAACCTCCATGACAGGAGTGAAGGAAAATGAGTAAGAAAAAAAAAAAGAGGACAAGTAAGAGAAACAATTATTCAAACATATATAGAGTCAAAGTTTTCTATTTTATGCAGTGAATTACTATCCTTTATAATTATTATTCATGCTCAAACTTCCCCTAATTTTGCCAGTGAGCACTCTATAAGGGGACTTATATTGTCTTTTTGATATGTCTTCATCATTTTTTAATTAAGAGGTAAACTTCTATGGATCTCTCATGTTTTTTGTACATATTACAACCAGAAAAACAGCTGTTTTGTCCTAAATCATCTTCCAAGGATGTTTGCCTATCAAAGACCTTTGGAAGGTAGAGAGAATAATTCCTTTTAGACCAGAGGTCAGATAGGTTGTTTATTGCCCATTATAAAAGTTCAGCTTCCCTAAACTCAGGGTTCCTCAGTTGTATCCACATTTCCACTGAGCTCACTATCCTTGTGTTTTGATTCACAGTTGTTACCTGTCTATACTAGAAATTAATGACCATGGTACAAACTCACTGCAGGTGCAACCTCAACCCCTGGATGCACCACGGGGGTTGGAGGGTAAGGGTACTGATACAAACACAAAGATCTTCTGCTTATTTGCCATGACTAATAACATCCTTCATATCTATCCCAGGAGTATCATCTCTTCTGTTAGTAAAGATAAAAATAATTGCAGGGTCACTGGTCAGTAGGGTAAACTCTCTCCTGCTTGATAAATTTTAACAAATACTTGATTTTTAGAACAAGATGTTTTATGACTATTTTATACTGTTGCTGCGCAGACCCTGGAATCAGCCATTTCTTTAATGAGTCCTAGGTTCTTTGAGTAAATAATGATATTTAAAAGCTACCCCTGAATATTAAATGTGCTCCTTACTGTTAAAATGTCACCATTTCCAGTTCTTTAGTGGATACAGCTAGCAACACACATACACACACACACACACACACACACATCACACAAGACAGAGACAAAGACAGAGAATTTTATGTGCTGTTTTATTTCTATTTACATGTATTAAAAAACGAGAGTTTATATCAGTGCCTCCAGCACTAGTTCAAGATACATCTATTCTAACTTTTTCCTTTTCTGTGTTTATAGCTACGTGCTCCAACAGTGAGGAAACTGATTTCAGTATCTCTACAGTATTTGCCTAGTCAATTTTCCTATATGAATAATCTCCTAACTCTGCTCACTCTTCCTTCTGCACACATGCTTCCCTTTTTCTGATCTACTTGATACTCTATTCCACACTGATGCACATGAAGGATGCCTTCCCCACACCTATGGGGTGTTACACTGTGACTTCTCCACAAGCAGACTCTGAGATGGAATCTGACTAAGAATATTTATTAGCAGTCCAGTGTGGAACTAAAGACAAGAAGGTATGATTGAACAGAGGGGGAAGTTGAACTACCATACTGTCCTGGCAATAGTTTGATAAAACCCACTGGAACTCTGGAACAGAATAGGACAATGACGATAGACTTAATATTTGTGTCCATCCAAAACTAAGATGTTGGAGAGAGATCTTTCAGAGGTGATGACAGCAAATCTTCATAAATGGAATTTATGTCCTTGAAGAAGAAGCCAAAGTGGTAGTTTGCTTTCTCTTCTGCTATGACAGGATACAGTGAGAATCTGGCAACCCAAAACCTCAAACAGGGCTCTCACAAGATCTCAGTCATACTAGCATCATGGTCTGGCTTCTAGCCTTCCAAACTTAAGACAAAATTTTCGGGGCTAGAGATTTATCTCAGCAGCATAAGCGCCTGCCTTGCAAGCACATGATCATGAGTTCAATCCCCGGTACCAATTAAAAAAAAAAAAAGACAAAATTTTCTGGTGTTAGTCAACTGCCCAATCTGTGATACATTGTTATAGCAGCCCAACCGGACTAAGACAACTGTTAAAGTTGTTGTATAATAATCCAAATTGGCTGAGCCTTTATATCCCCAACCTGGGAATATAAACCAACCTGGAAATGGTGTGTCCTTGGGCAAAGGACTGTCTGCAGCTCCCTGGAGGATCTGACAAATGCACAAGTCCTCTCTTGACAGGGACCTATGTGACTCATGTTGACAGCCACTGCAACCCACTCTTCATGTCCCTCAGCTACATTTCTTCACATATGTTTGGAGAGCCATTCTTCCAGGATTCTGATGCACCTCTTTTCACAAAAGAAATTTTTAAAAGGTCAGCCATGGTAGTCCATGCCTGCACTCCTAGCTACTCCGAAGGCTGACACAAGAAGATCATAATTTCAGGGCAACATGGACAACTTTGTGACACCCTGTCTCAAAATAAGATTTATTTAGAAGGGTTGGGAATGTACCTTAGTGGTATAGCACCTATCTGTCATGAATGAGGCCCTGGATTTAAACTATAATAATGAATGAATGATAATTAAATTAAAAGGGAAAGATTACAATCCCCTCCAATATACATGGTTTCTGGACCATAACATATACATCATCAATCATCTTTTCCTCTACAATCTGTTCTAGAAGCATTTTGCCTCAGCACTATTCCTAATGATTTTGGTAACTGACTTGACAGTGTTACGTTGGCCCTCATACCTGAGGGTAAGATGCCATGCTTTTTTCGGGCCAGGTTTGCTGAATTGTCCTCTTAGCATCATAAGTGAGCAAAGGAATTAAAACAAAAAGCACTGATGTGCATGAACTGGCTGCCACACATATTTATTCTGCCTCCACTGGGTAAGAGCTGCTCTACTGCCACCTGAAGATCAGGATCCAGGGCCAGGGATTTAGCTCAGCAGTGTAAGCACCTGCCTGGCAAGCACAAGGCCCTGAGTTTGATCCCTGGGCCAAAAAAAAAAAAAAAATGATCAGGATCCAAACTTTCTGTGCCAAAACAGTAACTCCCCTCCTTCCAGGGACACAGCAGCCTGGACATAGTGAATGACCAAGTGATATTTGTTATCTATTTTTCAATGGGACACTTGGATTCCTAGTAAAAGTGAACTCCCTAGGATAACTAGGATTTCTATCCCGAGAAAGCCTGGAAGCAGGGGAGAGAAAGCACAAAATCCCCTGCTGATCATTAACAGAGATAGTTAATGTAGAACCACACACACTTCTGGAACAATGGATTATTATAACTGGGGATACAGCATTGTATTACATTTTTATTAGCTCTTCTAGAAGATGCCATCTGATCTCTACTGGTGCCCAGTAACGTGACAGCTACTGTGGAGATGGAGCTCTTGATTCTGTAGTGCTGTCTGTACATCAGCATTTCCACTGTGTCTTTAGTTGGCCATTTCAGTGCTTAGTCAGGCTTCTGGTTTCTGAGTGGTATACATGAGATGACTGGTGGACTCAGTTTTCACGGGGCCATTCTGGTACCTCATTTGTAGTAGACTCGCTATTCTGACAAAATGTTATACAGAATTCTTTCCCACTGATGAAACATTCCATAAGTCTTTAGGTAATGATGGTGGCTGAGACCTTACAGGTAGGGAAAACAAACCTACTCCAGCATATGGGGTTATCCTAATTAGAATAAGCCCCTAGGTGAAATGAGTCTTCACATAGTTAACTTGCAACTAAAGTATTTCCTTGAGGATAGTGATATATCAGGTGTTCAGCACTGAGATCTACTGCTGGCAAGTAGTCATTCAGTGGCAGGAAGAGCTCATTCAGCTTTGGTAGGTAGAACACATGCTACTGGACCCATGCACAGCACCCATCTCTCCTACCACGGCCATTCCATTCACCTACCAGCTGACCCTGCACTGGTGTAGCTAATGGCAGAGACTGGTGGAGTAATCTCATCTACTTGATTGTTAGATCTTCCTCCATGTTTAATGCTCTCTACTGGGTATTCACATGTGGCACAAAGATTATCACTTATTTTCCATTCTCATTTGTTCAACCACCTCCCTGTCTCATTCTTTAAATCTTACTCTTTCATAGGACTTTGCCCATGAGTTTGTCTTTATACTAACATCAGTAGTATAAAGACTACTTTTCCTGTTTCACAAAGAGAATAACCAGATGAATCTTCCCAAAGTTTTCATTAGGAGGATTTCCCCTTGCTACTGTCTTTCAAAGCCACATACAGTACAGTTGCTTCCATTTTTAAGAGCCCACACCCCCAACTACTCTACTGGTAAATGATACTTGGAGTTTTGTATTTTCATCAACTTGTCAGAAGAGAGTTCCACCACAGTCATAGTGAGGTGACAGAGAGGGCCTGGTGACAATGCAAAAGTCACGGGTATTTGGGCTGCATGCCTATTTTGCCTTCTTTTTTCTTTATTTCTTTTTTGCTTTCTGGTCCTCATGCTTGGAACTCATGCTTTTCTTTTCTTCCAATAAGCAGCTAAAGGGCTCAAGTAACATTATGGCTTTGGGGCTCTGTGGGAACCCAACTTATAATGGACAGTTCTGAAAATGTGGTCATTTGGTGACCAAAGCCCAGCAGTGTACCAAGAGTTTTGTGCCTTTTAAGGATATAATTCTGCTTGCTTCAGAGTCTTAGGAGCCTTTACCATTACTTTCCTGCTGTGGCTTGTCACAAGGCCCATTGCCACAGTATGTCTTCTCCTACCACTGATGCCTCTAATACCACAGGACCTACATGGTATTATTGCCCAAACAGCAGGGCTGCTTGGATTGTAGCTTGGATTTGCTGCAGAACTCTTTCCTGCACTCAGACCTTCTCAGTGCTGGCAACAGTTCTTGTCACCTGGCACATGGGCCAGAAAAACACTCTCTATTGTAGGATATGTTATCCCCAGAATTAAGGACACTGGGGATAAGGTTCCTTCTTGAGGAGGGAGACACGAGATGTAATAATTTATCTTTTACTTTGAAAAGTGTGGCCTGACACTTTTGACTGCAGGACTCCTAAAATTTTACTTACATGTCAGGCTCCTGGTTCTTTCTCATCTCCTATAGAATATGTGTCTTAGTGAGTCCTCTAGTGAAGTAGCCTCTTCTTATTCACTAGCCCAAATTAACAGAATGTCATTGATGTGGTGGGTCATTGTGAATTTCTGTGGGATAATCCAGATCTCTGTATTACATTATGATCAGGGTCAGAGGAATTAACATAGCTTTAAGACAAACCATGTATGCATACTGCAGCTCATTCCATGTAAATAAAAACTCTTCATGATCTTATTTTCTGGTCAAAATATTAAAACATGATTTTGTAGGTGAGCATGATGTCACATGTCTGTAATCCCAGCACTCTGGAGGCAGGAGGATTGCCCACAAGTTCAAGGCCAGCTTGAGCTTCAAAATGAACTAAAAACCAAGATCTTTTCTCAAAAACACAAAGAAAAGTAAAAAAGGATGATCTGGTCAAGTGAGTAGCCATGTACCATGTACTCAAGACCATATTAATCCATAGAATCCATATTAGTAGTGAGTTCATAGCATCACTCTGGATCCTTGACAAGTACTGAATCTTATCTTTAGGGATCATGCCCCAATCAATAAACTCACCCAGCAAATATTTCTAGCCTGCTTGATGGAGAGTCCTCAGAATCCAGTAATGTTTCCCTGTCTCCCACTAATACATCCAGTTTAGATCATGTAACTCCTTTGGGTAGAACATATTTCCTTCCTCATCAAAGACCCACATATCCTCAACTGTGTTATACCAGAATTCAGCCCTAATGTAGGTCTAGTGTCTGGAAAGAGGAATGAAAGCAGATCACGAGGAATTCCAGTGTGGCCCTAAAAGGAAAGGCCTCCCATTTTCTTTGAGTGAGGAGGGCATGCCAGCTCTCAGTGGAGAGGGATTTCAGACCAAGCTGTGCTGAGAGGCTTGAGGTTCATAATATTAAATGACACCCACCTCGATGCCCCCATCTCAAGGGGCCATGTTTTGTTTTTCCTAATTTTGGCTATAATCTTGACATAACAGAGTTGCTTTGATTTGTCATGCAACCTTTTCCCGTGAGTGGTATGCTTTTTAAAAATTTATTTTACTTTGGTGATTTTAAGATGGGATCTCTGTTATGTAGGTCAGGTTGGCCTCGAACTCACAGCAATCCTCTTTCCTCAATCTCCTAAGTAGTGAAAATACAGACATGGACCACCACACCCAGCCTTCTATGCTTTTGGAAAGCCCTCTCTCTCTGCCAGGCCTGGTGGCACATGCCTATAGTCCTTGTACTTGGAGGGTGAGGCAGGAGGATTGTCACAAATTTCAGGCCAGCCTGGATTACAGAGTGATTTCAAGGCCAGCCTGGAATACACAGAGAGATCCTATTTCAAAAAAACAAAAAACAAAGCTTTCTGTGTCTGTATATGCACAAATGCACACATGTACGTGTAAATGCACATACATTTAAAGAAACATCTAGAAAGAACCATCAGTGCTGGGAATGGAACCCAGGGTATTGGACATATTTTCAACACTGATTCAGTTCATGGAAGAAGTGAATGGGAAGATATAGTGGGAAGAACCTGAATTATTTGCTACACATTTTTCCTCACAAATATATGTATAAAAGCATCAGAAAAAGTAAAAGTATCATTGTGTTAGTCAGAGAGAATTGAAAAGAGGAAGAATGTCCTTGACAGTCTTCTAGAAGGTCTGACCTCACTTGACACATCCCAAGGGGAGAGAGCAAATCAGTGAAGGTCACTGAGAGCTTATGCAGTGAGTCATCCCCCCGCACTGAAGAAAGTGGAGCAAGGAAGGGAGCTCTCTGCAGTCATCCACGCTCCTTCATGCCTCCTTTAGAAGAACCTTGAGGTTATAGGTCTGATCCAGGAGCAACGTGAGCTGGAGCAGAAGCATAGTACATGAACCTGGGTGCCTGCTACGGAGGGTGATTCAGCTAAGGGCTGTCCAGTGAGCAGTGCCCCAGGAGGAGACAAAACTATACAGCAACACTTCTTAGCTTGTTGGAACATGAGCACCATAGGAAACAGCCAAATATGCCACATAAGTGTAATTAAGTTTCTGTCTATTACAGTAGTTGGTGGCACAGATTTTCTAATACATTTCAAAAAGTTATTTAGGATAATGTATTAGTGTCCTAAGGCTGCTGTAACAAAATACCACAGATTCAGTGTCTTTGTTACTTTTCTCCTTGTTGAGACAAAATACTCGACACCCAAGGTTAAAGGAGGAAAGGCATATTCAGCTAACAGTTTGTAGAAGTTTCAGCCCATAATCAACTGGCTCTAAGTCAGGGTGGATTCACAGACAAGAAGACTTCTTATGGTGGGCAGAAGACAGCAAAAGCAACAAAGGAGAACAAACCTCTTTCTGTTCTTTATACTGTAGGCAGGCTACTAACCCTAGGACCCTTGTAGCACTCATACCCATTAGCCCCGAATTAGACTGTGAATCAGTCACAAACTCTCCAAAAGCCTCTCCCCATGACTGTATGAGGCTTTGGAGAGGCAACTAGTCACAACTCATCACACTCTGTGACTTCAAACAACAGAAATTTATTCTCTCCTAGTGCCCGAATCAGGAATATAAAAAAAATGTTTTTGGTCATTTTTGAGACAGAGTTTCACTATATGGTTCGGGCTGGCCTTGAACTCACTTTGTAGCCCAGACTGGCCTCCAACTCACAGTGATCCTCCTGCCTCAGCCTCCTGGGTGCTGGAATTGCAG
Source organism: Hydrochoerus hydrochaeris (assembly GCA_004027455.1). Lineage (NCBI taxonomy): Eukaryota > Metazoa > Chordata > Mammalia > Rodentia > Hydrochaeridae > Hydrochoerus > Hydrochoerus hydrochaeris. The sequence continues at coordinate 134,939 of PVLA01000455.1, read as the reverse complement.
GAATGCACCACCATGCCCACCTCCAAAATCATTTTTACTAGACAGAAATCAATGTATCAGGAATGCAGTATTCTCTCAGGAAGCTCTAGGGGAGAATTTACTGCTTGACACATCCAGTTTCTGGTGGCTGTCAATATTGCTCGATTTGTGGCCACATCCCTCTAATCTTACCTCAGTGTCCAATCCTTTACTCTTAACTGTGTACAGATGAAACCTCTCTTTGTCTCCCTTCTATAGAGACACTCATGATTTCTTTTATGGCTTACAGAGCCACATCTGCAGGAACTCTTTTCCATATTAGTATGTATAGACTCCATATCTGCTTTCTTGTTTCCTGTTGCTGTAACAGCATATGTGAGACTGGGTAACTGTAAGGAAAGAAGTTTATTTTGGTTCACAGTTCTGGAGGCCAGAAGTCCAAAACTAGATGGCCACATCTGGCAAGATGTCTTGGTATTTTTCTCTCATTGCTGAGACAATATACCTGACACCAAAATTAGGGAAAGAAAGGTTTATTTATTTTACAGTTTTGGAGATTTCAGTCTGTATTCAGCTGACTCCAAGGCAGGGTGGTGTGGCTGAGGGGCAATTGTTCATGGTGGCCACAAACAGCAAGAGTAAGAATGGCAAAAGAGAAAAAAACATGCCTTCTTCCCTCCCTTATATTGTATGCTAGCTTCACCCCTGGGCAAGTGTAGCACTCACACTGTTAATCCCAGCGCTAGACAACAAACCAATCATAAATGCTAGATTCAGCTGCCTTCATGATTGCATGAGACTTGGAGAGCCACCTAGACACAAACCATAACACAAAGGTTTTGTTCTCTGTCATCACATAAACAGAAGAGACTAAACACAAGGAGTGGCTTCACTCTATAATAATGTACTCTTCAAATAACAGATTTAATTCCTCAGAGTGAGACTATCCTCAAGGAAGGCATTACTTCCTAGTAACAACCTAAGCACCTCTCAAACATCTCATCTCCCAACATTACTATTATGGCAGTCAACTTTCAAGATGAGTTTCAGAAACAACAAGCCATGTTCATACCATATCAGGTCCTGACACTTTGGGGCACCATTCACCATTCTACCAACAGTCTGATGTTGAACATGTGGCACACATGAAATTAAATTTAAATGTTCTGATTTTTCAAAGACATTTCTGCTTCTAGAAATCCCATATTGAGATACAATGGGAGTTTCATAAATCTACCAATTGGAAAAGAGTTACTGTATGCATTAAAACACCATAGCCAGTAAAAATAGCAATTTCAACCTCTGCTCTGCCTCCTCACCTCAGCCTACTGAAATAAAGTTTTGCCATCTGATTCTAAACCATGCTAAAAGGATAGGAGTAGATAAAGGACAACTCTACATATCTGACTTCTCAGTAACAAATGAAAATTTGTTTAACCATCTCGGATTCACTGAGTAAAAAGTCAAACTGTGGTAAGAATTCTAGCTAACATTGAATAAGCATTTATTTAATTCTCAGTAATGTGCTGATTATCTTACCTGTGTTATCTTAAGTAATTTGACACTTGAAAGTTTGAGGTGAATTCATTCATTAAGGCTCCTGGGTTGTATCTTATATAAACAAGCAAAAAAGAGACTTACTGGAAGGCTCTGGGCTGACCCCCAAATTAAAAGAACTGCACCAAAAGTGCTCAGGAATACAGAAACAGGAGGAGTTGGGCAATGTGGGGCTTCGTCACCGCTCTGGCTGCTTTTCTCAGTCGGTGGCAGTAATCTTGGACAGTGCTATCTAAGCAGGCTTCCACCTCTGTGGGTTTTCACACATGACCTTAATTCCAAGCAGAATTAATCTAACTGCTGAGACAAAGTCATTACCATTGGCTTTGCCTGGGACAGATGCCCACCATGGACCAGTGAAACAGATTCACCAATGGAGTGAAAAGAAGTGAAGAAAGTGAATGGAGTAGACAAAAATGTTAATTGCTTCAAAATATTATTATTCTCATTTTATAGATGGAAAATTTGAGCTTTGATGAGTTTAGAAACTTAGTAGCTTAACTTAGTAACTATAAAGCCACAATTTAAACCCAATTCTGCCCAACCCAGAGTTTATAGTCTTAATCACTTTCCTTGTTTCATGTCTACTACAAACACAAGAGAGATTGAGAAGCAGTTTCTTTACAAAGTTACTGGAGAGAAAAAAAAAGGGGTTTTTTTGCTCTTATTGTTGGTGTCCATTAATTTTACAGAAGATTGGGTTTCAATGTATATAAACTATTTTGATCATATCTATCCCCCCATTTGTATTTTTGTTTGTTGATGTTGGTTTTTGGAGGTGATACTGGAGATTGAACACAGGAAACACCTGAGCTCATGTCCAGCCTTTTTAAATTTTATTCTGAGAAAGCACCTCACTAATTTGCCCGGCTAGTCCTGAATTTGTAGTCCTCCCACCCTGGCCTCTGAGGCAGCCAGGATTCCAAGCATGTGCCACTGAGCCCAGCAAACTAAGTGTTTTGATGAATTGTGAGACCCAGTAAAGTGTCTGTGCAGTGAGAACTTTCTTTGTTCATTCTGAATAGATATTGAGTGCTAAGCACTGGGGGTACAAAGTTGAGCAAGATGGACACATTTCAAAGTTTCAGTGTGGTTACAAGAAGCAGAAACTCAAGATTAAAACAGTCTTTATGGACTCATAGGAATGGGCAATATGAAGGAGAGAGAGGCTACTGCTAAGCTGGTTCAATAACATTAGAATTTCTCTCTGCCTTCACTTTAGGTTCTTTTGCTTCTGAGTTAGCTTCACTAAGATGTAGGTTTCCTCCCAGTATTCATGGTAATTCTTTGAAAGGATCCTGGCTGGCTCTTTGTGATCATGTTCTAAACCAACAAGCTTTGCCAATCACTGTGTCCAGGGAAATGTCTTGTACATTTGGCCTGGCTCTCCTGATTCCTGCACCCACTCTTAATGGAGAATAAGTGGACCGCGTGATTGACTGACACACCAGGATCACACGGAGAAAGCTAAAAGCATTTCCCAGAGACAAAATGGCTGTTCCAGAAAAAGGAAGAAAAGAAGCCAAGCAGAAAAAAGAAATTCAGATTATATACAGGTTTCCGCTTCCATGACCTAGAGATGCTATCTTCTCAAAACTTTTTCTGTCACTGCCAGTCATATTCATCTGTAGTGGGAGTGTAACTTCATCTTCCCTTAGAAAAGAAGTAAAAAAGCACACAAAACATCTTCTACAAGTCAGCTTGTTAAACAGTCTGAAGAGCTCATCTATACTACATTTTCAAAATGCAATCTACCAGTCTGCAACATCATCACCTGAGAATTTATTTGAAAGCCAAACTCTTAGACTCCAGTGAATCAGAATCTTTCTGTATGATTTTTACCCAAGATAAAGTTTGGTCTATACTAGAGTCCAAAAAAATAAAACAAGTTCAAGAGGGATATTAATACAATGTAAGATGATGAAGTAGCAAAAATAAATCAGTCTTCTGACCTGTAAATTATTACAGTGATACTGTCCCCATTGAAGTCTTCTGAGATCCAAGAGAGATAATAAATGCAAAGAATCTAGCAAAAAAGTGACTAGTTGTGTTAATTATCCTATTTTTCATTAACTTTTCTAGAATTAAAGTGAAGTAAAATCCTTCAGTGATCCTCCTGCCTCGGCTTCTTGAATGCTTGGATTACAGGCATGAGCCACCATGCCCAGCATTCAAGAAGAAATTTCTAACAATTTAAATATTCTATCATCCAGTGAACTGTGACTTCCTTTTTGTGAAGTGACTATTTGTGTCCCTCGAAATTAATACACTGAAACTCCAGTCTCCAGTGCCACTGTGTTTGGAGATGGGATCTTTATCAAGGTAATTAAGGTTAATTAAATAAGGTCATAAGGATGGAGCATTGAGGATTATCGACCTTATAAGGAGAGATATCAGAGATATCTCTCTCTCTGTCTCTCTCCCTTCCCCTTCCTCTCTCTCACTCACTGTCCCACCTCCCATGAAAATATAGAACACAGGGAGACACCTGCAAGCCAGGAAGATACCTCCCCAAGACCTAAGCACTGTGGAAAGTTTGATGTTAGACTTCTCAACCCTCAGCCTCCAAACCTGTAAAAGAATAAATTTCCGTTGTAAAAGTCCCTAAGTCTGGTATTTGCCAGTGGCAGCTAGAGAACACCAAGTCACTTTCCCTACTGGGATCATCAATACAAAGGTTGACAGTCACCTCTCATAGACAGAAATGGACCTTCTATAGGACAAAAGCAAGAGGAAAATTTATCCCTGAACAAGAGTATCTCAATCTTACCAGTATATTAGAATTAGCTATGAAATTTTTTTTCATACTGATGCCCACACTCTCCCTCCCAGACCAATGAAGTCAAGACCTCTGTGTGTGTGAGTCCACATCGAGGGACTGAAGAGGCTGGAGTCTGACGTGCACAGGTAACAACTGTAGTGAAAGACACAGCCATTTAAGCAGAATGGTGCTCTTCAGATGCAGGCCAACTTTCTCCTTCCCCTTTTCATTCTATCACACCACAAGCCTATTGGATGAGGCCACCCACAGTCTGCGCGAGTCTCTCCTCCCCACCCCACAATCTGCCAGCATACATGCCACTCATCTCTGAAAACACACTGCTAACAGACTCAGAAGTGTGCTTTACTAAACTGCTAGGCATGGTTTAATTCAGTCAAGTTGACAACCAAGATAAACCATCACAGAGATAATTAGGTTTAAAGGGGTCATCAGGGTGAGGTTTTCTAACTGCTATTAGTGCCCTTATAAAAAGAAGAAGACACTAGAGCTTTCTCTTGGCCTGGAGGATGTAGCAAAAAAGCTGCTATCTATAAGCCAGGAAAAGAGCTTGTGCCAGAACCAGACTGTGCTGACACCCTGATCTTGGACTTTATCTTAGCTACTTTTTACTCATCACTGAGACAAAATACCTGATGCCCACAGTTAGGGAAGAAAAGGTTTATGCTTACAGTTCTTGAAGGTTTCAGTCCATACTCAGTTGAGTTTAAGGCAATGTGGCACGGTGGGGCCACAGTTCAGGGCAGCTGCGAACAGCAAGGTAGAAACCAGCAAGAGAGAGATATACCTTCTTCTGGCCCTTACATCATATCCTGGCTCCACCCCTAGGCTGGTATAACACTCACACCACAAATCAGAGCGATAGACAATGAACCAATCACAAACGCATAATTGCATGAGGTTTGGGGGCCACCAACATAAACCATGACAAACTTCTAACACTCAGAATTGTGAGTAAAGCCTCCTGTTTAAGCCATTCAGTCTATGATATTTTATTATGACAGTCCAAGCCAACTAGGGCAGCCAACATCCTTTTACCTTGATTTGGAAGGAGAGGGTTGTCATAGTTGTTGCTGTTTTAAGTGCTAAGGATTGAACCCAGCTTTACACATCCTAGGCAAGTTTCCACCACTGATCTATATCCCTACCCTGAAAGATTTGCTGTTCAGAGACTACCTTTTCCAATCTATGTAGTCTTAATAGGACTGTCAAAAACAGCCCCCCATCTGACCTCAGCTAAGCCAATTAGACATGCTAGGGAGGATTTAGAGGGACTCTAGGTGGCTAGAATCAGGTTATTCCCACGCCGTGAAAGAGGTGTGTGTGTGTTTGACCTTGATCATCTACTCCTATACCATGCTGCCTTTTTTTACAAGACCTGGCTTCAAAATTCCCTTTAATTCTGTATCCTTCCGGTAAACTTTTTTAGCCAAGGTGAGTCAGAGCTTCTTTCAGTTACTTGAGAGCTGGTCCAGAAATTGGTACCTGGAAATGGGCATTGCAAACCACAGACCTTTACTGTGGAAATAGCTTAATTCAGTTCAATCGAGAAAGCTAAAGCCAATTTGGGGGAGAGACCAGAAATTGAACTCAGGACCTTGCACTTGCCAGGAAGGTACTTGTGCTAACTGAGCTATCTATCTCTGGCTTTTTCTTTTCTTTTCTTTTCTTTTCTTTTCTTTTCTTTTCTTTTCTTTTCTTTTCTTTTCTTTTCTTTTCTTTTCCTTTCCTTTCCTTTCCTTTCCTTTCCTTTCCTTTTCTTTCTTTCTTTCTTTCTTTCTTTCTTTCTTTCTTTCTTTCTTTCTTTCTTCTTCTTTCTTTTTCTTTTTTTTTTGTGCCAAGCATTGAAGCCAAGGCCTTTGTAGTGATTTTGTTTCTTTTTCTTCTTTTCTTTGTCTTCTTTTTTTTATCTTTTTGAGACAGAGACTGAATCTCTATGTTGTCCACACTAAACTTGAATTTGTAACCCTTCTGTCTTAGTCTCTAGAAGGCATGCACGACTACCATGCCCAACTCCAGTGATTTTTCTTGAACTTTTCAGTTTTTATAATAAATTTCCCATTTTGTTTAATTTAATCCTGATTAATATCAGCTACTTGTTCAAAATACAAGCTAGCGAAATATTCTTTTCCTTGCAGTGTTTTGGTAGATTGATGAGCTAGGGCTACTGTTGGGTACACACCTGATAACACTTTTTTAACCCATTAGAGTAGCTTCAGTGAGCATCAATACCTGGCTCAAAACCAAGCCTTTTGCTTTTACAGCCTTCCAACCAGTAAATAAGAACTGGAAATTTAGGTGCAGAAAAAAGCACCTACCAAATTTCCCTGCCTTCTAAGATCATTGTACTAAAAAAAGCCTATGGAAATTTAAAAAAAAAAAAAAAAAGAAAAAACAGAGTAGAGAAGTAGAGCATAATAAGAAGGATGATGATCACCATTTGTTAAATCCTTACTCTGTGCCAGACATGGGGCTATTATGTCATTTAATCCTAGTAAAGGAGTAGTATTATGTTTTTGTTTTATTTTATTTTATTTTGATTCTAAGGTTTAACTGCAGAGGCACAGAACTGAATTGATTCAATCAGTCATTCTTTTCTGTTACTGGCCTGATATAATCATCTGTCTAGACATGACCCCTATTTTTCTTATCTTCTTTATCCCTCATCTCCAAGGTCTCATGTGTCCTTCCAATCTACTTTTCATAGACTTCAGATCCATAAAAATATGTAGTATAGTGTCTGCTTTTAAAATGTATATAAATGGATCATACTGCTTCTCACTGCAATTTGCTTTTTTTACCCAACATTATGTTTCTGAGATCCATCTACATTGATATATATAGAGAGCTGGTTCATCTGTTTAAACTGCTCCATTGTATACTATCATATCAATATACTGTACCTTACTTATGTGTTTTCTCCTAATGAATGTCTACTCTGTTTCTAATTCTATCCTGTTATAAAAACCACCTCAGTGAATAAGTGAGTGGATAGTCTCTCAAAGTGTTCATTGGCCAAGAATAAGAATTACCTGGAAGTAGAATTTCTGGGCCTTAGGCTACATATATTTTTAGTTCTAATAAATCCTGCCAAATTACTTTGCAAAATAGCTTAACTAATTTACACTTCCACCAACAGAATATAAGACTTTTGAGATAGGTACTATTATTATCTCCATTTTACAGATGAGTAAATGAGAATATACACATAAGATCCAAAGTTAAATGCAATATCTACCTAAAGGATGTTTCTTTAACTTGAGAACTCAGTATACAATGTCTCTGACAATATAGACTTATTAACAGTTGTAAATACTTTAGCTGTGAGAGAATCACCTACCAGTATAGGCAGGCATTTACCATCTCACTTAACAACAAAGACTAGAGGGAGGTAGCTCCAGAACAGCTGAGCAGCTCAACTGTGTCATTGGTAACCCCCTTCTACCCAGCTACCCAGACAGAAGACTGCAAAATGTCTTGGCTCTTTCACCCATTTCCCATAGACTAGGTCTCACATTTGTCTACTTCTCTTCTTCTCCAATGAAACTTTGCCAGGGATTTAGCTCCATGGCATAAGTGCCTGCCTTGCAACAGCATGGTTGTGAGTTCGATCCCCAGTACCAAAAAAAAAAAAAAACTTTAATAGTAAAGGGTTTATAAGGTAACACCTGTAGACATCTCTGAGAGCTTGTTAGAAATGAGTTTCTGGCTCTACCTGAGAACTTGCTAGATCAAAATCTGAATTTAAACAACATCCCCAGGTAATTCATAAGAATTTCTTGTCCTGACTTTTGACAAAGCTCATTATTAACTGTTCTCCCTGCATCAATCCCTTATTTCCTAAAACTTTGCCCTGCAAGCTCTTAGATCACTTTCTTCACTCAAGGACATAACTAGTTCCCCATAGTTTAAAGGCCCACAGAATGCAAAACCTTGAAGAAGTTCCTCTCCTTCCTGGTCTGCAGCCTAATTTTGCATTACTCTGTAGACTGCTGGCACATTATAACCCTGCCAATTCCTGTGCTAGGACACAGTTTTTTCCTTGTCGGGGCCTTTTTGCTTCCTGCCCACTTCCCTGTACTCAGCATGATCTCAACTGCCCTGGTACATAGCTACACCTACTCCTTCATTTCTTAAAAAAAAAAAAAAAAATTTCACAGCTCAATCGAGATTAACTTCTCTCTTGTGAGGCTTTCTTTGTATACCATGCTCCTTTAAACGTTTATCACAGTTGTATTTAAATAACAGTGTGTGCGTGCCTGCGTGGATTTCCTTGCTCAGTGGCAATCTTCCCAACCAAAACGAAGCTGTAAGACAACTGTGTCCATTCTGTGCATTGTTACCTCCCTCCCAGTGCAGCTCAAGGGTACACATTAGTAGCTCAATCAGTGTCTGTTGACATAACCACTATGAATGAATGAGAGAATGAATGAATAAATAATCCCCAGGGGACTGTTCTGGCCCCAGGTGGTCTTGCTTTCTTAGTTCAACTGGAATCAAAATCTGAAAAAGACTGCTGAGAGTCAAGGAAGTATAATTTGACCACCAGCAAGCTAATTGGGGATGAAAATGTTCAGTTCTGACAGATGTACCCCCAGCACGTGCTGAAAGGACAACAGACAGGGCCTGCCTGGGGGTGATGGTAAACATTTGTTCCCTTACCAGTGCCCTCCTCCTCAATACACTACCAAAATGACCTTTAGAAGGAGTTTGTATAGTGGGAAGTCTCTTTTAACCTTCAGTGAATAGGGCTATGAAGTGGTGTTGGCTTTTTGCTCTTTGTTCTCTGGTAAGAAAAATCTGGAGGCGGTGGAGTGAGGCTTAGTAATACAATTGCCTTCCCTTTCAAATGCTAAAGAGGGTTTTTGCTCCTGGTTTAGTGTAATCTGAGAGCTGTGATAGTCTAGAAGGAATTCACTCTTTTTCCTTTTGGCATCTCCTTTCCTGCAGGCTAAGGGAAACTTTGCAATTGATAGAAAAACCAGAGCTATTGAGATGTAGTCAACGTTGCCCTCCAGGCGGTTCTGTGAGGTGAGCCAGCAGAGCTAAATTTAGGGAGGACCTCCAGGTGAAAGGCAGGATGTGAGAAATCTCACGCTCCTGGAGCTGGCCAGAGATCCTATGATTCCTGGCATTCTCCACATCCAGGAGAACCTTGCTCGAGATGGCACATTATCAAAGCCTTTGCTCTAGATCTAAGGGCATGAAATTCATATAGTTTGGGGGGCTGTCCAGGCTAAAACAAGAAGATATAAAATTATGAATAGCATTAGGTGCTGAGTTTTGGAAATAACTAGTGCAACTGAAGACTTTCATTGACCACAAAATACAGCAATATCTGTCTCAAATGAACATATGGGATAAACTCAGACTTCAAAACCCTGGGCAAGGGACTCACTACTTAAAGCCTTAAATTGGTAATCTGAAAAATGGGACCCTCATTCCCTCTTCTACACAGATAGTGTAAAGTAAAATACATACAATAATAGCAGAGAAAGTAGATTTGATGTAGGAGAAACATAACACTTCAACTTACTAGGTGTCAAACGTGCTGAGTTCACGGTCCCACAACACAGAGAATGAAATCTTGAGCTAAAGGAAGAAGTTAGAAGTTAGGAGAGTTTCTTGGAAATAAGGAGAGAAGACTAGCTCTTTGGTTTCCTGGGGGGATCTCAAATGGGGAGGCCACCAAGGCTCTTTGTCAGGGATAATTTATACAGCGAAGATATGATGTGGGCATCACATGAGTGAAGCTATAATCAACCTATAGAATTATAAGTATAGCTGTTTAGCTGATATTGATCCGGTAAGGAAGTGGGTCACATAGCAAGGGTACGTGGAAAGAACAAAGGCATTTTTGGGAAGGGATAGGTCTGGATGATCTGCTCACCCACCTGGCAACTGATGCTGATCTGGACTTCCTGGACCAGGTGGCTCTAATTACAGTATAATTCCAGGTTATAGTTTATCCCTTAGGGGAGGCATGTAGGCCTGGCCATTGCATGTTTATCTTGAGCCTGGCCTTCTTCAGATGTAACTTCAACCACAAGTCTGATGTCTTGATTTTCTGCTGACTTCCTTGAGAGCCCAGTCCCTCTCTGACTGTATTAATTTCTATCTAATTTAGCTCAGAGTTCACCTTACTCGAGATGGCACATTATCAAAGCCTTTGATGTGGTTAATAGCTTTTGGTAGGAGGGGCTCATTATAAATATGGAGATAGTCTTTCTCTCCCTCTAAATTCTGAATTTACAAATCCACTCTAAACTTCCCTTGTAGCAACTCCTTCAGCTTTATTGATGTTTTTGCAGGTACTTCTGGAATCTATATTGTTGCTTGGGAATTTAGAAGAGTTGCTGCTGAATACAATGACTTGTGCCTATAGTCCCAGCTACTCCAGAAGCTGAGGCAGGAGAATCCCTTAATTCCAGGATTTCAGAATTTCAAGACCAGCTTGAAACATTTTTAAATAAAAAAGTTCCCTGACAGCTGAAGTAAATATGTTTAAGACATTACAGAATCTTTTAAAAATTTATTTTTAGCTGGACATGAAATCCCAGATACTCCAGAGACTGAGGCAAGAGGAACAGGATCACATGCTTGAGGCCAGCCTGAGCAACTTAATAAGAACCTGTCTCAAAGTAAAGTGAAAAGGTCTATAACTCAGTGGTAGAGCACTTGCCTAACATGCCTGAGACCCTGGGATCAATAATACCCAGACTACAAAAAGGACTACATGCATTTAATTCATTTAATTGTATTGTTTTATTTTTAACAGGCCTTTTTGGTATTTTTTTTCCTTGCTTTGCTTTTTAAAGAGTCAATATGACTTTTCTTTGTTTGATTTGTTTGACTTTTTGTGTGTGCGTATGTGTGTTTTTGAGATAGGGTCTCACTATGCAGTTTAAGCTGGCCTTGAGCTCACTTTGTAGCCCAGGCTGGTCTGGAACTCGCAAAGATCCTCCTGCCTCTGTCTCTGGAGTGCTGAGATTACAAGCGTGCACCACCACGCCCAGCCCTGATTTGCTTAACTTGATAAGTAATTTAATTTTCTGCCTCTGTGCAAAAGGTAACCCAAAGGTCAGTTTGTGTGTATGAATGTGTGTGCATATGTGTAATAAACTGAGGATCATTTTTTTTTTTTTGTCTTTTTGGAGACAGGGTCTCACTCTGCAATTCAAGTCGAGTCACTTTGTAGCCCAGGCTGGTCTTGAACTTGCAAACAATTCTCCTCCCTTAGCCTCACAAGTGCTGGGATTGTGCCACCACTCCCAGCTGAGGATCATACTTTTACTTTCCTTTGTGTTTACAATCCCTCACTAGCACTACATCTCTAATCCTGAAGGCATCACAGTCTATAACAAGTCAAAATCATCTTGCACACCCATGAGAAGGGAAGAAGGAAAACTTTGACAATCCTAAGGATTTAGCTCAGCGACATAAGCACCGCCTGGCAAGTGCTAGGTCACGAGTTCAATCCCTGTACAAAAAAAGAAAAAAAAAAGAAAAGAAAACATTGACAATATAAATATAAACACACAGCAAGCAGGGTTACAGTATTAGAGAGAGGGGGAAACTTGGCCTCCTACTACTGCTGGGCTCAACTCCCAGCTTTGCCACTTACTAGTTTTTAACCTGTAACTATATTCATTTGAACTTTCTAAATCTCAATTTGCTCATCTATGAAAATGGAATATTTATAGGACTTTCCTAAGAGTTTTGCTGGGAGGATTAGATGAGAAAATCTTTCTCAAAGTGTTAAGGAGAGTAACTGGAGTAGGGTAAACACTCAATAAATGTTAGTTCTTATTAAGAGCTCCTCCTATGTAGTCCATGGAGAATTTTGTACCTGTCAACTGGTGTTCAGAGACATGGGAGTTTAAATGTCCTGGCCAAGATGGGGAAATGGAAGAGCAGACAAGAAAATAGTTTTAATGTGTTTCCACTTCCTGTTTTCATCCAATCAAAAACTTATGGATTTGTAAGATGAATATTTATTTCTAGCTGATAAAATACAGAAAAAGATGTGTTATATACAATTGTATTCTTTCCAACATAATACATCTTTCCCCCAAATTTCACTAGTATGTTATCCAATAGTGGATGCACCCATTGCCAGCTTCATTTTTTTACTTATGATGCTGGGGATCAAATCCAAGACCTTATGCATGCAAGGCAAGTACTCTACCATTTTTACTATACCCTGAACCTACCAATATCATCTATCAGCTAGATTATATAGAGAGATATCAGTATAGGATCCTATCACATTTTTATTATGGCTTTCATTGTCATCACTTCAAGGTCTAAATTTGGGAATCACTTATACAAATGGCATATTCATATATAATTTTGTATATAGTCTGAAAAATCAAAAAGAATATATATATATATTATTTTGAAGGTAGTAAAAATACAACAGAACAATACAGAACAAAGCCAACTGAGACAGTGCAGTGAAATTGGTACAGAACATCACAGCAGGTTACCGGGGTAACAGTAATAGGTACCATAGTATGTCTCATTATCTTCACAGTCGTTGTCCAGTCAGTTAGGTATGGCAAAATCAAATAAAAAACAGAACATTATAAAACCAGTTGAAAGAGAATATTGACTAGTATAATACAATTAATTGTAATGAAACAAAACAGTGAATAAACATTTGCCTTCAAACAGAAGATGGAAGGAAATCTCCCATATTTGCTATATTGCATACAGTCATCCTCTCGAGTCATGTTTAGACCTCTGTCTCCAGTTGCTAATGGGGGGGGGGGCAGTTTATTAGGATGTTTAGGCTCACGGGTGCCACTGACTGGGTCTCCTCCTGGCTCGTGCCAGAGGGAGGCACTTACTAAGAGGGCAGGCAAGTTGCCTTTTTCTGTAGCCACCTGGATTCCACCATGTAAAAAGAATATATTTCCAAATAGAATATGAAAAGTGGTTTTTATACTTACTTCTATATTTGTGAATTATTTGTGTTATTTTTAAAAACAAGTATTTGTTAGCTATTTTCCCATAAGGCAACACTGAATCTAATCATTGAATTAGAGTCAGTTCATGACCAATTCAGTTTGTAGTCAGAATCATGGAAAGAATTAAGTTGGTGAACTGATGTACACTGTATGTATTTTTTGTTTTGCTTTTCTGAGACAGTCTTGCGCTGTAATTCAGGCTGGCCTTGAAACTTACTGTGTGCCCCAGAATGGTTTCAAACTCATGGCAAACCTTCCTCATTCTCCAAGATATTGGGATTACAAGTGTGTGCCACTATACCTGGCACAAATATGTGTTTTCAAACAATTTTTTAAAATTCTTGTAAAAACATCAAGGAATCATTGTCCTAAAGAGAGGCTCTTTCCAAAGTTATGGCTCACAGTAGAGAGCTTGCCTAGCACATGCAAGGCTGAGTTCAATCCTTACTACAAGAAAGAAGAGAGAAAGGAAGGGAGAGAGCAAAGGAAGGATAAAAGAAGACTTTTTGAAGGAAAAAAATAATTTTTCACACCACTGAAAGATCTGCACAGAGAATCAGCATTTCCTCACGTCAGAAGCACATCTCAGACATTGTATTTCTCATAAAAAATTATAGGCAAAAGAATTAACTTAGGAAAACTAAAATATGCAATTTTATCCTGGTGGCCAGTCTTTCTCAGGCTCATTTGAAATGAGATTTCCTCCTCTCGTTTCTGATACTGACCATGTATGTATTGCTCTGCCCCCAGCACTGCTCTCTTCTCCCGCAAGCTGTTCTTTAGTGAACTCTGCTCTTCTATTCCCTACACATCTGCTGTCACCTCTTCCATATAATTTCTGAATTTCCCTGATCCAGCTACCCTTTTGGTTCCTGTAAACTTTACCATAATTAGTTACTTTAGTGTTGGTCATTACTAGCATCTTAATCCAAACACGATGAAAGCCAAATTAACCTTTTTTGATTTGTTTACATACACATAATTTTTCCCAGTCAACCAAGACCAGCCATGACTGTCATTTTTTTTCCTTTGATTTCTCCTTCTCTGTGTCCCACAATCCTTTGCTTGGATCTTGATTGCATGCCTCACCCCCACTACTTACTCCTGCCTCCTCAGTTCAAGACTTCACTTTTCAAAAAGCAACATAGAGGAAGAGCAGCAAGCAATAGAGGCCAGAGAACACTCACAGTGGGACTGGTGTGTGAGCCAGAACTTGAAAGATGTGCTGCAGAAGAAGAAGAAAAGGGTATTCCAAAGTCATAGCACAGCATCAACACAGGCCCCCTAGGAACTGTTATGCCTGACATAATGGAAGAAAGGCCAGGAGACAGGAGAGTTTTCATGATGAGATACACAGAAAAATCCCCAGTGACTGGGTTGGACAGGTTTATTCATTCCAGGAAGACTTCTAATTCCATCCTCTGAGAAGTGGAAAAATATACTTAAATAACAAGAAAACCTGTTATAAATCTGCTGTGATTCCAGCCATGGTAGGTAGGGCACATTGTCATCTTGGCTACTCAGAGGAGGCTGAGTCAGAAGGATGGCCAGCTTGAGTCCAGCCTGGACAATTCAGTAAATACTTGTCTCAAAATAAAACTTGAAAGGGGCTGAAAATGTTCAATGTGCAGAACAGAAGGAGAGAGAGAGAGAAGGAAAAGGAAGAAGAAAGGAAGGAGGAGGAGTACAAAGAAGAGAAAAGAGAAGTGAGATAGAGACAGAGATGGAGAATTAATGGTGATAGCTAAGAGAACAAATCAAAAAAACATTAGCCGTGGTGAACTGGACACAACGTGCTTTGGTTTTAGTATACACTGTTTTGGTTTGTGAAAGATGGGAAGGTTCCAGAGATGAGAGATGATTCTGAGTTCGGTGGCCTGCGCTGTTTAGAAAAATGATTAACCTTGAAGGGGATGCAGGTTAATCTCTGCGTTTGTGAATGACAGTACAGTTCAGCCTTTGGCATGCAGAGTGTGATTTGTCAGTGGGATATACAGGTGGAGATATCCAAAACACACTATTACCTCTGTGAGGGTGATCTCCTAGGAAATCTATTCCTAGCTCCCTGTTGGATAGGTGGCTTTTATTTATAAATGAAGTCAGCAACACAAAGACAACTGTCTACCCCTGAACCTATCCTAGTTCCTTTGCCACTAACTACCTTCACTTTCTCATTCCCCATCTTGGCTAAAGATATTTTTATTTCCCAAACTCCTTATCTAGGACTTATGCTTTGTTTTTACTCTCTCTCTGTCTCTCTCTCTCCATGTTCACATAGACACTAAATCTTATCAATATTTCCTTTACAGTGTCTCTCACTTCCATGTATCTTCTGCCCCTTCTAACTTATTTTTTCTGTAGATTAGTGATCATCTCTTATCAGTATCTTTGCTTCCACTCTATTCTCCAATACCCTATTGTCTCTACAATAAGTTTATCCTTTCTTAAACTCTAAACTGATCTTTGATTCCCCTTCCCATAAACTTTCAATGACTTGCTGTCATCAACAAGATAAATATCAAGTTTGTTAATATTGTTTTTTTTTTTCTTGGTACCAGGGATTGAGCTCACAACCTAGCACATGGCAGGCAGGCACTTATGCCACTAAGCTAAATTCCCAGCCCCACAAATTCTTTAACATTATACTATTCATAATATATATAATATACATCCTCCAGCCAAACAGATCTGCTTAGGGACCATTCTTTTCTCACCAAGTCTTACTTTCTTGTTTTAGCAGACTATGTGGAGGGTGAAAGTAATTTTATAGAAATATCTGGAAACGCAGAGACAGAGGTGCTTGGTATCCTGGCAAAGTCTCAGATGGGACTTCACTGAAAATATCTGGCTAGCCTGCTGCACTAGTAGTCTCCAATCCTCTTATGTATGAGCTCAAGGGTACAAACCAGGTCTTGATAGTTGTTCTTCCCCAGCATCCAGCACAAGGGCTAGCACCTAACTGGTGCCCAGTAAATGATTCTTAAATGAATTGTCAGCAGTGGACTTGCTTTCTTCAATGAAGGGAAGTCATTTTATACTTTGCAGCCATAAAGATTTCTTCTGCTTTCTCTGTGCCTTTTCCAAGACATCCAGAACAATATTGAAAAGAGGGAAAAAAAAACATTCAAAAAAAAGGTTTTAAAACACAGAATATAATGGGAAAATTGATTCACTCCAACATAGTCTTCTTTGTCAGTACATTTCCAGAATCATACTTGACTCCCTGTCTCATTTCCAGTTCTGAACAATTTCCACCATTAACTCTTTCCAGCAACAAAAACCCATTGTCAGTCGCTGCCCTTGCTATGCTGGTATCATCTGTTTGTCCTCTTAATAACCGTATTCCTCTGTGCTCATCACTAATGAAGCTCACTCTTTCTGCCTCCACCTCTTCTCCATCTTGCCAGGCCATTTGGAATTCTAATCCTGTCCTGGACGCTCGCCTCCCTAGCTGACGATGGGTGTCATCTGCTAACAGCATGCTATCATCTGTCAGCTCTAGGAGCTTATTTTCTGTTCTCTCCATGCAAATCATTGATGAAATATTAAAGAATCAGGCCCAGGATGGAGTCCCGCGAACACAATTTCTAATATTCCTGACTTGACTTGAGGGTTATTGATAGTGAACTCCTTGCAAAACTACCTACCATCTAGTCATCTTTCCCCAGAGTGAAAAAATGCACTATAGGAAAGGTAATTGAAAGTCTTTCTGGTCCCGGAGAGCAATAGAAATGTTTAGAAAGAAAACTAGCATCCCGACTGCCCACTTTTCTGCTAGGCACTTTACATATATTAACTTACTCTCCCCTTCTCCAGCTCTGGAAGACATGATGGGATTGAGCTCAGCACTACAGACATTAGACTGTCTGGGTGTGAATGTTCACTCCACCAGTTTTTCGCTATATGGGGTTGGCAAGTTAATTGAAATTCTTTCTGTTTTATTTTTATCATGTGAAAAAACAAGGATAATAGAATTCATCTCAGTCCAGAAGTGGTGGTGTGCACCTGTAATCACAGCTACACGGGAGGTAGAGGCAGGAGGACTGCAAGTTCAAGGCCAACCTGGGTAACTTAGTGAGACTGTGTTTCAGATCAAATAAGAAGGCCTAGAGGTATAGCTTAGTTGAAGAACACTTGCCTAGTACATACAAGGCCCCGGGTTCAATACCCTGTACCATTAAAAATAAGAAATTCACCTTTGATGATTGTTACCAAAATTCCATGCATGTAAAACACTTCAACAGTGACTGGTGCAAACTGAATCTTCTACAAATCTCAGCTGCTGCTATTATTCCACATCAGAGTTGAGGAGTTTAAGTCAGTATGGAACAGGACCTAAGCTGGAGACCCCATCATTTCTGATTCCAAGTTTTGAGCTCCTTCGACTTTATTGTACAAACACTTATTTGGTGCTGGGGATCAAACTCAGGGGCTCACACTGGCTATGCAGATGCCCTTCTACTGAGCTACACCTCCAGGCACTGCTGTGCAGACTTCCACATTTATGTCTCACATATTTCCAAAGAGACTTCCCTCCCTCTGCCTAAGATTGAGTGCAATGGGGCTTCAGATGAAAATGGCCCTAGCTGGGCTGGGGATTTGGCTCAGTGGCATAAGCGCCTACCTAGCAAGTGCAAGGTCATGAGTTCAATCCCCAGAACCAAAAAAATAAAATAAAATAATAAAATAAAATGGCCCTAGCAAGCAGAAACAGATTCAACTGTAGCTAAAACTCATAATTTCAGCCAATATTCTTTGTTAGAAATGTATTTATATTCCATAAGAGAAAAATGTCAGTAGTCGTAGTATCTCATGCCTGTAGTCTAACCACGGGGTGGGGGTGGAGGGTCTGAGATAAGAAGCTGAGGCAGGATGAGCCTCTCAGTTCTAGGCCAGCCTGAACTACATAGTGAAACCCTATTTCAAAAACAAAACAAAAAAGAGAGAGAAGCCAACCTAACTTTATAATAAAATTACAGAATACAGTATTAAGTTTGAAAAACATGAACATCTTAGTTTAAAACTATTGACTAATAAAGGACTCTTTGTTTTTATTTTTGTCTTTTTTTTTTAATTTTCTTTTTCTAATTATAAAAGTAGCTGCCTATATCCCAGCACTTGGGAAGCTGAGACAGGAGGATCCTTGTGGTTTCAAGGCCAGTCGGGATTTCACAGTGATACTCTGTCTGAAAAACAAAACAAAACAAAACAAAACAGCAAAAATATTAACAAAAGCAGTAAGTACTTAGAAAACTTGGGAAAGCCTGAAAAGCCTAGAGGAGGAAAATCACTCAAAATGCAAACAGTAATGATAACCACCATTAACATTTATATGTATGTACTCTCTTTAGTATTGTTTCTTTACACAATTTTTCTTCACAAAATGGTTTCACAATATATTACTATTTTAGGATTCTGCTATTCTTCATGTAGTAGATTGCCAGTATTTCCTTCATGTCTTCCCTTTTTTAATATCTGTAAAATCTGTAAATAAATAAATAAGTCATAAGAAAGTACTATAAATAACTAATCCCCTACTGTTGGGCATTTAGGTTGATTCTATTTCCCCCCTACTATTATAAATAAAACTGTCATGAAGAACCTCATATGATGTTGTTGCATAATTCTCTCATTATGCACAAATCCTTCTCATCCTTAACAGATGGTTAGCCAGCCTCTGTTTGATCACTTCCAGTAACAGGGAGCTCACTTCTTTGCCAGACAGCTCATTCCATTTATGGACAACTCTAATTGTTAGAAAGTTCTTTATTTTTAACCAAAATCTGTTCCTCTTAACGTACACTCATTGATTCTAGTTTTGTGATCTGGAATTACCCAAAGCAATCTTTCCTCTTTGTACTTGGCAGCCCATCAAATACTTGAAGAAGACCGTAATGAAACTTCCTAAATATTCTCTGCATGAAGATAATTACCCATGCTTAGGAATCTTATGACAAAAAGGATGAGGAACTGGTAGTGGTAGTGTTGGTGGGGTCCTCATGAAAGATGTAAATTTAGTGATCATATCTTCCTTTTTGCTTTGGCTTCCTGGAAGCTCAGAGCCTTACTGGCTGCCTCATTTTTATGATAGTGGACTCTTAGTACCTTAACTATATGCATGCAACCTTTTGCTTTAAATGTATTCGTCCTATTTTATCTATAGCTTTCCTGGCTATATTTTTAAATTAAAAAATAAAAAGCACTTTTACAGAATTGCATCTCTACAGGCTCTCATAAATTCTCTGTGGTGCAAGATGTATTATGGTCAAATAAGTGTCTCTAATTTCTTCAGCCACAGTTGGTATAATATTTGTTGGTCATTTTGGTTCTCTCTCACCATATTAGTACACATACATATTTTTTATTTTACTGGCAATGGAACTGTCTTAATTCCCTGCCCCTCTTCTCTGGTAGAGAAGCTGAATTGAATGGGAGGGTAGGAAACACCATCTTAGTTCTCTTGAACCTTAAATAGTTTCCATCAGCTTTCAGTGTCTCCTCTGACATCCAGCAGCACCCTGTTAAAGACCTTGAACGACAGGAAAACACATCTCATCAGTCTTAGGACGGTGATCACCAGCAGATGACAGGCGGGCGAGCCTGCAGAGGAGAAAGAGCCATGATCCTCACTGCTCTCCAGGGAGGGGTGTGGGCCTCGAACCAGGCTTCCTCACCTTGACGCACTGGGAGCCTGTTCCCAAACCTTCGCAACAGCTCTGGCCAGCCCCAGGCTGGGTGGATTTATTTCACTACAGTTGGACAGGAGGCGGGCGACTCTGCGTGCTCCTCCTTTCATTCGGGAATCCAGCTCTGATTATCCTCTTCCTGCAGCGAAGCGTGGTGGCTGCCAGTTGCATATGGCTTGACGAAGATAGGAGAGGACATACAGGCGCCCACTCCTCCCGGTGTCCCGAGATGGGAACTGAGCAGCTTGTTTCCTCTGTGGAGGAAGTGGATGTGAGAAACCTGGGGCAGGCTGCAAACTCAGAAGAGGTGAGAATGAAACTTCCCCCTCCCGCCCCGCCCCCGCTGTGGTTCTGTCTAGAAGAGCCAGGTAGGAATCCAGCAGGGCCCATCTGTGGCCAGAGCTGAGATGCTGCCACCCCTGGAGCTTCCTTCCTGACTCCTCTCCTGAAGAGAGGCTGCCACTGCCTCGGCCTCCCTGGAAGACCTCCATTGCTGACAGGCTGGCCCCGTGGAACAGCTCAGAGTCGAAGCCTTCTTAAAAATAGCTCTGTTCCCTTCTGGGTTTAGCATCTCACACTTGAAAAGCTCTTTATTCTTTATAATGAATAGAGAGCTGGGACTTTTCATTGACAAAGAGCAGCTATAATACAAAATAAGGCAGACGATGGCAGTTATGCTTTTGAAGTGGTGGACAGAGAGGACCTCACCACTTAGCTTTCACAGGTAGCAACCCTTTCCTTGGGTTATTCCTGGAACAGAGGCGTGGAGAGGCTTTTGACCGGCTCCTGCTGTCAAAAGCTCATGTGTGGTGGGCAGTATTTCGGGCGACAGCATTAGCTGGAGATGAGCAGAACAGCCTGAAGTTGAAATTTCAGTCTCATTAATGGACTGAAGGAGCAAAAGACCTGAAAGAAAGGCTTACCTGTTTGCTGTCATGGACTCCTGGGAACCCTGTGGAAGGTCTCAGAATAAAGGGTGGTAGTAGGGGGGCCGGAAGCTAAAGCTCTCCTAATGGAAATGGTCACCATTAAGTGTGTGGCGAGGGTCTCACCTGTTAGAGAAGCCAGGATTCCTCAATGTATGTCTTTTCCAGAAAGAAAAACAGTTTAGAGATAAAAATTCCCAGTCTACAATGTTATCTTGTTTCAAATAATTTCTTTTCTTCCAATCAGATGAAATGCCTCTCAGAGTGCAACTGAGTCAGTAAGAAATTCAGCCTCAGATTATTATTGGGGTTGTCTCCCCTCCTCCTAGGAGCACTTGGGGAGGCAAGTGTGGTGCATGGGAAAGAACGGTAAGACCTTTGAATTAGCCAGGCAATGAAAGCTAATTCCATGCAAAGGAAAAAAATAAATAAATAAAACAAACTTCCGAATCACATTGTCATAAGAGAGACAATTCGTTCTTCATTCACAAAAAGTCCAGTGTAGATATTCCTGATCAGGAGATGATTCCAGGCAGCTCTCCTCCAGGCTCTAACTCGGGGATCCAGGCCCTGTGTGTCCTAGGGCTCTGTCATTAGCAGGGTTTTAGAAGCCTTCGCTTTCTGTTACTCTCAGAAAATATTGGAGGTAGGACATACAGTAGCGACCACAAGGACCTCTTTAAGTGTCAGGTCCAAATGGTATTCATTATACTAACCCATTCAGACTCAGACTTAGCAATGTAGCCCCACATAGATGCAAGGGAACTGACAGAAAAATAGAATTAACTATGTGCTCACTAGGGAGAAACAGCTATCAATAAACTTTAAGTCTTTTTCTAAGTATCTGTCTTCACGCTGCAGTTTTTCCACTGTCTCTGTTGACCCACATACTCTGCAGAAGCCTGATGTCCCCAGCTTCTCAATCAGCTTCAATGAGGCTGGCAGCTGTGCCCTCCCTGTGGTCTGGCTGCTTCCCCTGGAAGAAGGCATCAGGGACCCATCAAATTTAACCCTTCTCTATCTGCACAGAATCTCTCTCTCCTCTGAAGCACCCTTCTGCCTTCCTCTAGGACTCACAGAAAAACTTTTTCAACAAGTTTAGTCTTTCACAAAACATAAGAAGCAAAGTTATCTCAAACTATTATAGACAGCTAAGTTAGGTAGAAATACAGTAAGCAGTCAGTCAAGGCTGGGCCCTCAACAGAGTCCGTGCACAGGACTAGAATGCATCAGGATTGGGGCTGGAGGCCATCTGAAGATTCACATCACAATGGCTAGTTTTATGTACTTCCCCAAGAGAGGAACAGAGGTTTGGGATTATTGGCAGCATTATTTTGAGAGTCCCCATTATTTCGTTAGGGGTGCACCATCCTCTCCTACCTATTAAGACTAAGACTAAAATCATTAAGACTAAGACTAAAATGACCAAAATGACAAAGACTACTAAGACTAAAGACAAGATTAAGACTATTGATTATTGGCCAAGGTTAATGATGTCATCTATGTACCCTTGCAATGTTACTTAAGTGACTGTACTTGCAATCATATTGATTGATCATAGTTTTGACCCATGTTGTACCCACCTCATGATCTGCTCTATAAAACTTCCTGTGAGAGATGGGCTCATTGGCAACCCATTTGGGACCCCTCTTGTCTCTCAGGAGCTATTCCTCTTCCCCATCCCCTCCATTCTTATTCCCCACTTCTTTTCTCCAATAAATTTTCATGCTCAACTTCCATCATTTTTTAGAATTCCCTCTTCAACTTCAGGGGACAGGAACTCAGTGTATTTGACATCTAACATTTCCCCTATAACAAAGCTGCTTCAGCATCAGCCAGGCAATGGTGCAACACCTTTTTGAAATGATGGGAGGAGAAAAACACAAAACACATGACATAGATCAATATTTTAATAAATCATCATGCTACCAAGAAGTATATGCACTCCCTGATGATTGAGGCATTTCATTCAAGACTCCTGCAGATTTCTAAGTTCAAGAATGTCTTCCTTTTTTTAGACAGTTTTTAATTTCATTGCACTGGAAGGTAGCTTTCTTTTCAACATCTTTTCATAAAGACAGAAAAGTCATTGTCACTGTGACGATAAGGAACAAAAACACAAAGTACACAGTTGGGGTGGAGCCATTAGGCCAGTGGTGGGCTCATGCTACTTACAGTGACATCAGTGGCCCAGAGTCAAGTACTTTAGCAAAGTAACCTGCCATGTATCTCTGATGGTGGAAAAGTTTAAGGGACAACTGTCATAGTTTAATTTACTCAACGATGTGTCATTGGTGAGAATTCACCTAGTTGTTTCTGTGAGTTCAAGTCTCCTAATCTTGGGGATTGTACTCCATAGGGCTGAAGAAAATTCAAGTGCCATCCATCCACCACAATGGACAATCTCAGAAAAACTGTGTCTCAAGGGAATGGCCTTGAAAGAATGAGGAAAGAACCTGATTTTCACAAAAGAGGAAATGTGGGAATCATAGAAACTAAAGATACATAAATTATTGGACATGGTGGTACACACCTGTAATCTCAGCACTCAGGAGGCTGAGACAGGAGGATTGCTTCAGTTTCAAGGTCAACCTGGAATATATACTGAGTGCTAGGCCAGCTTGAGCTATGCAGCAAGCTTGTTCCTATTTACACTCATCTAGCTTTTACCAATCTACAAATAATTTACAGCTTTTTAAACAAGCATAGTAACCACTTCATAATATGTTGGGTTTGCTCAAAAGAAGTGATACTTTTTGAGCAAATAAGACCAACTAATTTTGTTTCCTTCTCATTTTGTTTTAAATTAGGCTATTAAACTGATACTTTATCATAGACCTTCTTTATCTGGAATATGTTGATGATCTCAATAATAATACCATTTTGATGAGTTCAAAGCTGATAAACAATCAAACTTGGAGTGTGGATTAAGGCTGTGCTTTGGTAACAGTCAGTTAATAACAAATTGCTCTTAACTGCCTAAGTTCTGAAGCAATGCATAAATAAACACAGAGGTTGACCTGCCTGAAAAAAAGACACCTTTATTTTTCACCTTTGTACTACTGGTAGAACCAGTGGAAGAACACGGCTTGTTATGTGACCATAAGCTGGCCCCTGTCAATATTCCGGCCTTCGCATGGTTGGTGTCTCTCTCTAACCATGGGCACAGCTGTACCTTCCCTGGACCTCTCCTCAGAAGCACTCAGTACATGCAGGTGAGAACATCTTCTTCTTCTTCTTTTTTTTTGGGGGGGTGGGCAGTACTGGAGATCTATCTGACGAACTTGCGCTTGCCAGGCAGGCACTTATGCCACTGAGCTAAATTCCCAGCCCCAAGTGAGAACATCTTTGTCTTGCACAGAAGCAGCTTTGAAGAACTCAGGCCTGATTCAGACATCACCAATCCCTCCCCCAAAATTCATCCATAAGTGATTCTAGCAAACGATGAGGTGACCCAAAGTCCTCTCCTCTTGCTATTGTAGTCTACATTTTGCTATTTGATTCACATGAAAATACTGAAGGAATATATAGCTTTTTTGAAGTTGATGCTAAATTAAGAATAACAGACATGGCAAATGATGGACCGCTACTAGAAATTATTTTAACTGCTGGAATGGTGGTGCACATTTGTAATCCTAGCATTTGGGAGACTGAGGCAGGATCCCCATAAACTTAAGGCCAGCCTAGGCTACACAGTGAGTCCAAGCTCAGCCATAATAACAGAGGGAGAACCTGTCTCAAAAAAGCAAGTTATTTCAACTAAGTGTAACCTGGGCTGGAATCTCCTAGATGCAACTGAATAGCAGTAAATTCCACCTTTATTTTTGTTTAAAAGATTTTTTTAAAACTCTAATTGGCCACACAATGACCCAGACATGAGGTCCAGACAAACAGCTTTGACATCAATTTATGTAAACAATTAGGTGCTTTAGTTTATCTGAACCTAATATAAGACAACTATTGTGCATCTGCTAAAAATGATAATTCAGTTTCCAGCTTCATTGTTCAACAAATGATTGTTTAGCGTGTACTCCATGAAGTATCATGTTGGGTCCTGAGAGGTATTGGTGGCTCAGTGTCTGGAGTAATCTATAAGATTAAGGGCACATACTTTAAGAGCAGCATTAACACATAAAACTGGAGCACTGATGCATGCAGATTTAGTCTAATTTCTTCAGATTTCATGAGGCAACTTCTACTAGCCTGAAGGGACAAAGTTGAATATTTTATTGGTAAGACTTATTTTAGCTGGAAAGGAAAAGACAGTGACATAAATGGCATTAATGATAGGAAAATTAGGATCTTTGACAATAAAGGCAAAATGCAAAGTTACAGCAAATGTGTTGTAATTAAAGTCACTAATCTATTTCTCTGTTGTTTGATTTCTTCAACCCTCCAGGTGGGCTTTTTCTTCCAACTAGGTTTTCCTGTGGCTGCAAGATAAATTCCGTCAGCTCTAGGGACAGCAGGCTTCCTCATTTTAAAAAAATCTCTCCTCTAACCTTTGAGCAAAAGTTCTCACCTCAGTCTGCTTAGGGTAGTTAGTATCAGGGGGCCTCCTCTTTCTAGAGCAGACTGTTGAATAATGATAGGCACTGATTGGCTGAAGCCTAAATTCAGGAACAAATCGCTTGCAAGGAGATTAGCATTACTGTTACAGGCTTGAGTTGAGGCTGAATAGAGTGGGTTTTGAGATACTTGGCAACATGAGGAGAGTGTAAATAGCATCAGAGTTCTGTTTGAAAGGAGGAAAATAGTGGGAACTAGTGCTAAATAAGCAACCCTGGGAGAAGCAATATCTCCCTGGGTGGAAGAGCACCTAGCAAGTGAGTTAGGTGGCCTTCCTTCTCTTTCAGAAAACTTAACTCTTCCCATGGTACTGTCCCTCCCTAGGGTAACGGCCATAGTTCATCATCAAAAGCTCTCATAGAGAGTCAAGGATTTAGCTCAGCAGCACAAGTGCTTGCCTGGCAAGCATGAGGTTGTGCGTTTGATCCCCGGTACCACAACAAAACAAAATAACACCAAAAATCTCTTGAGCTGTCTTGTGCCTCTATAACTATGTCAGATAAATTAGATTCACTAGAAAATAGTAGGAAGGTCTTAAGGTTATGGTTTAAATTCTCTCCAATCTGTGTTTACTGGAAGTAAGTCTGATTTTTTGATCATCATCTGTTGGATTTCAGAGTCTATTTCTTATTAATTCATAATCAGTGTGGACATAATTACTACCCCAAGCCTCAACAAGTGTACCCTCAAAATCGAGCCAGAATCTGGAGAATTCTGAGAACTGTTCCTCAGAAGAAATGTAGAATTTAATATTGAGACATTTGGTGCCATCAGTTATATATATGTATGTATGTATCTCATATACTCAGAAAGTTCCAAGGGCAGGCATTTCCACAGGGACAGCCATGGAGATGGCTGCTGTGCTAGTAATGCAAACTCTACCATTGGAAGTATTCATGAACCAAATGGATAACTATCTCTCAAGGATGCTTTAAGATGTTATTCTGGCTGAGTGCCATGGCATGGGCCTATAATCACAGCTAATTGGGAGGTTTGGAAGGAGGGTTGCTTGAGCCCAGGAATCGAAGACCAGCTTGAGCAACATAGCAAGAGCCCATCTTAAAAAACAAAATAAGAAGCTAGGGGTTTAGCTCAGCGGCATAAGCACCTGCTTTGCAAGCATGTGGGTTGTGAGTTTGATCCTCGGTACCAAAAAAACAAAACAAAAAACAGAAGAAGACAGAAAGGAGAAGAAAACAAGGAAAGAAAGAATTCTTTTAGGAAAAATTTAGGAAGTTGAACAGTTATTTCTATGATATAATACAAACTTCAGGGGGTTTTTTGTTTTATTTTGTTTTGTTTTTGAGACAAAGTCTTTCTGTGTAATTCAGACTGACCTTGAGTTCACCATGTAGTCCAGGCTGACTTCAGATTCACAGCGATCCTCCTATCTCAGCCTCCTGACTGCTGGGTATGCACCACCATGCCTAGCCAACCTTCACATTTATATAAATCTGATCTTCACATTTATATAAACCTGTTTGGATAGATAGTTTTACTTAGGTTTTCAAAATGCGGTCCCCAAACCGATCCGCTTCAGCTGAGAGCTCCTTAGAAATGTAGATTATCAAGGTCCCATCCTAACTTTCCTGTAAGAGTTGAATTGTGTTCTCTAAAAGATGTTGAAAAATCCCAGCACTCAGGAGGCTGAAGTAGGAGGACTGCAGTGAGTTTGAGGCCAGTCTGTGCTACACAGTGAGGGTTTTTTTTTGTTGTTGTTGTTTTCGTACCAGGGATCAAACTCACATGCTTGCTAGGCAGGCGCTTATGCTGCTGAGCTAAATCCCTGGCTATGCAGTGAGTATAAAGCTAGTCTGAACTATATAATGAGATCCTGTCTAAAATGAATGGACGAATGAGGCATTGAAGTTCTAATCCCCAGTACCTCAGAATGTAGACTTATTTGGAAATGATGTCATTAATTAATTAAGCTAAATGAGGTCATACTCCTATGGTGGAGTAAGGTGCACCCTTAACCCAATATGACAAGTGTCTTTATTAGAAGAAAAGACAGACAGAGTCAGACATACAGAGGAAGGACTCAGTAAGAAGATGGAGTCAGAGATCAGAGCTACATGGCTGCAGTCAAGGAACACCTAGGAATGCCAGCCATATACCAGAAGGTAGAAGAGGCAAGGAAGTAGCCATCCCTCTGTGTTTTAGAGGATGCGTGATCCTCTTGACACCTTGACTTTAGACTTTTAGCCTCCAGAAATGAGAAAGAATAAATTTCTCTTGTTTGAAATCACATGCATTGTGGTAATTTTAAAAACCAATCCTAAGAAACTAATACACTCACTGAATGAGAAATTGTCATAATTGGGGTCCAAAAATCTGTGTTTCACAAGTACTGCAGATGATTTTGATGAATGCTTATAAATTTGAGAACTGCTAGATCTGGATTTCTAGATCTAGAACAATGCTTCTCACCCTGTTATGCAGGTAAATAAGAGGATTCTGTTAAGATACAGATCCTGACTCTGGATCTGGAATACAACCCAAGATTCTGCATTTCCAAGAAGCTCCATATACTGTTGTCCTGCTAGTCCTGGGACCAGACCTCAAGTAGCAAATGTCCAGATCATTGCTGTCTGACAGATTCTGCATAACAATGGAAATAGTCTGTATCTGTGTCTGATAAGGCAATCACATGTAACTGTGAGACATTTGGAATGTGGCTAGTCTGAGTACTGAATTTTAAAATTTTATTTAACTTGAATCAATTTTAAAAACAATTCCACAAAATAGCCACAGGGCAGGTCATCATATTTTCCTGTTTCTAGTTTTAAATGCCATAGTATTTTGCAAAGCTGGCAGGGTTCATCTGAACTGTCTATTATTTAATAGTCAAGACTGATATGTACCCTGCACAAGACTGTGTGCTCATAGTGTATTAAGAGCTTCTGGAGAACATAAAATAAATAGTTTACAGGGTCTTTGCCCTTAAGGAACTTCCTGTTTATTAACCAGATTTCATTGTGTTTCTTCCAGTTTCTGCCAAGCCTGAAAGTGTTAGTTCAATGTTCAAGGGGAGAGAAATTAAGCAATAATTAGGAGAGATGATGCTTGGCAGGGTTTTTTTTATCTCAAGGCTACCAGATTTTGTTCATGGAATTTGAGAACATGAGTGATTTGCATATGTTGCATAAATTTGCATTTTGTATGCAAGAGACCTGACTCCAAGTCTATGAAGTACAATTTAATTAATTAGTGGAACCTACTATAGTTGTAATCAGAACAGAATTCAGGGCCTAACACACATGAAATAGCTGCTTATTGACAATAAATCACAAGACTTCAGACCAGGTCAGGAGACACGCAAAAGGAGCAGAAGAAGCTCCTAGCTGAGGGAGAGATGGGGAACCAGGAGCTTTGTTGTCATCTCTGACCCTTGTCTTCCATGAACCTCAGTCCTTTGTATATGGAATGGTTTATGTTCCACAACTGCACTGGGTAAAATGAAGTTCCACAAAAGTATGCAGTTGTGCCTTTAGTGCTTTTTACTAGTGTCTTTTTCCTTGTCTTTAACACCCCTGCCTCTTTTCTAGCCTTGCTTCTTTGTGTACAGTTGAATTCTGCATGATGTTAGCAGACAGTTTGAAAGATGAAAGATAAAGGAGAAGATATCATGAGAAGTGAAGAGTTTGGTCTTTTTTTTTTCATTCTTTTCCTCTCTCCTTTCTTTGCTACTAAGCATCTATTCAGTATCTCTTCCAGGTTGTGCCAAGCCCTGGGACAATGACATAGGATCCTTCTCTGGAAGGAGCTTGATGCTGGACATGCTGTGTGTGAAGAGATGGAAGAAATGTCCTAGAAGACAAACTCTGCTCCTGGGAAGGGCTGGGAAGAAAGACTGCCCACAGGAAGAGTTTAAAGAGAAGGGCTGTAGGTGGGTGGGGTGTTCCAGGCTAAGAGAACAGCATGTGCTGAACAGGCCTGGTATGCTTAGCATACTGTAAGTATCTCCCAGGAGGGAAGGGTGAAGGGAGGTCAGGGAGAGGTACAGAATCCAGACCAGTCCATAAATGCCATATTAATATGCCTCAAGAGGAAGGGTTATATAAACAACACTGGGTAATTTACATCACCTCACCTCAGAATGAAAACATGGCAGAATCCCCAGGAGAAGGGTTAGATCTTTCCTTAGGAGCAGAGCTACTCCCTGTGAACATTTCCTGGCTGGTAGTAACTGTGAGTCTGTCCTTAGCATACTCACTCCTTTCTAGGAGAATCCGAGTTCTCTTTCTGACCCATGTTGATAAGAAATATACACCTGTACTATATATACTCTGTTTGCTGCCTGTAACCAAAAATACCCCCTGCTTGCTGGGCAGGCTGTAGAAGTGAGAGAGAGACAACTGAATTCTCCAAAAATGTGCGTTCTCCCCACATAAAGGAGTCCCCTCAGATTCTCTCACCTCTCCACTGTGTCGATATTATTCTCCCTGTCTCTGAAGAACCTCAGAACTAAATGCAGTACTGCATGCAGTCCCAGAGACAGCACAGATTCACCCAGAACTCCCAGTGGGCAAATCTGGGTGCACAGATCTGGCCTTGCTGCAGAGACAGCAGGCAGTACAATGACAGAGACCATGTCTAGTTCCTGACCTTCCTCACCCACGTGCTTCAGGGAGAACTGGCCCCTGTATGTCACTGACTTGCTAGATATTTCAGAAAACAAGAAAAATGGGGATACAATAACTAACACGTGTGCCCTGCTTAAGAAATAAAACATTTCAAGTTCACTTGCAACTTTTGCGTATCCTTCCTTAATTGCATTCCTCTCTTTCATCTGAAGAAGTAATCCGTATCTGGTATGCATTACTGCCAAATGATAGCCTTTATACAGATACTATGATATGGTATGTTGTTTTAAATATTTTAATATTCACAAACATACTATCCAATGATATCCTGGTAAGTATTTGACAAATGACTCTTGAAGTGGGGGAGACCCCACCAATTTTCATAGTGTTAACACTTTCACCATAGTCACGTTCAGCCTTCTGTGTGAAGTTAATGAACAGGAGCTGGGAAGAGATAACCCCAACAGGTGTGAGCCAGCTCCAGACCTCCCTGACTTATTGTGCTTTATGTGTTCTTATTACCTCGATTTTGTTTTTGTTCAACATTATTATCTTTGACATTAACTCAGGTTTATATATGTATTTCTAGATGTTTTTCACTTACATGGCTATGTAAGATTGATTGCATAAATACACTAAAATTTATTTTTGCTTTTCCTTTGATTAATATTGAGGTTACTCCCAATTTTTTATCTTAAAAATAATACTGTAAATCATATAATCATCTCAATAGATGCAGAAAAAGCTTTTGATCAAGTCTAGCACCCATTTATGATACAAGCCCTACAGAAAACTGGAATGGATGATCTTTATCTCAGTCTGATAAAAGCTATCTTATGACAAACCAACAGCTACCACAATGGACAAAAACTGAAAGCTTTCACTCTAAAATTAGGAATAACACAAGGATGTCCACTGTCTCCACTCTTACTCAACATAGTCCTGGAAACTTTAGCCAGAGCAATTAGACAAGAGAAAAAAATAAAAGGAATGAAGATAGGAAAAGAAGAAGCTAAACTATCACTATTTGCTGATGACATGATA
Organism: Hydrochoerus hydrochaeris; assembly: GCA_004027455.1. NCBI lineage: Eukaryota > Metazoa > Chordata > Mammalia > Rodentia > Hydrochaeridae > Hydrochoerus > Hydrochoerus hydrochaeris. The sequence continues at coordinate 103,841 of PVLA01000455.1, read as the reverse complement.
CCCTACATAGAAGACTCCAAAAACTCCACTTAAAAACTAGTAGATTTAATACACAAATTCAGTAGCATAGCTGGATACAAAGTCAATACTCAAAAATCAATAGCCTTCCTATACATGAATAGCAAACTCACCGAGTATCACGGAATTAACACCTTGCATAGTAGCATCCAAAAAAATGAAATACCTAGGAGTCAAGTTAACTAAGGATTTAAAGATCTCTACATTGAAAACTACAGTACTCTGAAAAAGGACATTGAAGAAAATAATTAGAAAATGGAGAGATATTCCATGCTCTTGGGTAGGAAGAATCACTATAGTGAAAATGGCCATACTTCCAAAACTGATTCAAAGTAATCCCAATCAAAATTTCAATAACTTATCTGACAGAATTAGAGAAAACAATCCTAAAATTCATCTGGAACCAGAAAAGACCTAGAATGGCAAAGACAATCCTGGGCGACAAAGGCAAGACGGGGAGTATCACAATCCCTGACTTGAAATTATACTATAAAGCTAATGTAATAAAAACAATGTTGTACTGTTAAAAAAAAAAGACTCAAAGACCAGTGGAACAAATTAGAACATGCAGAAACAACTGCAGACACATTAAGCCACCTTATCTTTGACAAAGGTGCTAAACACATTCATTAGAAGAAAGATAGCTTCTTTGATAAATAGTACTGGAAAAATTGGCTCTGCATATGCCAAAGATTAAAGGTGGACCCATATCTTTCACCACACACTACACTAAATTCATAAGATCTAAATATTAAAACAGAAACAATAAATCTCCTGGAAGATAGAGTAGATAAAACTGTTAAAGACATAGGTGTAGTCAAAGACTTTTTGAACAAAACCTCAGTTGCAAAGGAACTGTAAAAAAGAATCAACACCTGGGATCTCATCTTATTAAAAAGCTTTTGGACAGCAAGAGAAACTACCAACAGAGTGAAGAGACAATCCATTATGCAGTAGAAAATGTTTGCCAGCTATTCCTCAGACAAAGGATTACTATCGAGAACATACGAAGAACTCAGAAAAATCAGTCCTCCCAAATTTAAAAACCCAGTCCAAAAGTGGGAAGCTGAGATGAATATACACTTCTCAGATGAAGAAACACAGACAGAAAATAAATATATGAAAAAATGTTCAACATCACCGGCCACTTGAGAAATGCAAATTAAAACAACACTGAGATTCTACCTTACTCCAGAAAGAATGGCTATTATTAAGAAATCAACAAATAACAAATGCAGGAGGGGTTGTGGGGGAAAAGGAACTCTTCCTCACTGTTGGTGGGAGTGTAGGCTGGTGCAGTCACTCTGGAAATCAATGTGGAGATTCCTTAAAAAAAAAACTAGGGTTGAAAGTCCCATTTGACCCAGCTATACCTGTTCTGAGTATCTTTCCAGAAGAATTAAAAGCATCATACCACAGTGATATATGTGCACCCATATTTATAGAAGCATAATTGTAATAGCTGGGTCTTGGAAATAACCTAAATGCCCATCAACTGAGGAATGGATAAAAAAGTTGTGGTGTTTTTAAACAATGGAGTAGCACTCAGCCATAAAGAAGGATAAACTTGAGACTTTTGTAGGTAAATGGATGCAATTTGAAACCATACTCATTAGTGAAATAAATCAGATGTGCATGTATAAAGTATTGTCTCACTACTGTGAGAAGCTGAGAGAAACTCTATACATAAAAGATAGTTAAGATAGTTATACTATTGATTGCTTTGAGTTCATTGAAGAGAAGTTTGTGCCAGTATTGTTCAGATGGTTAAATGCATATGTCTTGTACTCTGAGTATCTGATTTGAAGATAACATTGCACAATATATATATACCATTGTTAACCCCTAATTGTGGTTTGAAATTTTTGGGGTTTTTTTCTTTTTAAAATAAAATAAATGAATAATAAAACTGTAATCAGTCATGGCGGCACATGTCTGTCATCTCAGCTATTTGGGAGGCTGAGGCTGAAGGATTGCAAGTTCAAGGCCAGTCAGGGAAATTTAGTGAGATCCCATCTCAAAATAAAAAATAAAAAAGGGCTGGAGTAGAGCACTACCAGATTCAACCCCTAATACCACAAAGAAAAAAACAATAATACTGTAAAAATGATTTTAGAATGTACTTCATGCTGTGGAGGTGCAAAAGTCTTTTCAAAATCAAGGTGGTGGTGCTGGTCTTGGATATGCATGCTTCAATATGACTAGACTTGGCTGAGTTTTTCTTCAAAGCAGTTGGGAAGGTTTTGTCCTCCCTGGTGTACATATGCACACAAGTGTGTGCACACACACACACATTGGTTGTGTATGATGTCCCCATGACCTTCATTTTCTCCTGCTCTTACTTTTGATAAACTTTATGGGCTAAATTGTGTCCACACTATGTGTTAAGTCTCAGCCCCTGGTGTGACCATTACTGGAGGGAGCTCTTTATGGAGCTAGTTAAGGATAAATAAGTCTTAACATAAGAGCGTAGCTTTCATGTGATAGAGCTGGTTTCCTTAAAGGTAGATGATGAGATACCAAGTGCTCCCCGAATGCACATAAGTGAAAGGCCATTTGATAACCCACTGTGAAAGTCACTGCGACAAGTCAGGAGGGGAGCTCTCAGCAGAAACCAAATTTGCCAGCCCCTTGATTCTCCACAACTGTGAGAAAATAGATGTCTCTTAATTTCCCAGCCAATCTGTAGGATTTTATCATGGCTCCTGAGCAGACTTAATGCAAGACTTTTATTTTTAATTGCCATTAAATAAATTCAATTTTTCTTTAAAAAAAGTTTAAACTGTTTCTTCCTAATCAAGCTTTAGCTCTTACCTAGGTTTAAAAAAATTATTATTCCTTTAATAATCTATCTGACATGGATTTTTTGGTTTTGTTTTGGGTTTAGCTTTTTTGGTGGTACAGGAGTGTTGAACCCATCTTAATCATACTGAGCTATATTCATGTTACCCAGGCTGGGCTCAAACTTGCAAACCTCCTTCCTTATCCTGCCTGAGTGCTGAGATTACAGGGATGCGTCACCACACCTGGTCCCACCTAACTTGTTTATCCCCAACTTTCTCCTTTCTAAATTGCTCCATTCTGGAGATTTTCTCAGAATCCCCAGACATATCAGGCTCGTTTTCCTCTCTGGACCTTTGTTAAAGTAGCTCTGCTTGCCTAGAATACCCTGCCTTCTTCCCCGAGCATATCAAAATCCTACCCACTTTTAGAAGATACAACTCAAATCCCATTTCCTGTTTAGACTTTTGGTTCAAATGAAAAGAAATCCAAACCAATCTTCTGTCAGCACAGAAGGGAAATTTGATTTCAAAAAATGTAGGAGTCCTTGCCAAACAGTTCTATTGGATTCCTCGTCTCGTGTCCACTGTTAATTCAGTGTGCTTTGGATTTATAGACATCCTTCCTCCACGCAGAAGGGGCTGGCACAGGCCTCTGAGAAGTCCCTACTAACAACACTGTCTTCTACATAATCCGTAAAAGAGATTCTCCCCGACTCTACTTTTATAATATCTTAGGACAGAATTTTAATAGGCCCAATTTGGATTGTGTGTGATTCTGTTGTAGGACACTGTGATGGCCTAGTTCAGAGGACATGCGTACATTTGAAGCCAGAATGTGCAGCCTTATGACTAGAGAACCCACGGAAACCACATGATGCGTGCAGGTCAGATCCCTTTCCTGGATTCTGAATGTGTCTCCCCAAAGTCCTATGTTGAAATCTAACCCACAAAATTCCATTAAGAGATGGAGACTTCAGAAGATGATTAGATGATAAGGCTTTGTTCTCATAGATAGGACTAGAGCTCTCATAAAAGAAGCCAGAAGGGGCATGTTTGTACCTTCTACCATGTGAGGCACAAAATATGAAGCAGATGCCAAACTCTCACTAGACATTGAACCTGATCCTGGATTTCTCAGCCTCTAAAACTATAAAAAATACACGTCTGTTGTTCATAAATTATGCAGTCTAAGATATTTTGTTATAGTAGCCCAAAAAGACTAAGACATCTCTAAAGAAAGAAATCTGCTGTAGACAAACAATAGAATCTACCACATGTGTTACTCAGGAAGCAACCATTTTCCCTGGCCCTCACAGCAACTTCCCACTCCTGAGCTGCTACACTGTACAGCCTTGCTCACTTCATAATCAGGGATCTTGTCATCACTTACTATGCATCTTTCACAGAGCATATATCAGATATCTGGGAAAGGTTTACTGATTCTTGGGACCTATGGCCTGCTGTTTTCTCACAGGAGATCTTTTAAATTCACTCCCGTTGACTTCACTCTGAGTGGGTTTAACTCAGACTAGAGTTTTAAAGTTATTATGAAATTCTAGATAAAAGCACATGTTCCAAATGTGTATAAAAGATTGTAATTTAGAAAGCACTTTCTTATTCTGGGAGCTTTACAAGTGGATAGGACACAGGTACTGTCCACACTGTGAAAACTAGGACACTGAACCTCATCAGTTTGGTTAATGCTCCTGCTCAAAGTAGACTAGCTGTTGAGGGGCAGAAACAGATTAGCTACAGCCCAATAGGGCTTTGGGTTTCACAGTCCCAGGCACGGTGAGGGCTTTCCTGGAGACAATACCCTACTGGGACTCACCTTGTCAGCAGCTCTGATGCTGCTCTATCAACGGTGGTGGCGACCTATGGCACGTGTGCTGCAGTGGGCTCTTTGTGTTCCTGAAAGCTCTACTGCATTAGCCATCACTGGTGTAAGGTTCGGCGAATGGATGGGTCTGTGGAATCTCTACCTACATTAGGGCATATGCTGTCTGGAACATGTGTTTCAAGCCTGGAACCAAAGCGTCTCTGTGGCCCTGAATGTTGCTAAGAAGAGATTAAGCCCACATTTAAATGCCAGATAACAGAAGCAAGTGGCCAAGCAGTGCAGGCATTTTTGCCAAGTTGGATGGGAGCAAGTGTGACTAAGCCAATGGGACTAAAGGTGGCAAACAATTCATGTCTGGTTGGAATCAAGCACTGTGTTGGTGGTAACACTTCCAAAATGAGCAAGGGTGACCATAAACCCTTGTTCCAAGGAGCCCTGTAAAGGAATGAGCGGCACACACTCCTATTATTTACTGGGAGTTCACAAATAGGACCCTTCTTTTAATCTCAGCAAGAGCAGCCATGGCAAGAATGACACAGCCAGTCCTCCCCTGCCTGCTGCTAACCCCGCAGAAGCTTGCAAAGGCAGAACTTCAGAGCCCAGACGTCTTGTTTCTATTGCGTTTGCCAGAGAGTTGCTCCAGAGGAGGTCTGCATTGTGTTATAATCACATGGTTTGCAAAATGATAGTTAAGAGTCTGTTAGCATTTCCACCCCAAACCGCATATTTTCAGCTGCTCATAGTGACTCAAATATAAGAATTCTCTTTAGGCTGAAATTTGGCACACAGGGTCTCAGGCCCAGCTGGGGAGCAATTTCAACCTTTTTTGGGACTGGATTTCAATAACATCCATTTGGCTGTTTTTGAATAACAGCAGAAGTACAACAGAAGAGAAGTTAGCATTTTTATAGCAAAATGTTGCCATTATGTGATTCAAGAATTGGTATGGGGTGGGGGGATCTACCCTAGCAACTCCCAATAAACCTTGGCAGGTGATCAGTCTTTCAGTGGACTAAGCAAGCATACTATTTTCTTAAATATACATTGGAAAACCCAACTGATAGTTTGTTGTTCAGAGCAGAGGAGAGATTTTGTTTAATAACATATCATGTTTTTGAAAAGCAAAGTTGACTCAGGAACAATGACACATACCAGTGGATACTGAATTTCTACTACACCCACTCCTTGGTATGCAACAGGGGCAGTGGAAAATTATAAGACACAATTGAGCTCCCAAATGTAAAGGGAAAAAAAATGCAACAGGGTAAGGGAACAGTGAGGGAAGGAGAGCACCATGATTGCAAAAATGACATGAGGAATAGAATTGATGATCTAAGATCAAGGACCTGAGAATTGGTCATATCTTCTGGAGGGAGGATGACGTCGGAACCCATATCTTTTCTCTCACTCTCCACTCACTAATAACAATGAATCAGATTACAAATGACAGACTCCATGAAAGAAAATGATACCAAGTTTATTTTTTAATAAAATACTTCAGGGAAAAAAGGCACAGAGGATAATGAAACACTCATGTTCTTATCATTCAGCATATAAAATAAAATATAAACATAGTCTTCTTTTGCATTTTGCTTTATTGATGAATTCTTTGTTGATACGAAAAAATTAGTATTCTCTTTATATAGGATGCTATATCTCCAGTTTTCACCTCATGGAAGTAATCATTTATGATTCTTTCTTTTCCTCCTAATTATTACAGTTTATCCATACCAGGTTTCATGGCACATGCTTGTAATCACAGAACTTAGAGGCTGAGACAAGAGGATGCCTATGAGTTCAAGGCCAAGTTGGGCTATGTAGCGAGTTCAACACCAACCTACATTACACAATGAGATACTTCCTCAAAAAACAAAAATCATTTTAAAAATAATGTTTATCTAAATTCTGTTTAAACTTATATGTTTCCTTTTCAGAAGTTCCTGGATTCCTCTACTGAACATTATTAGTTGTCTTAACTAAAGTTGGGGACTTGAGATTCAAAAGCTCTTTTTCTGATTAAAATCAAATGAAGAAAATTTCTCTCTCCTTCTGCCACAATGATATTCCAATATTTAAGAACTTTAAAAATTTTCTGATTATTCCATAATAGGGATTGATACCAGGGACCTCTAAATACAAGCCTTTATATACTTCCTGTGCATCAAACTGCCTCTCCCATGTCCCTATTCCTTCTGGGCTCACCAACACTTTTGCAAATAGAAACCAAGATGCCTCACTTTACAGACACCTTGATTCTGCATGAATTACCCCCAGTCTGTCCTGATCTGCTAAATATGACCTTGGGTTCCATCTAGACTATAATTAAAGTGGTATTTGTCAAATCTATCATTCTAAAATATGGAGGTATGTTTGACTGTGAAGCCTCAGTAAAATAGGTTGTAACTGCCATCATATTTCCCCCTCTAGAAGACACTGTCCCCCTATTCCTGGTCCTCTTTCTGCTCACAGGTCTCAGATTTTGTTTAAAAAATGGCAACATGTGGGCTGGAGATTTGGCTCAGTGGCACAAGTGCTTGCCTGACAAGCATGAGATCATGAGTTCAATCCCCAGTGCCAAAAAGTAAAAAAATTTTTAAAAATAGCAACATGTTAGTCCAGCTGAGTTACTGAAATAAAAAACTACATACCATAAAACTTCGGAAGGTGAGGGATTATTGCCTGCTTCATTCATTCAGACCTCTCCAGCACCTACCACAGTCCCTGACACAGAGTATGTGCTCAGTAAATATTGAGTTGGATTACATGAATCTCAGGATTACCAAATTTTAGGCAATTTGTTATATGAGGTAATAAATAACCTATTACTTATAGCCAAATACCATTTTTTTAGACATACCATACTTCCTTAGGAATTGTCCTATCACACCTATATAAATATAGATGTGAGTTAAGGTGGGCCAGACCAAACCCCTCCTGTGAGCCAGTGGTGGCCATGCATTCCAGGAAGAGAACTGAGAAGAAGCCAACCCCTTCTTGTGAGCCAGCTGGTGTGCGGGCTGGGAGAGAAGAAGTGCTGAGCTCCTTCCCCCTTTCTCTTACCCTGCAAGCAACCAGTTGACTCAGACACACAAGATGAGATGATAGCCACCAAAGTAAAAACACAGCATGATGCCTGTACTGTTTGATTGACTTTGCAGGCCTAAAGCTGGTAGTCTGAGCATCTATTTAGAGGATAACAATATGCAATATAGCAACTATGGGGATTCCCTTCTGAAGGAGGTAGCCATTGTTAATTTCCTATTATCTTGTTTTAAAGTTCTGTGTCATTTTCATTGTTTGGTTTGGTTTTATTCCGTTTCATTTTGTTCAATTTTATTATATTTGGTGGCAAGGGGAACTATTTCAAAGATAACAACATATATTATGGTAGCCATTGCTGATTTCCTATTACCTTGTTTTGAAGTCCTGTATCACTTTCACTGTTTTGTTTTAATTGGCTTTATTCTGTTTTATTTTCTTTAAAATCAAAAAAAATTAAATGATAGGGTTACTACAGTGCTGTCCTGTGGTTATAGAGCTAGGCCCTGATCCAAACTTGGCTAATCTTAGTACTTTCCGCAGAACACAGAATGTGCTATCAGACTGAATGTGCTATCAGACTGAGGATACAAGCTCAGTCTTGCTGCTACTTGAAATGGAGGAAACATGAGCTTGTGGCTTGTTGGTAATCACGTTTTCTATGTGTACCAATGGGCACCAACCACAGCAGGCTGATGAGGAAAGAATAGAGCCAAGTGGAGAAACAAGGATGAAAGAGAGCACTGGTGGTACTTAAGTATGATGCCAGTTGTTTATGAGACTCACTTGCATTCCACTTCTTGAGACCTGGGAAATGTGAATTTCATGTAATTTGCTTTTCCTTGGGCTATTTTAAGTTGGGCTCCTGAGGATTGCAGAGAAAAGGTCCTAAGAGGTTTTGTTTGTTTGTTCATTTGTTTTAATTATAACTATGAATTCTGAACAAACTATACTTGTTTCCTTTAACTATTATATACACCCATGCAAAGTGAGAACTTTAAAGATAATAATAGCCTTGAAGGACAAATATAATCCAAAACGCATCCATAAGACCTTTGGACATTTACACAAGGGACAAGCCATATGCAAGTATTTGTCTCAAGTCTACATTTTGTGTGTGGTGGGTGGTGATGGCACTGGGAATTGAACCCAACTCCTCTTGTATGCTAGGCAAGCATTCCACCATGAAGCCACACCCCAGCCATACAAGTCTACTATCTTCAAACTGTCCTTGACAACCTTCCAATCTACTCTTCTTTTGTCCATACAAGCAAGGAAATTCTTCAAAGATCGTGCTCCATCTACTACCATCTCCTGATTTTATCATGTGGCAAACTCATTTTGACTAGAAATGAGCTGTTCAGTACATAACTCCTGAAGTTCTCTCTTCTTCTAATAAGTTTTGAATGATATCATAGTTTTGCTTTTTTTTTGTACTGTGGATTGAACTCACAACCTCACATTTGCCAGGCAGGCGCTTATGCCGCTGAGCTAAATCCCCAGCCCTTATCTTTTTTGAATGTCAGTGTACAATTCCAATAACTATCTCCAGCAACTTAAAACTACAGCTGGGCTCTACCTTTACTAGAGCACAGAGCCCACCTGGTTTAAGACCCCAGTTCTGGTTTGCTCTCTGTACAACTGCCAGCACAACTGCAGGTTCTGAGGCACCCTCTTACTACTGTCTGCTTTCCATGCATGCTGTCAAGAGCCTGGGGAGCAGTCCCTTCAAATAAAATCTGTTTGATTTTTGTCTGTTGGGCTCTGCACATAGAGCAGTGGGTGGCTGGGAACTCAGAAAATATTACTGTCATGAAACTGGATTTATGAAGACTCTTGATGAATGAAAATGACAAGAGAGTGTTCTGAGTTCTGAGCTTTCTGAATACAGATTCCATTTTACCTCTTGGAGAAGAACAATTATTTTGAACAACCCTACAATGAACTACCTTACCAATGCTTTGAGTGGGAGACCTGCTCATAGAAGGGCAATGTCATTGTAAATACTTGTTACTTAGGTGAGTTAGCTGTTTAAATTTTAATAGGTTTTGAATCAGCTTTTTTGAATCACCATACATTCTTATTCTTAACATGCAGTCCCCCATTCTCTGTCTTGCGCACACGCATACACATGTTCCTTGGAAAAATAAGGCCCTAAGGGCTGAGTCTATGTTCAGCCAACATCTTCAAGGTCATTAATGTGACTTCTTGTCTCTGCTATGTGGGAGCCAGAGAGTGAATCATCAGGGTGAATAATGCCTCTGTAATACTACCAGATTGTGTTTGTCTCTACTTCAAAGCTCTTAGTTTTAATAGAAGAGTATTTCTCCATCCCGCCCACCCAAGCGGCAGTCTGGATGGCTGAGAGGCAGCAGTTAATACGGACAGCAGCGTCACTTCCATGCACTCCCACACTGTCACCATGCTCGCAGGACCCTCGTGGAAGTTCTCAGCTCACATTCTAATCAGGCTCCTCTAGTTGGATAGCACAGCTCATCTCCTTTCTTCCTTTTCTCCTTTCCTCTCTTCCTTCCTGACTCCTCTCTTTCTCTTTCCTCCTTCCCTTCTTTTCTTCCTTCCTTCCATCTTCCCTCCCCTCTTCCCTCATTCGTTTCCTTTCATTCATTTATGTTCTCTTTCTCTCCTTTTTACTTCTTGTGTATATGTGTGTGTGTGCTTTGTATTTTACACTGAGTTGTATCACGAGCCCTATCTTAAAAAATATATTATTAGGTTTTTTTTGAAGTTTTTTTTTATTTAAAGAGAAAAAAAATGTAAAGGATAGAGATAATACAGAATTTCAAAAAAAGATAAATAGTAAGAAATCACTAGTTGATAAATTACATATTGTCCTCTTAGAAATAGTTGTTCAAGTTACAAAATTAAAGCATACAAAGTAGATATTCAAACAGTGAGAGTGTAAACAGCTATGCGTGCATGAGTTTCTACATGTATTTCTATCTTTTCTGTATTAGACAGAAAAACAAAACATAGCAAGACAAAGCAAAACAAATTCCTATAAAAACATGAAACCAAAAAGTTGTATAAAACCACAGTACAAGGTGATCTACAATGATTACTGTGTTGTTTCTTATTATCTTCAATAGAATTGTCCATATCATCAGGCATAATTGAATATAGCAGTATAATTGAATATAGCAATACATAACAATATTAGTAAAAATAAAACATTGTAAACAGTATACAACTTCTAAAGCAGGTAATAATCAAACCAGAGTGGATATCCTAGTGGATCTTGTCATCTTCAGTGCAGTTGCCTATACTCTCAGACTTGATACTATCAATCATAACAGCTTTGAATAAAATCTATCAATACAAAACAGTGATCTAACAAACCAGATTCAATTACGATCAATCATGGTAAAACAGTATAGGTTATACAGAGCTTTAGATTAAGTTAATAGGAAATTAAGGATGACTACTGTAGTATATCCTGTTATTTTCGGGATTACTGTCTATGCCCTCAAATCTAGTAAGGTAGAATGATTGGAACAGAATATAATACATCTAAGCAGAGTAGTGTGAGTAATGTGGGTTTTAAATCCTGGTGCACTATTAACAATATAGCCTACCAAGGCCATCTATGTTAGAGATTCTAGCCATCCTTCTCTGCCTCATTTCTGCTATGCTATTTTTCTGCCTTTGTCTGCTTTTCTCCTTCATTCTACTGCCTGCCCACTCACTGAGGCCTTTCTGCCACTGTTCCTGAAATCCTGGTATTTTTTTTCTCTCTCTCTAGAATGTCCTTCAGTATTCTCTGTAGGATTGGATTGGTGGTCACAAATTCCCCCAATTCCTCTTCATCATGGAAGAATCTTGTTTCTCCATTAATTTCTAGTGACAGTTTTACAGGGTACATCAATCTGGGCTGGAGGTTAAAAAATATATTATTTTGATAAAGGATCTTGTTTCTAAATTTCTCAGGCTGGGCTTGTGCCTCCTGCTTCCACCTCCCAGAGTTCTGGCATGATAGAGATGAGTCACCAAACCCAACTACTTCATGATTTGGTTTTATTTCAGCACCTAGGGTTACAATTATTCTTTTCCTAGTCAATCTTTAATCACCAATTGTCCCTTTAGCCCTTTATTTTCTTTGCCATTCACAAAGGAGTTTATAATGTTGAGTTTGTTGGGAGAGGGGGCTATTGTTTCTTTTTTCTTCTCTCTTGTATTCAGGAGTGAACTCAGGACCTTTCCACTGAGCTACATCCCACAGACATTTTTTTTTTTAAATTGTGAGACAGCATTTTGTAATTTTCAAAATTGTCCATGCTGAGTCTGAACTTGTGATACTCCTGTCTCAGCCTCACACACCATCATGCATGACTTGGAAATGGTTTTTAGAACTCAAAATCCTTTCCCATTTCCACAGCAGCTTCATGGGTCCTCTTGTGAAGGTTTTTTATTTCTAAAATTATGTGAAAAACCAGACATGGTGGCCCATGTTAGAAATCCCAGCACTCTGGAGGCCGAGGCTATGTGCATATAGTGAGACCGTGTCTCCAAAAACAAAGCCCACATGATCTTGGTCTATATCACACTATACCACAGAGTGGTCATGACAGAAGGACTCATGGAGGAGCTACCATTATTGAGCCTGGAAGCACAGTTTGAGATACTAGATACATGTATTTCACTAACACCTCTCAACTGAAGTCAGCCTTAGTATCATTTTGAATGTGTGAAATGAAGTTCAGAGTTATTGTATAACTCACCTAAGATGACAGCCAGTGAAGGAAACTAAGGAGTGCATATGGTGCCAAAATTGTACTTGATTCCCATCATTTCCTGCTTTCCTTGATACGGATTTATGAATTAACGGAAAGAGCATAGTTTTCTCAAGCAACCCTATGCCACGTTAGCCCAAAGTACCCATGGCTGTCATCAGTGGTGTTTAGACATAGCTTCCCTGTACTAGAGAATCTTAGACGCCTCACTCATCCTCATTCATGTCCTTTGTGTGCTAACCAAATTTCCTCTAGGCATAGAATAATGATGAATTTATCATCCAAGTGGAGACACTTTGGGATGAAAGGAGTGCTATTAATAACTTCTGGGTATGGGCTGGGATGCATGGCCACCCTCTTAGGACAAACTACAACCAAGCTAATGTCTCCTACGAATGAGGAGGCTACAAATACTCCAGCCTTAACTAAACACTACGCAAAACAAGAGAAAAGAGGTTTCAGGGAAGAAAAGTTAGATCTGCCAGATCTAACCTCTGTCTCACTAGTAATTGCCACATTTCAAGGCCTGACTATGAGAGGTGAAAAAGGGAAAGTACCCACATATCACTCAAAGTTAAAATAATCATTATCCCCATTCTTTAAGGAAGTGACCTTCAAACTTCAATGTGCTTAAGAATCAGCAGTCAGGACTGGGTATGTAGCTTACTGGTGCAGGACCTGCTTGGCAACTGTGAGTCCCTGAGTTCAACTTCTGACAACAAAAAAAGAAAATAGTAAAAAAATAAAATAAAAGACCAAAACAAAGAATAGGCAGTCATCAATGGGCATATTGGCACATGCCTGTAAGCACAGCCACTCAAATGGCTGAGGCAGGAGGATCACAAGTTCAAACCCAGCCTAGGCAAGTTAGCAACTTATTGAGGCCTGTCTCAAACTAAGAAGTAAAAAGAGCTGGGGATACGGCTCAGTGCAAAGGCCCTGGTTCAATTCCTTACACCATGGAAAGAAAGAGAAAGAACAACAACAAAAACAAACAAACAAAAAAAAAAAGAAAAAGAAAAGAAAGAGAAGAGAAAAAGAGAAGGAAAAAAGTTTGAAGAGCTAGTTATGCTTTATCTGATTTAAACAACCATATATATGCACATATTAATTTCACATAATTGCTAGGCTTGGTGGCATACATCTGTAATTCTTCACCCTTGGGAGGCTGAGACAGAAAGATCACTGCAAGTTCAAGGCTAGCCTATGTACATAGTGAGTCCCTGTCTCAAAAAAATAAATAGATAAAAAATATATATAAAGTTCACATAGTACCCCCAAAATGTGTGCAAATTTTGTTTTTATAAGTTAAAATAACTAGTATAAATAGTATAAGTTAAAAATAATTTATAAAATGCAAAAAGAAAAATGATTTCTCCACACTACCATGGGAAAAATATTAATTTTCTTGGGTATGAGGTGTTTGCATACTCTACCAAGAGAAGTACACACACAAAAAAAAATACAATGCCAGTTGTGGTGCCGCATAACTGCAATCCCAACACTCAGGAAGGTGAGGCAGGAAGATTGCCATGAGTTTGAGGCCAGCCTGGGCTACATGGTACATTCAAGACCAAAGTACATAGCAAGACCCTGTCTCAGAAAAATGAAAAAGAAAGAAAGAAGTACAATTTTAGAGGAAGTTCTTACAGAACTTAAAATCACAACTGTTTAAGATTTCTTCACAGATACTATCTATATGTTTATTTATTTATTTTTTATTTTTCACTTTTTTGGAGACAGGTCTTGCTATGCAATTCAGGCTGGCCTTGAACTCACTATGGAGTCCAGGCTGGTCTCAAATTTTCAGGGCAATCTTCCTGCCTCAGCCTCCTGAGTGCTGGGATTATAGGCTTGTGCCACCATGCCCAGTCATCTGCATGGCCTTAATCAGACTTTAGGTCAAATAATTTAACCCATGTTAATTTTTTTGGTGATGGTGGTGGGCTTGTTGCTGAATATTGAACCAGGGCCTCTTGCATGGTGAGCATGGACGCTATCACTGAGCAATACTCCCGGGCGCTGAAACATGGCTGGTTTTATAAATTCTCTTTAGCATAGATTCCCAGGCATTTTATGCTGAGAATATGTAAGAATCTACATAAATATGTATGGCCTTAATCCTCACATTGGATTCAACAAAGAGACCATCTCTGTGCTTCCTCAGCACCACGCTAATAACGGCTGCCACAGACGGTGCAGAGCGCTTGTGCGGGCCATTTAGCAACGTTTTCTAGAGCGCCGAAGCCCTGGCACTTGGGTCAGGCGGCCTCTGACCCTCACACCACGGACCCGGTGTCGGAGAAGTGGGGTGACTTGCGGGAGGACTCACCCCCAGTAACTGGCGGAGAGGCAGCTTGAAAGCAGGTCAGCAGCCTCACACTTGAACTATTTAGGGAGCTCAGGAGCGCTCTGCAAACACTAAGAGACCCTGGTTGCAGGCCTTCCTTTGCATGGACCCTACTGTGACCTTTGCAGAGCAACAACTCGGGGACAGAGGAGACCCGAGCCGAGGCTTTGAGACGTGCTGAGGTATTTCTTTGATACGAAAGGGATGGATAAAACCAATTATCGGCTCGCCTTGGGACAGTCTGGCTGCGGCCAAGCATTTTCCGGGTGGCCTTTGGATTTCTCTTTTGTTGGCTGCGCTGCTGCTCCGCTCTGCCTTCCTATTTTCAAGGAAACACAGGCGCAGTGCACGGTCTCTAATTGCGCTCCCTGCCTGCAGCTCGCCTGCTCCTCCCGAGCCTCCTCGGGGGCTGGTTCCATACGCAGCTCTCGTGTGGAAGCGCTCGCTGATGGCAGCTGCAAGTTGGTGTGTGACACATTGAGTAGTCATATTTCTCTTCTCTGTGGCCCTCCAAAGCCCTTTCCAACATAACTTTTCCCCATCTGTTCTCGTTTGCACTGCATAATAGGGGACAGGTTTTGGAACTTGGGATTCCAAAAAAAAAATTAAGAGAAAATAAAAAATGAGATGGAATTTGAGTAGAAAAAAACTCACTGGCTTCCCGCCCCCACTCCCCCTTCCTCAGTGGCTGGGATCATTACCAGAGTATTAAGTCGATCAAGTTTGTAGTCTGGTTAATTCTCTTTATGTAATAATGGGGAGACGGAGAGATGTAGTATTTTTAAAGCCCTTTAAACTGCATCGCAATAGGAGACACACAGCCAGAGGACCCCCCCACCCCGACCCCGCGCGAGTCCTTTTCCAACACAGCCTTGTCCAGGGCCTGACTTAGTGTTTCCCCATTTGCTTAGATTCTCTGATAAGTTCTGCTAATAGTCTCATGCCTCAGGTTGCTCCTCTTGTAACATGGATTCTTGATAGGAATTTTAGCAACGGTGCTGTCCCAAATGCTGTAAGCCCACCTCTCTGTGTGCGCTCTCAGTAACTGCGGAAAGGGCATAAACCCCTCTAAATTTTTATGTTAATAAATATGTGTCAGTTTACATGAGAAGAGAAACCTGCCAATAGCACAATAAATCCCTGATTTTACAGGTGTTTTTGTCTCAGATGCAAGTAGGCATTTAAGTTTAAAAAGCTTAAGAATATTTAAAGAATATTTGATAAGTAGTAAATGTGAATATTATGAAACAAAGTGACTGCAGGAAGGGCTACTTTGAAAGCAATAAGAGCAGAGCAGTGGTTCTTTATTCTTTCCTTGTGTTTTGTTGTTGCACGCACGTGTGTTTGTTTGTTTTGTTTTTTTTGAGACAAGGTTTCACTGCATAGTTCAGGTTGGCCTTGAACTGAGTGTGTAGACCAGGCTTGCCTCAAACCCATGGCCTTATCCTTAGATGAGGATTGTAGACATGTGCTACTATGCCCAGCTTGCTCTTTATATCGTTTGTCTTTTTTCTTTTTGGTACTAGGATCAAACTCGCACTTGCCAAGCAGGTGCTTCACCTTTCCTTATATTTTTCAAAATACTTTATTGTATAGACTCAAGTTCCCAGTGTTGGATTAATCATAATCCATGGGTAATAGCATACTATCACCATTGGTTTGGCAGGGGCTTATAATTCTTTTTGAATCACACCCTTCTTTGAAAATCTAATGAAAGTTATGAAGTTCTGAGGGGCACTTATATATATTCCCATGCACAACAAACTTTTACAGAGCTCTTGCATTTTCAAGGTCATTTGGTGTCTATCTTTGGACTCCTGGAGGTCTGGGCAGCTGGTGTTCAATTGTCTCTCTGCTTTCTTGAGTTATAGAACAGCAGTTCAGCTTTTAAACTGTATCTTATAATCTATTTTTTTTTTCTTTGCAGACCTGGGGATTGAACCCCAGGATCTCAAGCATGCTGGGCAAGGATTTACCACCTAACTCTTTTTTTAAAAGTTAAAAAACAAATTTTTTTTAATCAGTACCAGGGATCGAACTCATGACGGCATGCTTGCAAGGCAGGCACTTATGCTGCTGAGCTAAATCCCCAACCCAAAAGTTTAAAATTTTTGATGCAGGATCTTGCTCATCTGCCCAGCTAAGTTTCAAACTTGTGATCTTCTTGCATCATCCTCCTGCCTAGCTGGGATCACAGGGACCACAGTCATGCACACTTGTGCCCAGAAAATGACATTTTTTATATTTCTGTAAGAAATACTATCTTTCCTCATTATAGGTCCAGGGAAAATCCATATAGGCTGCTGACTGTGATTTTGCAGCTAATATAGAAAATATTTACTCTTCCACCTATCCCATTTCTGCTTGTTTTTTCTTTAGCAGAAATACTACAAACATGCCTGCCGTTGGGACCTGTCATTGTTGTCTTACTTACCTGCACCTCCCCTGGCATCTGCTGCTCTGCACTCCAGCAATGTGGTACCTGTCAGGGCTGCCATTTCTTATGTGCAGGACGTTTATCCAGACAGGCGCCTGAACCAAGTCAGACCACTCAGAGGCTCTTTGCTTTCCATGCCAGAAAGTGGAAAGAGAAGTAGGTGACCTGAAACTCAGGAGAGGGTTATTGTCAGTGAAATCTATAGCAAAGAACGTGCAGTGCCTACAGGGTTTCTACAAATGATACCAATTCCTTCAGTAGACTTCTTTGGGGCTAAAAAGTTTTGAGCAATCTCTTCTGTAGAGGTTTCCCCAGGATGTCCCCTCAAAGCCTCATAGAGTCATGGGGGCAGGCTTCTAAAGTTTGTGATTGATTCATGATCCAATGCTGGGATTATGGATATGAGTGCTACACCCACCCTAGGGTGGGTAGCCTACACACAGTGTAAGGGACAGAAAGAATCTTCTCTCTGAGCTCCTCTCTTTTTGCTCTTATTGCTTTTGCTGTCTTCTGGCCACCATAAACTGTTGCCCTCTGCCATGTGCCACTCTGCCTTGGAGCCAGTTGAATATGGACTTAAACTTCCATAAACTGTGAGCTAAACCTTTTCTTCCTTAATTTTGGATGTTGAGTATTTTGTCTCAGCAACAAGAGAAAAGTAACCAACACATCTTCTGCCTCTCCTACTAACATATTCCACTTTTTTTTTTTTCTTTTTGAGACAGTCTCACTATGTAGTTCAGGCTGGCCTCAAAGTTTCAACAATCCTCCTGCCTTAGCCTCTCAAGTGCTAGGATTACAGGCATGTGCCACCATACCTGGCTTCACACTCCACCTTAATACCCAGTCATTTATAAGAAACATGGTGGTAATATTAATCAGGAGAGTAAGCAATAATAAACTCTGGCATTTACTGAAAGTATCCTAGACCTTGTGCTACCCCACTGTAGGTTACATATGTTCCCTCAGTGGAGATCCTCAACTTCCTCAGCAGGTGACTAGAACAGTGCACTCCTCTTTATAGATAGAGATTGAGACTCCAGATTTAGAAAGTGCTACCACCAGCAGACCAAAGATTGCCTTATGCTAATCCTTCAATACTTTCTTCTTCTAAACTTTTAAATAAGTAATTTATTCATTTAGTCTTTAGTTCTGTTCTAAACACAAACATCTTGTCATGTCCTTGGTTACCATGTCCATTGTTTTAGGTCTCTATCCCATCTCTGAGAATATTTATACAATTATGCTAGTCAGTGCAGAGGTGAATACAGAAATGGTAGCATACATTCCATTGTCTTGGATTTGTGGGACTCTTTTTCTCATTAGCTATTATATGGGTACTTAGTTAGTAGCAATACATTAACAGTTTCCTTTTTACCAATTTTAAAATCTTTATAGTATTCCATTGTAGGGTTGTATTTTAATTTATCCACTCAGTATTTTATTGCTAGACATTTAGATTGTTTACATTGTTTTGCTTTTATCTACAGTGTTTTTTTTTTTTGTGTGTGTATGTGTGCCAGGGATCGAACTCATGACCTAGCGTTTGCAAGGCAGGTGCTTATGCCACTGAGCTAAATCCCCAGCCCCTATCTACAGTGTTGTAGTGAAACTTGTAAATATACATTAGTTAGGTGAGATTATGGGTAGGATTCCTAGAATGAAATCACACAGTATTCTTGATGACCTGAAGTGGTTTTACTCCTGAAAGGTCCTTGCCCTAGTATAAATTACTGTACAATTATGGCAGTGGTCTAATGTGGCAGAAGGCCACAGCAGGAACGCTTACCACTTCCTGCTTCTTCTTCAGCCCTAATTGCAACTCCCCTTCTTGTTTGCACGCACAGAAAATTCCAATAGTTTTCTCAGACGTCATCAATATCCACCCCATGTACCACTTCAGATCAGAGGTCATATAACCCTCTGCCTTTCTCTAGCTGGTCAAAGGTGAAGCCCAACCACTGAGTTGTTTGCTCCTTTCCATGTCCTCAATAAACCTGTCTGTTTTGTACTCTTTGCTTCTCTATTGCGCCACAATACTTTAACAACTTCCACAGGGCCTCACTATGTAGCCCAGGCTGGCCTTGAACTTGCAGCAATCCTTTGGCCTCAGCCTTTTAAATGCTGGGATTATAGGCGCATGCCACCACATCTGGCCTACTCCACATCTGTAAGATGTATGTTATCTACAGTGTCTCAAATTGCTTTATGAAAAAGAAAAACAAAAGGTTTACACACAGTCCCCCACTCCCACCTGTGTCCACACGGATAGAATTTTTCTGTTTTGCCCTTTCCCCCTGCTTTGCTTAGAGCTCCTCCTTACTTCCAAAGAAACCTAGGAGTGTAAGTGGTTTAAGTGCTTGGTGTGCACTTGACAAATCTGCTGATGAGCAACTCAACCAGCAGATGCCCAGTCTGTAGCCATTTACATGGAGTTTTTCTGCTAGGTTTCCAGTGAGGTCTCCCTGCTCAGGGACCCAGTCACCTCCCAGCAGCCGGCTGTCAGATGTCCCCACCTCCAACCTTCCAAACCTTAGGCCAATTACTAGTTCGGGGGGCCACCACTCTATTTATTATTCACATTCTTTGGGAGGTTTAATGACTTTGTGGAAATCTAAAACAGCCCCTCCTCAGGAAGTAGTAAAAGTCTCTTGGAATAACAGAAAAAGGTCTTAAAGAGCTCTTGAATTCATCTGCATTTCAGGCTAATTAAATCCCCAAAGAAATAATAATAGGCGTAAAAATTCAGGATGGTATAATGAGCAGTGACCAAAACCTGATAAATCTGTACAGATACTGTCCTTTATGAACAATCAGACAAGCTTAAAGGAGGAACCGGAGTATTCCACAATGTATCTTTCAGCTTCAAAAATTTGTATCCTCTCTCTCCCTTTAAGTCATTCTGCACCACTTATTTGTCTTCCCAGGAACTTAACATAAGTTTAGAAACTTTCAAACATGACGTTAAAAGCTTTTGTGAGTCAACTGTTAGTGAATCACACAAAAGGGGCCTTTATTAATAAGCATATTCTGTTCATTACAGAGAAATGAAAGCCTTGGAATAATTTGCCAAATGTTTAAAGAGAAAACAAAAAACAATGTGGTAAACATATCAGGACTTGATGAGCTGTCTAGGTAATTGGTTGTTTCTGTGCACCTGGTTCCAAAGACAATATTTAATGTGTAGTCTGTTTCATTTGCTTGGGGAAGTAAGTGTAACTCTACCCCCTGGATCACATCTGCATTAAAATGAGGGGAGGCAGAGTCTGTTTCAGGGAGTGGAAATTTATGCGCAGGAGTTGTCTTTTACATGGAGACAGCAATTATACCCCTGGAAATGCAGTCTGGGGGAGAAAATGACATTTTCAAGGCTGGGGAACAAAAGCCTAATGCTAAGGGGACATTAACAATGTTGGGAACCCCCTCCCAACAATTAACATGATCACTTACAAAATCTGCACTCTATAAAATTATTTTTAAAACATGTTTTTCAAAACAATGCGGGTTTTTTTTCCTTCCTTCTTTCTAAAAAAAACAAAAGATTCAGTAGCAACCATACAGGATCTGTTTGTTAGCTACTCCATTGTAACAAATAGTGCTTTAAATTCTCAGATATATGAGGATTGTGATAAACATGAAGGAGTGATTGCTGACCCTTGGTTTAACAGCACAATAAGGACTGAGAAGGAAAGTGTGTCCAAGAATTGTCCACTTTCACATGAGAAAGTTCTGTTTGAAGCAGCAGTCATTAGCCAGATTTCCAGACCACAGAAAGACTTAGAGTGAGCAAGAGAAAGAGAGAGAGAGAGAGAGAGAGAGAGAGAGAGAGAGAGAGAGAGAGAGAGAATATGCAAGTAAAAATCTTTATTAGTCAAAATTAGTTTTTATTTTTTAATGATTTGTTGGTTCACTTCATCAAAGTCAAAAAGGCCAAAGCTGGAGCCATTGAAATGGATTTACATCTTTGCTCCTTCAGTTTTTTTCTGGAGAAGCAGATAAGGGCCAAGTATGATGGCAAGTGCCTATAATCCCAGCCTGACGCAGGAGAATAGCAAGTTTCAGCCCAACCTGGGTAGGTTAGATGGTA
This sequence comes from Hydrochoerus hydrochaeris, assembly GCA_004027455.1. Taxonomy (NCBI): domain Eukaryota; kingdom Metazoa; phylum Chordata; class Mammalia; order Rodentia; family Hydrochaeridae; genus Hydrochoerus; species Hydrochoerus hydrochaeris. The sequence continues at coordinate 82,539 of PVLA01000455.1, read as the reverse complement.
TCGAGAATTTGTCTCAAAATAAACATTTTGTTTAAAGGGTTGGGAATGGCTGGGAATCAGGAGGCGTTCCAGTACTCTAAGCAGGAGGATTATTAGGAGTTCAAGTCAGCCTTGAACTACATAGTGAGACTCTTTCTCAAAGAAAGGACTGGAGGCGTACAGTGTGAAGGCCTGAGTTCAATCCCCAGTACTTTAGGGAAAAAGAAAGAAAGAAAAGGGACGGCTGTGCTCTCAACCCTCATTTCACTGTGTTCTCTCTACCTTCTTGCCTCCTGAGCCAGGAATTAATTCATACACACTGCTTCATGCCCTAGTTGCATCACAAAAAGGAAACTATATTCTCTTCCTTAATTAAGACAGAATACAGTAAGTCAATAAAACCTAGCACTTGTTTTTTAAATTTCCCAAATTTGAATAGTTGATTTTAACTTTTAGTACATTTGTATGTGCATAAACATAATTGGTTTGATTAGTTTTATTTTAAAATCTGAGGGAAGCTGGGCATAGTGGTGCATGCCTGTAATCTCAGCACTTGGGAGACTGAGGCAGGAGGATCATCATGAGTTTGAGGCCAACTTGGGCCACATAGTGACTTTAAGGACAGCCTGAACTGCATATCTCCAAAAACAAAAACAAAAACAAAACAAACAAAAGTAAGTAAATAAAATCTGAGGAATAGCCCTAGTACTTTTTATTGATCTGCCATGAGGCTTATTTAGTTTGGTTTTGGGAAAATGAGGTTTTCAATTAATTTGGGCATATTTTCAGAAAGTCGTATTTCCTGAGAAGTTCAATATGCCAGGCATCAAGAAAAGGAAGCTAAGTTGGGAATGTGGCTCAATGGTAAAGGGCTTGCCCAGCACTTACAAAAACCAGAATTTGAGCCTCAGCACCATTAAAACAAAAATGTGAAGAGAAAAGATGCAAATTCGAAGTCCTAACAAATTGTTGGAAAATAACATGTATTTTAAATAAAAACCTGGAGGGCTAAGCATGCTAGTGCACACCTGTAATCCCAGTACTCAGGAAGCTGAGGCAAGAGGACCACAAGTTTGAGCCCAGCCATGGCAATTTAGTGAGACTCCTCTATCAAAACAAAAAGCTTGTAATTCTAGCACTCAGGAGGCTGAGGAAGGAGGATCATTGCGAGTCCAAGGCCAACCTGAAATGCATAGTGAGACCTTGTCTCAAAAAGACACACACACAAAAGTAAAAACAAAAAGAATCAAAGTACTGGGTTTGGGGATGTAACACAGTATTATATTCCCCAAGAAAAAAGGAAAAAAAAAATCAAGTACGATCTGTGCTGTGTGTCCTGCTTATTGTATTTCACTGATACCCAAATTTCTAATAAACCTAGAACCCATTGGAAGCTGACAACTTTGGTGAATGCTTGATTCATTGGGGAGCCCTGCATCTCTTGTAGGCAAGCACCCAGCGCTGTAGTGAAGACTCAGAGCATCTCCATGATGGGGTGTGGGGTGGCCTGTACTTGTGCCAGTTCTATCAGTAAATCGCCTTTTCTTCTCATTACCAAGGAGGTTACTTTATTTATTTACTTGGTACTGGGGATTGAACTCACAGCCTTGCACTTGCCAGGCAGGTACTTACACTGCTGAGCTAAATCCCTGGCCCACCAAGGAGGTTATATTACTAGATTTTGGGGTTATGGGGTTACCTTCTAGAGCTATTTTCTAGTTTCTTCTGGTCTTGAACAAAGAATTAGACAAAATGCAAAAGGTGTTGATGTTTTACATTTATTAAGGTAAGAAATGAAGCATGTTCTGCAGAGCAAGTACGGTCAATTAAAATTAAAAACAGAAGTACACTCTGCAGGTGGGCACGGACCACCATGGAAGACAGAACAGTGGCCTGGAGCTCAAAGGTTGGCTGTCCTTTTGTATCTCTCACTCTTCCATATGAGATAAGGTCTAGGCTGTCCCATCAAAAACTTTCTGAGAGCCAGGTGTGGTGGTGAAGGTCTGTAATCTCAGCATTTGGTAGCCTGACACAGGACGATTGCAGTGACTTTGAGATCAGTGGGGCTACACAGTGACTCCAAGATCAGTTTGAATGACATAGCAAGACCTTGTCTCAAAACAACAAAACAAAATAAAACAAAGCCCCTAAAAACCTGTTGACCTGAAGATAGCGCTCTCCGATTGGTTCCACTGCAGGTGTTTGGGAAGTGTTCTGTGCATGTGCCCTGGAACTTTGTAATTTACAGATGGTGCCCACTTCTCAGTCAGTGTGCCAAGCCCTAATCTCCTGCCTCAGTTATGCAGCCATTCTCTAGGCATATCTAATCACTGTCACCATCAATTTTTTTCTCCCTTACAATATGAATATTTCTTTTTCATTCTGAATCTCTTTCTATTGTGAAGAGATTTAAGTGTTTTCACATCCTGAAACTCAAATTTTTTAGATATGATCAGTAACATCTTTAGTCGTTAAAAGAGTGGGACGTTTATTTCCTTCTTTCTAAATTGGATCTGTGTTAGAAACTGGAGGATTGGGTGACCTTTTGTACTCTTTGGTAGGGCACTAGGAGGAACTGAGTCATCATCAAACTTTAGACTGCTGATTTTTTAAAATTCATGTTTGTCAAAGAGAAAAGCACTATTGTACTATTTGATCCAGGATTGATATTATAGGAATGGGTGAATTTTGTTGAGCACAATTTATCTGGAAACTTAGGAAAATCAAAGATTGTTTAATACAATTTTTATATTACTGGTAGCATATAACTCTAGGAACTTTAGAATGAAGCTGTCATTTTATCAGAATATAAGGAAATTTGCAAACTGTACCTCATTGCTAGAAATTTCTTCGTACAATAAATATGAAAAAAGTTGAACAAAATATATAGTCCACTGGTAGAAGATGTTAGAGGTTCTGGGTTCAGTCCCCAGCACCACACATGCACACACACACACACACACACACGTGCGCACAGAGGTGTGCATGCACAAATTTCAATTTAATTTCGAAAACCCAATAAAATAAAAAAGAAAGAAAATGAGCTTCCCAAAGCAAACCTTCCACTTCCACCCCAAGGATGTAGAAAATAATAACTGTAAACTAAGTTAATCTTCAAAAGTTTTGATAGATTGGAATTTCTTCCTGGTCATTCATCCACAGGAAAGAAAAAGAAAATCATACTGAATACTAATCAATAAAAACAACACCAACATTCCAACACAACAACAGATAAAAGGCATTAACTGAAAAGACATTTAGCAAAAATAGTTATATATTTCTGAGTAAGGTATAACATTATTAACAATCAAACAAATACAAACTGAAAAAGAAAACTACTGAATCCAGGGTCTCACACATGCTAGGAGACTCTCTTGAGCTATACCTCCAGTCCAAAACAGATCACTTTTTAAATTTTCAAACTGGCAAGGGTAATAGAGGGTGTAGGGACAAAGAATAGATGGTGTGGTGAAATGGACAAGTCATTGGAAAGGAAAATTACTTAGCAACTGGAAATATGATCTGGAGTCCTACTTTTGGGAATCTATCTTAAGCAAATAATGAGAGGATTACCTTGAGTCTGAGGTCAGTCTGGGCTACATAATGAGTTTAAGGCTAGCCTGAACTATACAGTAATGCTCATCTCAAAACAGAAAAAGCAGGGTGGGGTGGGAGAAGCTGGGTATGTTGGTGGTAGAACACTTTCCAGGTATGCCAGAGGCCTTAGGTTTCATCCTCAACACCAAAAAGACAAAGATCACTTGTACTGACATCATCCCAACATTACTATTGTAAGCATCTTGGTATATAACCATCCATATTCATTTTCTGTACATAATACAGAACTTGTTTAAAAAATAAAAATTAGAGCTGGGCATGGTGGCATGTGCCTTTAATCCCCACACTCTGGAGGCTGAGGCAAGAGGATCACAAGTTTGAGCCCAGCCTGGGGAACTTAGTGACTTAGCAAGTCCCTGTGGTTACTGGGTTTTGGGGTAATTGAGTCTCTTTCTAGAGGTGATGTCTAGGTTCTTGTCTTGAACAAAAAATTGGCCAAAACAAGACAAAAAAGGTAGTGAGCTTTTATGTTTATTAAGGACAGGAAAAGAAATATGTTTGCAGAGTGAGACTGGGCCCAGTAAAAGTAGGAAAATGAGTACACTGCAGGATGCGAGCAGACTACTGTGAATGAGAGAACACAGTAGCAGAGAGCTCCATGGTGACTGTTTTTGTTTTTTGTTTTTTTAAATTCCCCACTCCTCAGACTGACATCAGGTCTAGGCTGTCCTAATCAAAACTGCTTGAAAAAGTCCACATTCAACCTTTAGGAACCATTCTGTGCATGTATTCTGGGATTCTGAAACTAACAGGTCACTGCTTCCCAGTCAGCCTCCTTTGCCCTAATCTCCTGCCTCACCATCTCACACAAACAAAGTGATGTAGTTCAGTGTGAAGGCAGTAGTTTCAGTCCCCAGTACCACAAAAATAAATAAGTAGGTAATAAATATTGGGTTATATTGGAACAGTTAATTCTGTACAAACTGAGTTTGTGATCTTGCCACATTGAAGAATGAAACTAGCTGCCTTTCTTATAACTATTTTTTACAATATGAATTTTATTTGAAGAGCATTTTAAATTAAACCTGTATACTTTCATAATGAGAAAGTAAAATGGGACTGATGAGTAGTTAGGATAACCAAGTTCTAGGACCAGCCTTGCTTTGAATAGCTGTGAGACCTTGAAGAGCTCCATGAATTTAAGGGTAAAACTTTCTCAAGTGTAAAAGGCAGGACTGCAATCAGATGAGATCTTTGGTCCCTCCCAAGTCTAGAGTTCTGTCTTCTTGAAGGAGTCACGCAATGAAAATAAACATGGGTGTGACAGCTTTGTTGTAATAGTAAAGACTGTTGTATCAATGGAGAATGGAAATCCTTTAAATATATATTGTCATAGTAATTTAAAAAAAAAAAAAACAGCCAGGCACTGAGCTACTCAAGAGGCTGAGGTAAGAGAATGGCAACCTGGGCAAATGAACAAGACAGTGCCAAATTAAAAAGCAGTGGGATGTAGCTCAGTGATAGGATACCCTGAGCACAAGTGCCAACACTGAAACATAGAGGTCTAGAGACAGAAAGAGAGAAGGGGACAGAAGAGTGTGTAAGCTGTGTGAAATAAAGCAAAGTTAATACACACATAATTCACTGTTAGAGCATTTCTGTGAGGGTATAGGGAAGCTAGCATTAATGAGAGAGTCCAGGCAACTGGGAAGCAGTGTTGGTTCTGGAATTCAGATTATTTTATATCCTTTGTACTTGTGTATCTTGTTTTATCTGTTTATTTTGGTGCTGGGCCTTGAGCAAGATGAACGCACAGTTCTGTATATCACTCAGCTATATCCCCAGACCTCTATCTTTTATTATTTTTGGTACTGGGGATTCAACCTAGTTCTTTATAGCACTAAGCTATGTCCTCAGGCCTTGTATTATTTTTAAAAAATAATACAATAAATGTTAGGAAGAAGATCTTGTTAACACAGACATATGAATGCCTTGGCTACAGTGACAAATGATACCGAATGAGCATGTTCCTTCCTTCCATCACTTCCCAGGCACATGACTTTTGACTTTCCTGATCTGCCCAGGCAACCTGAGTGATGCTGAGTACATCTCAGTGCACCTTCATTTCACTCCTATTTGCATTTTATAAATTTCTAGAAATCTTAAGCTCTTTAGATAGAAAGGTTGGAGACTGCCTGGGCAACATGAGGTATGAGCTGCTTCAGAATTCTACCTACTGCTGGCTGGGGAGGAATTCCAAAAGTGTCCTCCTAAGAGGCAAAGCACCCCTGCTCTACACCTGAGGAGAAGGCAGGCTCCAAAACCTGAAGTTACTCATGGAAGGTCACACGACTGGTTCTCCACTATGTGTAATTAACCTTAGCAGCTGTTCTCTGGAGTTTCATTTGACAAAAGTAGGTTAATAAAAAGGAAACTTTTGGATTTTAGATATTGGTAGATTTGGGGATACATTAGGATTTAGAAAATTAATTTGATTTCTTTTCTTTGAAAACATCTTCCGGCTGCCAAAGCGTAGTAGAACGGATCAGGAACAAGAATGTTCACTAAAAATGAAAAGTCACACAGATGTTGGGTTCTACCAATAACCACACAGTGATACTTGAGATACATTTGTTTGAGGGAGAAATTAATTTTCCTGAGAGCAATCATCCATGGGACTAGCATTTCAAATCCACATCTTTGCAATGCAGCTAAATTAACCATAGTTAAGCAATTCAAAAGCTCACCAAGATTCAGATTGTGAGAAAGATCATGGAAAAAAAGGCCTAAGGGCCTCTGGCCCTGAAGGCTATGAGGTCAAAGAGAGCCTGGGATACAGGCAAAATTGTGGATCTAAGTTCTGAGCCTTTTGGGAAATTTTCTTCTGAAAGAAGCAGAGCTAACAAGTACAAAATGCCAAATTTGGGGCTAGGGATTTAGCTCAGGGGCCTAAGTGCCTGCCTTGCAAGTGAGCAGCCGTGAGTTTGATCCTAGGTACCAGAACAACAACAAGAAAAAAAAAAAAAAAAAAAAACAGCAAAAGTGCCAAATTTGCATTCCTTCCTCAATCTTGCAGTTCTCACCTCAGATGAGTTCATAAGCATTTCTCACCAGTTAGATTTTGTTTCATAGCTGTCAGACCCTTTTAAAATACGTACATCTCTTTTTACAACGTCTATTTTTTTTTTTTTTGTACCGGAGATTGAACTCACAACCGCACGCTTGCAAGGCAGGTGCTTATGCCACTGAGTTAAATCCCCAGCCCCCTACAATATCTATTGTTTCTAGTTATAAAAGTTATGTTACAGAATGATTGGAACACAGAGGAATGTGTAAAGAAAAAAAGATAGGGAGCACATGTCTGCTTTGGGCAGAAGGCTGTGTCTCCCTGGACTGAAATATTTATCTTGAAAAAGAGGAAAAAGAGAAAAGATTATCATGATAATCCACGATAAGTACTGAACATTTTCAAACACTGTGTTTTTTTATAGTCTTCCCTTTGTGTATATGTAGGCGGGACAAATGTGTTTATCTAGGTTATGGAAATGGAATATTACCTTGGTCTTGTGTTTTTTCAACTTACACTGTATTGTTAGCTATTTGCAAAGTTATGATGATTACCCTTTTACACAAATCTTTTTGTTATTGATGATTATTTTCATAGCATAAATTCCTGAAGTGGGATTAAAGTGTCAAAGAGTATAAATATTTTTAAGATGTTTGATACATATCATCTAATTATCTTCCAGAAATTGTTTTCCAGTTTATACTCACCACAGCAACCGTGTCATTTATAAAGTCAGTCTCACCAACACAGAATATGTTGAACTACTGACATATTTTGTGAAATAATTCCATGTTTTATATGAAATATTGTATGTTTTCCTTGTATTATCTTTTCTTCAGGTTTCAGAGATGACTTTTTTTTCTAGTTCTCATCTGTAATTATTTTAATTTTCTTTGACGATTCATACTTGACTGATTTTCTATTTCAGGGTACATTTTATTTTTTGTAGTGGAGGGGATCAGACCTAGGGATGCTCTACCATTGAGCTGCATCCTCAGAACTTTCTATTGTAAGTTGAAACAGTGTTTCACTAAGTTGCCCAGACAGTCCTCAAACTTGCTATTGTCCTGCCTCAGCCTCCCAGAGGCTGTGGGGTTTCAGCTTGTAGAGATTTTAGGCCTGTGTCACCATGTCCATTTTAGGGAGAAGTTTTTACACAGCCAAACGAATCTTTTACTTCTTCCACAGTTTTCACTAGAAAGTCATTTGAACTGTAAGGAGAATATTTGCTTTGAGTTAATTCATTATGATTTATTTGTGATTATATTTTGTTTGTTTGTGGTATTATATCTAGGGTCTTGCACATGCTAAATAAAGGTCCTACAATTGAGCTACATTCTCAGCCCTAAATTATAATTTAAAAAATTTACTTAACTCTTAGCCAGATGTGGTGATGTGTACCTGTAGTCTCAGCTGCTTTGTTGGCTGATGTGTGAGGTGTGAAGATTGCTTGAGTTTAGAAGTTTGAGTTTGAGACCAGCCTGGGCAGCACAGCAAACCATCAGTGCAAAATAAAATAAGATAAAGTTAAGGCTCTTCTTACTGGAAACATTTTCAGGAATGGTGTGAGAAGGGGCACTAACAGAATTTTCCCCAGTGCCTCAATGTGCTTTAATGAACAATCTCTTCCCCATGATTTTGCAGCAGTTCTTGTATCACATACTGTATTTGGCCCACAGTGGTGCTGGCTTACACGTAACCTTCTGTACCAGGAGGTGCTGCATCCTCTTCCCACTTCATGGAGGGCACCTGGAGAACTTCCTGCGTACCACCCACAGTTCTCTGTATATGGTAGATAGCCAATCAACCCCTGTATGAAATGCACAATTAATGAGTCATTGATCCACTTGGAAATTTAACTTAATAAGCAAATGTCTATCTTGGTGCTTTAACTACCTTTTAGGAAAAGGATGTTAAGACTGTTATGTTTTTTAATGACTTTTTTTCAGATCATATTTTCTATCCTCCATTATTCTGACCTAATCACTTCCATATAATTTTTTTTGAGACAGGATCTCACTATATACTCCAGGTCTACCTTAGATCATGGCAATTCCCTTACCTCAGCTTCCCAAGTACTGAGATTACAGGTGTGCAAAACTGCCTGGTATCACTTTCATCTTTAGAACATAATATTCGTTTCTTATGGGCCTCAAGATTAGGACCAAATTTCAGGCATGTTAATTTCTTGTTTTCCAAGAATAATTAACATGCAAGCTGGGCATGTAGCTCAGTGACAGAGTACTTGCCAAGCAAGTGCAAAGCCTCAAGTTTGAACCTCAGCCCCCTAAGGAAAAAAAATGCAGTAGAAATAATTGATACTGGGCTTGATGGTCTAATTCCAGCACTCATGGAGGCTGACACAGGAAGATTCAAAGTTTGGGCTATTTAATGAGACCTTTTCTCAAAACAAAAAGAAAGATTAAAAAGGACTAAGGAAATGTAGCGCTATGTAAAGGCCCTGGGTTTAATTCTCAGTACTGCAAAGTTAAAAAAAAAAAAGTTATATGCAATTGGGTCATTTTTCTCACATTTGAGTAGTGTATAAAATAAAAAAAAAAAGAAAGGTGTCTTTGGACCTTAATGATGCCTTAAACAATTTTTACTAAAACATCATTTAAATAAACTACACTTCCTTATAGATGTATGTCAGAAAAGAGGGCATTCATGGCAGACATTCATATGATCCAGAACACTTATGACATTCTTTTAAAAACACTGTAATTAAAGCAGAAGCACAGATTTCAAGGATTCATAGAGAACTTGGACTAAGAGTGTATATCCTGATTGTAGCTTAACAGAACACAGATTGAAGACTCACTTTATCATAAATCACATTCAATCCACAAACTGCCTTTTTTCTGCATTCCTACTGAGTCTTCAATGTTCATCTTAAATGTGAATAAGCCCTAGAGATAAATGAACCTGCATATGCTTGTAGCCTTCAGGTAACTATGAAACCAAAACTAAACATGAACAAACTATGAAACAAATGCTTCAAATAACCTTATTTAATAAGGCAGATGATATTGCTTTGCTAAACAAAAACGTCTGTTCATATCACACACTACTGTGGACTAGCAAGAGGGTTTGCTGTTGTTCGTTCAATATGCCCATTACAGAGTGAAAAGACTTACCGCCTTTTGTTGGCAGACAGTTTCATTCTGTTCCTGGTAGGCCTCAGACTCAGTAAGTAGCCAGGCTGGTCTTAAATTTGTGATCTTGTCTCAGCCTCCCAGAATGCTGGGATTACAGGCATGCCTGTCTGGCTGACTTCTTAAATTTGTTCATTTCTTCAACCATTAGTCTTTATCTTTCTTCAAGAAACCTTCAGAAATTGAACTTCAGCACATCAATACATCAATATATTCATCAACATTACAGGCTCTGCAATATTCCATCAACGTTCTTTGAAAGAATTTGTTTCTGAAAGTTGGGTTAGTACAACCAAGCTGACTCTTGCTATATAGGTTTTAATAAAACATGTTCTGTTACCATTATAAAATGAGTACTTTTTCTAGAACAATAAAGAAATGGCTTCGAGATGAAAATTATACAGCAGTTACATATTTTAAGTGAAATATTTTTTAAAAAATTACAGCCTCTATCCTGCATCTTATGCAATCTGAGTGTTAAGGGAATGTGGTTATTATTTGTAGGTCTAAGAGTCCAACTATAATAATTATAAAAGAGAAGCTGTCTGTAAATTATGTAATAAATTGCCCATATTTTATAGGAAAATATTTTACAGGACTCTTAGGTTGCTCAAGACCCTGCTTCATAATAGTTTCTGAAAGCTGTTGACTTTTAGAAATGAACATGTTGATCTGGGCGTAAAGGAGGAAGATATGCAGAAAACAGAAGACATGCCAATTCACAATGCAGCAGGCTATTAATTAAGAGTTGTGCTCCTTGAAACATATGATTGAGGAGCTCTGAAAATCTTAGAATAACAGAGAATGCATTTCCTTCAAGTGACTCTACTGGTGTGATTTTCTACCAGGATTCAATCAATGGACTGGATTTTGGGGTTACACAGTGGTTTTCAAAGGGGGGCACTTCTACATCTCAGAAGACAGATGGCAATGTCTGGCTGTCACAACTGTGGGGGAAGGTGTTCTAATGCTATCTAGTTGTTATAAGACAAAGGTGCTGCTACGTATCTTTCAGAATACACGACAGCACTTGACTTATCTAGCCAAAAATGTCGATTGTGCCAAGGCTGAGAAATCCTAGATGAAGATATCTAAACCAGAAGGCCATATTCTTGTGTACACAGGACCTACTTGGAGGGCTGTATCTTAGTGTATCCTCTTGCTTTATCTCACACACACACACACACACACCATTTATAGTGTAAGTCCATAAGTATTACCCAGAATCTTCCCATACAGCCTACTGGAAAGCAAGTTAATTACAAGAGGACAGATTTATGGGGTTTCTGCACTGAATCAGCCAATACAATAAGACCATTACTGAAAGAACTACATAGGGAACAGAAAGAAGTAAGTGTTCAAAACATTACAAGATTCATCAACTCCTTTATTCACTGATCCAGCAAACCTTTATTAAGCATCCCAGCCTGCTAGGCACAGCACAGTGACCCATGAAGAACACAGCATGGTCCCTGGCCCTTGTGGAGCTTACAACCTACAGGGGACTGAAAAGACTGCGTCCGATTATAAGATGGCAACTCGCACGATTGAGGAACATTTACACAGCAGCTTGAAAACTTCTCACATGTGTGTAGACTCATTTGAGCTGCATGATAATGTACGACACAGGCATTATTTCCTTCTTAGGTTGAAAGTGTGTCCAAGGTCAAAACAGTTTTTAAGTGGCAGAGTTGACACTTCAAGGGACATGGAGGGCCCCATTCTATTGTTCCACTAAGCAAGGATACATATAGGCACTCTTTCCGTGATTTGATCTGGAATTTCCTTTCCTGATCCCCACCGAACATATAGATACAAACCTTTCTCCTCACTGTAAAAAAAAAAAAAAAAAAAAACCAAAAACCAAAAAACCCAACCCTCTTCAATTCTCGCTTATGTAACACCTGGAGGTTATATTCTGGCTGTTCTCTGTATATATGCCTGTATTTCTAATTAGATTTGTAAACTCTAATTGTAAACTCCTGACCTGCAAAGACCAGATCTTCTATTTCCTTTGTACCTTTTGCAGTACTGCAGTCACCCAATAAATGCCCTCTGCATGAGGGAACCTGTAGAGATAAAAACACTTTATGGTATTTCCATTTATTGGTATCATGCTTTTATTTTGCTTTGTGATAGAACTGTACATTACAAGCTTCCAGAGGGCAGAGAACATGGCTTGGTGCCTTCCTTACACTCAGCAGACACCAAGCAAAATTTGATCCTTGCATGCCTTTTCGATGCTCCGGATAATATTAGCACACTGGGGTGTTTGTGTGTATCTAAGGACCGAGGTTGTCAGCCTCTCTGCGGCGGGGAATGTTCCTTCCTTTCCACTGTAAGCTCCCATGGCGCCTAGGACAGGGCTCGATTACTGCGGACCCCCCCCACCTCCCACCCCTCGCTTATTTTTATTACTAAGGAAGCCTACTGTGAAAATGGCAAGCGCTTGCATAACCTCAGACCTTGGGAGGAAATGAGTAGAGTGGAAAGGGATTTGAAGTCAGGTCAGAAATGGCCTGGATGAGAATGCTGAATGAAGCTTGCCCGGCTGACAGGCAGGACTGGAGCTGCGTGCGGCCCGCAGTCCCGGCCCGGAGCAGGGTGGGAGCCTGGGAGACATCCTGCCCGCACGCCCGCGGCCCCGCGCCCCCGGGAGCTGTCCAGACGCCCCGCCCGCGCCTACCTGGGCTCTCGCCGCGCCGCGCGGCCTCGCTCCCTTCCCGGCCGCGGGAGCCCAGCTCAGGCCTGCCCGCCGCTCCAGACAGACCGCGCGGGGCGCACGGGGAAGGCGGCGCGGGCTCGCGGGGCTGGGCCGGCTCGCCCCGGGCCGGGCGCCTGCAGGGGGCGCGGGGACGGCCCCGCCCCGCCGCCTTCCCGCTCCCTCCCGGCTCCCTGGATCCGCGCCGGGAGGAAATGATGTGTTGCTGCCTGGTTAATCACAGCTCCAGACACCCATTGGCCGAGCGCTCCGCAGCCACTTCCTCCTCCTCCTCCTCCCGCTCCTCCCGCTCCGGCTTCTGCTCCGTGCAGCCGCCGTCGTCGCCGCAGCCTCCCCCTCGGCGCCGGGGGAACTTTTCCCCGCGCGGCGCCCGCGGCCCGCTGCGCCCCCGGGTCGCCCCCGCGCCGCGGGAAGTTTATTCCGCCCGCCCCCTCCCCTGCCTCCTCCCCCTGCGCCTCACCCCGCCTCCCGCCCGCCTCCCTCCCCGGCTCTTCCCCGGTGGCCGCCGCCGCTGTCAGCCTGCTGCTCCTCCAGCCGCACCGGCCCCGGGCTGCGGAGTCCCCGGCCCCGAGCGCCGTTCGGCTGCGGTCGCCCCGGCCCCGCGCCGCAGAGTTCCGGGCTCCTCGCCGGCCGCCCCGCCCCGCGCCGCCCCGCAGCGCCCAGCCGCCTGGCGCACTCCGCCTCCCGCGGCTCGGCTCGGCTCGGCCCGGCCGCCCGGGACCAGAGGTGAGGGCAGGTCGTCTGCCGCGCCGCCGCCGCCGGGGCCGGGGGGTCGAGGGAGCGGGGCGCGGGCGGAGCTGCGGCGCGGATCGGGGCGGAGGGTGGGCGTCTGCGGTGCCTCCCCTAGCTGCCGATCCTTTCTCCCCCAAGCCCGAGCCTCTCGGTTGGGGAAGCAGCCGCGGAACGAAACTGTCTTGCCTTGGGCCTGAGCTGCTGGTGGGATCTGGGGGAGGGCAGTGGCGGGGAGCGGGCTCTCGGGTCTGCGCTGGCGGCTGTGTGGGTGTGTGGGGAACTCCTGCAGGGTGTGCGCTTGGGACTTGGAGATCGATCTGACCGCCGGGCCACCGGGCTCACCTTCCTAGCTGAGCTTGGTGGAGAGTAAAGAGATGGGCGAATCCCCCCCACCCCAACATACCCATCCCTTCCAAGAGAATTTTCTGCTGGAGAGACAGCCAATAAACTCTGCTCAACTCCCTCCCTCCCTTCTTCCTAGCTGCAGTTTCAAAAAGCTTCAAAGCCAGGAATGTGGGATTCATCTTCCGATTCCCCAGAAGGCAAATGTGGTTACAGATGTTGCACTGTACTTTGCCAAGTTTAAAACCCTTCCTTTAACACTGTAACCAAAACAGTGAGGCTAGAACCTCCGGCTCGCTGGAGAGAAATATGGGCCTTTGGGGCCGCTGGTTTCGGTGACTTCCATCGGGTTCTAGATTGGCTCAGCTTCGTCCAGTTTGTATAAGACACCCCCTCCCCCGCTGCACCCCTTTCCCCTGGAGATTTGAATGCTCCTTGCGTGGTTGAGGAACTGCAAAGAAAGCTACTCAAGGAAAAAAAAAATTCCACTTAGTAGCAGAAGGAAAGTCATGCTTACAAGTTGTCATTAATTTAGTTTGTGGAGCGAAGTAGAAGGTAATACAATGGATTTCATCATTTTATTGGACTTTATTTTTTGAGGTGTGCCGGATGGATGTTAGATGATGGAAGAAGAGACTGGTCCCATCCTCATTTTGCATGTTTTTGAAAATGCGCCCGGGAAGAGAAATAACCCAGTGATTTAAAAAAATTCTGTCCCAGAGATACAGACTACTCTGACAGCCCAAGGGGAGGCGGTGGCAAAAAATAGACACCACCTCCCTTTTCCCCAAAAAAATTCTTCCTGGAAAGGTGGTGTTAAGAAATTTCAGAGATGGGCTGATCCAAGTGTCGGGCCTTAAATGGAAACACTATAGTATGTCCTGGCACTTGTCTGTGGAGGTGGGTTGCTGGCCAGGGGCCCGGGCTTGGGCAGCCAGCAGACACTAGACTTGTGCTGACCTCAGACACTGGCCTGGCCATGCAGCCTTACACTGTGCAGACTGCTTAAGTATGAAATGTGGCATCTGCCCTTGTCACCGACAGGGACACCTGGGTCTGGAGGTTTTTTTAGGTCTGGATAGGATCTAGATCTTCATCTAAGAGCAAGTCACTTATTTTATCAGTTACTTTTTGTTTTGTTTTGTTTTGGTCCTGGAATTAAAAAGTAGAACTCTTTTGAAGCTGAAATGTATGCCTTATGTTGATCTAATTTGTGTTGAATAACAGCATTTCTGCTGTGACCCTCCAGTAAATACTGGAAGGTGCTGAATGATGAGATAAATTATGGATGGATGGCAGAGATCAAGCACAGAGATGGGAATAGTTGGGGTTCGTGGTCTCCCTTTCCAGCTGTATTGCTTTTTTTTTGAAATGGAGAGTACTTTTAAATAAAACTTGATTCACGTAGTAGTCTTACCAGCTTTTGGACCATGGAAATTATTAGAATCTAAATATTATTAGAATCTGATTATTAGAATCTGAATAAGTTTGTTGTTATATTTGAGTAATTTACAAGAATATTAAGGATGCAGAGGAAAGATGTCACATTTAAGAATGCAGTCCTAAGGCTGGGTGTTTAGCTCAGCAGCATAAGCACCTGCCTTGCTAGCCTGAGGTCGTGAGTTTGATCCCTGGTACCGATTAAAAAAAAAGAAAAAAAAGAATGCAGTCCATTTCAGAAACAAGGAACTTAATTCTAATGTAATAAGCCTTGTAGTGATTTTCTTTTCAAAGTAGTAGTGTACCAAATTTTCTTTGTAATCATGAAAGGTATTACAGGGAGTAGAAGATATGCCTGTACCTTACCCAAGATGGACCTGAACCAGCCCTATGATGATCATGGCAGTGCTCCTGAGGTTATTGTTAGGGTTGGGTTGTGTAGTCTAGCCTTTCTGAGAAATGGATTTGAAAAATGATTCTGCTTCTCAAGGTCACAAGGTGAAGATGGAATCAATGCCTGGACTGGGAGCGACTGTCTGTTTGGCTGTTGAATCCTTGAATCTTGATTTATTTTTATGTGATGAGATTGCTTATCTAACTCATTAGGACTTAGGAAGAAGTAAGTCACTGATGGTAGCAAAACCCTTTTGATGTGTTTGTGTAACTTTAATGACAGGTGTGAGTGTTGTCGGACGTGTGTCAGACACTGTGCTCAGCTCTTCTTGTGCATTTTCTTCATGACATTTTCACAACTGCCATATATTTTATTATTATTTTATCCTGTGAGGTTTGGCAAATGTCGGTAGTGGAGTGGAGATTTGAACCAGGCATCTGTGGGACTCTGGATTCCAGCCACTGTTCCTGATGATTGCCAAACTTCATTTATTCATATATTATCTTCATGTGTTTACTATAAATCTTACTTAGTCTGTTAAATACTTAATGATTTTTCTTAAAGCATCAACTCAGCTTTTTAAAAACAATTAAAGATGTCATCTCTTAAGAGGAAATATTGCTGCCATATTAGGAAAACTAACTCATTTCTTAGGAATAGGAGGTAATCATAAAGATGCTTTCAGACTTGTACTGAAACCTCCAATTCTGGAGGTTTCACCTGTTTAATTCCAGGTGAATGATCACCTGTTATGTATGTGTTACAAGGATATATGATAAGGGTAGAAGAAGTAGGCAGGAGATACAGTATTTGTGATGTTCTGGTTTTCAGATTGGGTGATGGCTTCATGGGTACTGATTTTTATTTTTAGACTTTATAACCTACATACTTTTTTTCACAAAATGATAAAGAAAATTAAACACATAATCATTAACATAATGATCACTTGGGGATTATTTTCACTACACGACACTGACAATAGACCTAGCTAGGTGCCATGTATGAAGTAGGCACACAAGAACTGTTTGCTTGTTGACAAGACCCCCGAGTAATGATTTTTAAAGCAAGCTGATTGTTATGCATGAGTAAGGCTGAGATGTATCTCCTCTCTTTCTCTCCGCCTCCTCTTGTTTTTGATGTTGTGGCCAAAATGCTGTTTCAGGCCACAGTAGGTTTCTCCTGAGTCCGCATGGCTGTGGGGAGCAGTTCAGGCAGCAGCTGGCGCTCTTCCGTATCACCTTGTCTTCTACCTCTAGTGTTTGGGACGGGCCCTGGACGCTGTCATGAAATGTTATAGTGACCATTCAGGGATGAATGTTGTTATTTCAATCAAACCCCTGTCTGAGGTAAAATGTTAGCAGCGTTAAAATGGGGAGGCTGGGAAATAAAACCATCTGAAATTTTAATTGGAATTCACAGAGTCTCCTGTTTTATTTTCCCAGGCCAGTATTGGCCATTGTGGCTTTATTCCTGGAAATGAGGATTTGGAATTGGGTTTCCTGGTACAAAATGCTTTCTTTGATCTTCTGGAGTGAAAACTTTGTGTTTTTTTTTTTTTTTTCCTACAGCCAATTCCAACCTTAGAAGAACTAATTAGAAGATTTACCTCTTTTCTCTTAGCTGTTGGCTGTAGACTGTTTTTGGTTGCTGATCTAGTTTAGAAATCAGGAGTTCCAAACTAGGATTTACCTGGACACTTGATTGAAAGACTCCTTTGGGAAGAGCTTCATCAAGTTAGTACGGTTGTCACATCATGGCCTTTGGTTCAGGTGGGAGGTAGTTTTGTTTCTCAAAATTAACTAATGAGAGACCCATTGGAGAAGAAAAGGTGGCATTTGGGGCTGGCTGAAGATCAGTGGTAGAGGGTTTGCATAAGGCTGTGGGTTTGATCCCCAGCGCTAGCAGACAAACATAGTAATCAGCTTCCTTTTCAAAATGAAAACAAATACACTCCTACGCCAGTATTCAGACTGACTGTACAGTTGAACAGTATGCCTGTGCTCCTCTAGGCAGCTCTGGAAACTTGAGTTTGTTTATAAGTCTGAAGGCTCTCCAGTGATCCCTGAGGGCTTTGTTTTCCAGAGCCACTGCTGCTACTCAGTTGTTTGATTTTGGGGTTTTCGGTCGCTGACCAAAATTCCACTTTGCCCATTACTGTTGCTTCATTGTTTACTCTGGGTATTTCACCTTTATTTCTGTGATTGGGAAAGAAACTGTACATTTCACTCTTTCCAAATTTTGTGAATGTTCACGCAGTAGATGAAGGTCATTGGTGGGGGATGGAGTGAGGTGAAGGGGCCGTATTCAGTGCTGATATCCTGAGAGGGTCTCTACGAGGTCAGCTTTCTGTTTATCCTAAGTCCAGGTCTGGGCTGTTTGGGCTCCCTAATGTTGACCTTCCCCTTTCTTTTGGAGACTTTCAAGGATCAAGATAATCACATTGCAAGCAAGAATGCTTCCCCTGTTTGGCCTTGTGAAAGTCTCCTAGTGTGTTATCTCCTTTTCATTCCCGGCCTAGGCTCTCAGAGTAAAGACTACAAGTTACTTATACTTTCATTCCTTTTTTTTTTTTTTTACACAATTCTTTCTTCTTCACCAATTTAAAACTTGTCTCATTGTCTCACTAGACTCCTTGAGGGCAGAGATGGTGTCTTATTCACCTTTTTCCCTCCCCTCCCCTCCCTTCCCTTCCCTCTCTCCTCTGTCTTTCTGTGTTTCTGTCTTTTTGTGCTGGGGTTTGAACCTAGGGACCTTGTGCATGCTAAGCATGTGTTCTGCCACTAAGCTGTAAATCCCTGGAAGGATACATCATTTTCTGTGTGACTTGTGCTTAGTGAATTCAACAGATACTGTTTTCATTTCAGTGTATGTTTCCTTTTTTTGTTTTTGTATTTAAGGGAGAAACCTTCATTTTGGGAAAGACTATCTCAATCAGTTTTTTCTACTGAAGATTGAAACCAAGGGGCCCTGTACCATTGTGTATTTTGAGACAGGGTCTCACTATGCAGTTGAGGTTTGCCTTGAGCTCACTTTGTAGCCCAGGCTGGTCTCAAACTTGCAGCAACCCTCCTGCCCCAGCCTCCCAAGTGCTGAGATTACAGGTGTGTGCCACTATGCCTAGCTCCATCCACTATTTAAAATTTGTTTGTTTGTTTGTTTGTTTGAAACAGTGTCTCACTGAGTTGCCCAGGCTGACTTCAAACTTTTGATCCTCCTGCCTCAGCCTCTTGAGGACCTGAGATTGTAGGCATGTACCACTGCACCAAGCTCAACTAATTTTCATTGCTGGTAGAGGGAAGAATCCCATGTTAATCCCGTGGGTATGATTGGGACTCAAGTGTTTCGTGACTTGATTCCGTTCCTCCAGTTTTTTCTTGTGGCATATGTTCCCAAACAGTTGACAGTAAAAACACAGAGTGGTAGGCAGTGCTTATGTCAGAGGTTAAAGAATGTGGATGACTTCCATGGAGAATGGATGAAATCCAAAGCAAACTCCTTTTTTGATAGATTCCATGGGCAGGTTTGAGTGGGCATAATCACATGGAACTTTCCAGCTTAAATACTTGGTGACTGGGCATTTTGCTTTCTATAAAAACCAAGGTCAGTCATTCATACAGCTTATGAATGTACCGTTGGAAAAGAAAATTACTCTAAGTTTTGATTGTTTTTCTTTTGCCAGTGATGGAAAGATTGATTGTGCACTAAAAAATGACCTTGAGTGTTATGAGAAATGAATTAAGGGGATAAAGGGATTGGGGTGATGTTGGACAGAGCTGGATGTCATAAGTGGGATGATACTTGGAGTTTGGAGGGTTGGTAAGACACAAATGTGCAATAAAAAATGTGAGAAAAAGCATTCTGGGATAGAGGGGATAGGTTGAGATGATGTTTTAAATAAGCTCTGCATTTTGTGCTATTATGCAGCTATTGAGTAGTGCTGGACTCTGAGTGAAAATCTGATATGCTTGACTGATATGCTTGGTAGATTGGTGCTTATAAGCAGTTGTCACCAAAAACGCTGGAGCGATTGGTCTTGTGTCTTTTTTTTTTTTTTTTCATTTTTGTGACAGAGTCTTACTATATAGTTCAGGCTGACCTTGAGCTCAGTATGTAGCTCAGTCTGGCTTTGAACTTGCAGCAATGCTCCTGCCTCAGCCCCCCAAATGCTGAGATGACAGGTGTGTCCCACCATGTCTAACTTGTACTCCTGTTTCTTGATGTCAGGGACTTACACAAGATAAATACCTTATACATAGCACCAGTCAGCAGGGAGAAAAAGAGTAAGTGGGTATCTAGAATGCTACTCACCTTTCTTGTCAGGAATAAGGAAAATGGTAAAGGTCAAGTGTATCAAACATTTGTCATACTTTTTTTTGAACTTGAAGAACCTGGACTGTTGTGAGCAACAGGTGACTAGAGCAGATATCTTATGGATATGACCCAGTAAAAAATGGAAAAGCTCAGTCTCTAGAGATGTTTTGTGTTAGTGTGAATGATTTATTTCCTTATTTTTAAGACTTTTCATTCTCAGCAGTGAATTTTCCATCATAATCTAGTAGATAGGTACGCATATACAGATGCATATTAAGAATAAACCTAAGTTGCAAATTTCAGAAAGCAGTGTTTTTAAAATTTTTTAATTTATGTCCAATTTTTATTAAACATTCTGATTTCTGTTTACTAAATTGATCTTACAACATGCTAATGGGTCCTAATCAGCACTTGGGTGGGGTGTTCTAGACATTATGGAAATTAGGCTTAATTTTTTATCAAATAATTGCTAACCTAAATGGGAATTTTGTTTTTCTTCTATGTGGGTTGCAGTTGTTAAACAAAAAGTTCACAGCCTTGGATCTCGCACCCTCTCTATGCTTGCTTCTCCAGCTCAGATGAAAGTGATTAATATATGCTTTGGACAAAAAAAAAAAAAAAAAAGTTCTTTACTGTAATGGATCACAGTCAGCATGAGAGGTGGGCTGACGAGTTTAAGCTGGTGGAAGGGTCCCTTAACTCCCCCTTTCTTTAGATTATATTCGTGTTTCTTATCTTGAATAGGAAGATAACCTTCAGGAAGAAGGGGGAAGCAAGAGTACCTGCCTGCACCTTGAAGGGTGGTGACGGGGAAGAGGACTCCATATTTTGTCCAGAAATGCAGACTGAAAAGTTAACAGGGACAGCTCTTTGTATTCAAAGACGAAACTAATGTCATTGTCCTGCACTGAAATTTCCCTGCCTTCTTGCTTTTCTATCCTTTCCCCTCTGTCCTTCATTTATTGAGCGTTTTATCAAGTCTTTACTTGAGGCAGGGCATGGGAAGCTCAGCAAAACCAGGTTGATCTTCCTGTGCCTTTGACTAAAGGAGTGAAGAATTACACATCTAGCTATTAATCGGAGAGCATTGACTATTTTGGTCACAAGATACAGAGGGATAAAGATCAACCAGCACCTTTGAAGACGTAGCTGTTAGGATAGCCTTTGAAAGATGAGGTTCTTGTTTGGAGGTGTGCGCACTGTGTGTGTAGGTTGGGGAACAAACAACTTTCCAAAAAAGAGGGTGGGGCAAGGAAGTAGGAGGGAAATGGGACAAAACATGGTTGCACATATTTCAGTCACTAGAATCTGACCTTGCATCCTGTGCTGCCTCTTCTCAGGGAGGCAGGAACAGCAGGTGTCTCAGGGCTTTGTGAGTGAATTGGCTGTGTGGAGTTCAGTAAGGTGAGAGCCATGGAAAAAAGCAGATTTGGAGTCACTGTGGTTTCCCAGGAAGGACAGGCTCAAGAAGGAGGTAATACAAGGAAAGCAGGCCTTGGCCAGGCCCTTACCTCAGTTACTTCATCGAATGCTCACACCCACTCTATGAAGTACCTCCTATTAGTTTAAGAGGAGAAACTGAGGACTGGAGAGATGATGTGACATATGTCACATTGCACATCTGAACCTTAACCCAGGCTGTACGTTCCCAAGCCATCCTCCCTAGCAGAGGTGGAAAAGTGGCAGCCCCGAGCTGAATGGACTTCAGAGTTCTGTTCTGTTAGATAATGTATTTAAAATGTTTTCAAAGAGATATGGTTGCCACTGTTTTAAAATGAAGATATTTCTTATGTTAAAACTCAGGATTCCCAGTTGTTCTTGAAAACACGAGTGGGACTGGGACCCTTTTTACAGGAGCCTGCCACAGCATGGCATGTGGTGGTCATGTCTGTCTTAGAGGACAGTGCGCTGTGCTTGCCACTGTCACAGCCTGCCTTGTGTTCTCCCATCACTGAGGCCCAGCGTTAGTTACTGCTGATTGTATATTTTTGTGTGTGTGAGAGAAACTTCTGCCTTCTTCCTCTTGTGTACTAGATGCATTACTCCCATCCCACAATCATTTGAGCATGGATGATTTGTCTACTGTGTGAGAAGGATGACCTGAAACCAGGGGGAAATGAACATATTGTAGATGGAAGTAATTTTGGCTTTGGGCTGGGGCTGGGTAAATGAATCACTTTTGTGATGAGGGAGAGGGTGGGTTGTGGGCAAACACATCAGACTTTTGGGACCTGGATTAGAATGATGCTGATCTTCAAAGAGAAGGGAAAGAAAGTTGGCAGGAGGAGAGCAGGTTTGGGGTGGAGCTTGAAGCTGAGTTGGAGCTGCAGTGGAACAGGGATGTGGAGGTTTTGGCTGGGTCCTGCGAGAAGTTGGGAATGTGGGACTTGAGTCCCGGGGTGGGGGGGATGAGAGTTAGGGGCTTTGGCTTTTACTGTGATTGGTAAGAGTGTAAATGTATTTTCGTTAGTGTAGGAGTAAGGGAGCTAGCCAGGGAAAGGACCTGAGATAAAGTTGGGTGGTCAGCCATATCCAGAAGAGATGAAGTAAGAATACACAGTGAACTGGCATTTTAGGTTCTTCAGGCAACAAGGAAAGTTCAGCCTCCTTCCTACTAAGTGGGGTTGCAGCCCCTCCATACTGAGCTCTGGAGTTCTGAGGATTTTACAATACAAAGTAACCTGCTTTTCTCTAAAATTCCAGTGTCCTTTAAACCCTACCTGCTGAGTAAATGGGTTCTAGTCAGTCATTTTAATTCACAGAGCCATTAAACAACCGAGCATTCTTGTATTCTGCTTATCCATAGGAAGTTCTCAACTGAGGAAACTATACTTTTTGGGTGCCCTTCCTAGAGAAACCAGCTACCTTTTTCCTTCTCTTTATTTCCAGTAAAAACTCCAGATTTCCATTTTCTTTGCAACTTCATTCTTCTCTGTGGCCGAGACTAGGAGCTCAGTTTGTACAGAATTTCTCTCCATAGGATGAGTGTGCCATGGGGGGTGGGGTGGGGAGGAGCCTCTCCTGGAAATGGGAAGAAGTGGGCTGAGGTCTGCATGGTAAAGTGAGCCAGCTACCAGCAGTCCAGAGTCTCCTAGTGATTTTGGGGGTCAGGTGTCTTATGTTGCAAGTAAATGAAATGTGTTTCCTAATAAAGGAGTAAAATAACAGCCTTCAACTTGAACATGGGAACAGATAAACATCTCAGAATCGGAGTCAGCTATGACACCTATAACTTACTGAAACCAATTCTACCAATGATTGATTGATTGATTGTATCACAGGTGATAGAAAAAGAGGTTACTGGCGTAACCTGGATGGGAAAAAAATGCCAGGGGATAAGGCTTCTCTCAAACTCAGGACCTTGTGCTTGCCAGACAGGTGCTTATGCTGCTGAGCTATACATACCCCAGCCCCATGGGACTTGTTTTTGCTTTTACACAATTTAAGAATGCAATAATGACCTTGTTCAATTCAGTTGCATTCTCCACTGCTACCCACCAAGGCCTGTTTGCTCAGGATTCCCGCTGAGTCGTTCTTAATTAAGCTAGGTCCACTCTCAGTTCTGGTTGTTTCCCTTTGTTCACTGGTTCTTCCTCACACAGGTGAGGGGTTCTTTCTCAGGCGTGGCAGTGTGTGCATATCTTATAGGAGGAGGGCAGTTCTTTGTTTTCATGCTCTTGACTCTTTTGAGCCTGTACATCTTAGACTTTTCTTTTTTCTTTCTTTCCTTTTTTTTTTTTTTGTCTTTTTGAGATGGTTTTGCCATGTAGTGCAGACTGGCCTTGAATTCACTTTGTAGTTCAGGCTGCCCTCAAACTCACAATGATCCTAATGCCTGTCTCCTGAGTGCTGGGATTACAGACATGTGCCTGTACCCCCGGCCATCTCAGACTTTAAAAAATTTTTTTTTTGAATTGGTATTTAAATTTTTAGCTTGTAGGTAGTTTTATTTCATTACATGTGCACACTAATTTGGATTCTGTGTATGCTTTTCCTTATAAACCAAAAGTAATTTTATTAACATTGTTATTTTTATTTTGAGACAGGGTCTTGCTAAGTTAGGTTTTGCAGGCTGGGCTTCAAGCTGGTGATCCTCCTGCCTCAACCTCCTTGAGTGCTGGGTTCACTGGCATGCACCACCATTCTGGTTTTACTTGTGCTTTGATACTGCTTGTGTTCTGAAAGGAATACACATATATAATTCACTTGAAGTGAAAGAGTGTACAGTGAAAAATAACTCTTGTCCTCCTGCCTTTTGTTTTCCTTTCCTAAAAAGAGTCATGAACAATATTTTGGAGGACAAATTCTTGCCTACCATGGGAAAGGGATGTACAACTTCTTTATCTTCCCAGTCATACTTATCTTTAAAAACATAGTAACGTTTATTTATTTTTTATTTTGGAGACAGGGTCTAGCTATGTTGCTGTGTTGCCCAAACTGGCCTGGAGTTCCTGGGCTCAAGCAATCTTCCTGTCTCAGCTTCCAGAATGGCAAAGAATACAGAGGCACACTACTCACCTTGGTTACTAATATGTTTGTGTTTCTATGTTTTTTGTATCTTATTGTGCATGTTTTAGGTCTATACCTGATTATTTTCACTTAGCAATTTGTCTTGAGAGTTTTTACTATTAATATAAATATCATAACCTCATTCTTTTGAAAGGTGTTTTAGCCAGGTCTGGTGGTTTCATGCCTGTAATCCCAGCACTCTGGGCGGCTGAGGCAGGAGGATGGCAAGTTGCAGTCTTAAAAAAAAAAAAAAAAGAAAAGATATTTCATTGTATACTGGAATGTACTTAACCAGACTTAGGGCTGGAGATGTAGTTTAGAGGCATAAGCATTTGTCCTGCAAGTGCAAGGTTAAGAACTTTGATCCTTGGTACCAAAGGCAAAAAAAAAAAAAAAGAATAAAGTTTTAGCCTGTGAGCTTAATGCCATCCTAAACTGCATAGTGAGACCCTGTCTCAAAAAGACAAAACAAACAAACAAACAAACAAAAACTTAACCCAACTTTTGGTTGTTAATTTTGTTATTATATATTCTACTTGGCTACCTTACCTTTACATATACAGTCGTTCCTGTTATCCATGGTTTTGCTTTCTATGGTATCAAAGGTCAACTGTGGTCCAAAAATATAAAATGGAAAATGCTAGAAATAAATAATTTATACATTTACAATAAGCTTTTTTATAGTATATTGTCACAGTTATGTCATGCTATCATTAGTTCTCGTTAGTGTCTTACTGTTCCTAGTTTAGACATTGGACTTTATGAACCTACAGGATAAAGTTTCCTATGTCTTTCAGCAGGATCTGAGAACTTGTCCCCTGTGGGTAAAGGATGATTTCTTTGCTGGAGATCCACTGCTAGGAAGCTCTGCCTGCTTGTCTCCTTCCTGTGTAGGGGGATAAGTATTGGGGTTGCCAAATCCAACGTTAAATACCAGTGTAAACTCTTCCATGAGTTAGGTTCTTGATTTGTGCTTACGAAGCTTGTGACAGGGTGAGAATGAGACATCAGCCAAAGACTCAAGCACAAGTTTGTTTTTGCTGCCCACTGATTGTTGTATTGGCCCCAGAAAATCATTTTCTGGACCTTTTTCTTGGTGGTGCTTTCCTGTCTTCCTCTGTCAAAAAAGACATTGACTCATTTATTTCTAAAGTTTAATAATTTGTTGATTCTTTCAATCTCTTTGGTCTTTCCAGCAAATGGAGCTTGATGATTTTTTTCCCATGTATGTTTGAGTGTGTGAAGGACTCTGGGCTTTGGAAAATCTTGTTAACCACAACTTTACCTTTGATTGTTTTAAAGCACTGAGTCTGGTTTGTGCTTCATGTTAAAATCAGAGCTTATGTGACCATCTTTTTTTTTTTTTTTTTAATATGGTGAGTGGTAAGTGGCCATTTAGTGACCCAGAATTTCATACAGTCAGCTTTTTATTATTGATCAGGGATAGAGGCAGTAGCTTTTTAGACTTAGGGAGAAAGTTTTATTTTCATGTTTATAATAGCTTTTGTTAGAAATAGCAAAATTTTATTTATGGCTTTGGAGCATTTCAGAGCAGATAGCTTTTGATCTTCTGAAGTATTTTGTAATGTAAAGTAGGGTTTATATGAAATTTTGAAGTATTCAATCTATATTCTTTAATAAAATGATTGAATATCCTGGTGGTTATACCAAATTAGAGATGTTTAAAAATTTAAATGAGTAAACAACATGATATAAAATTCGTGTGTATTCTCCATTCTGTGTTTTTTTCTTTAGAATTGGCTCCTCCCAAACTAAGCATGTATTTGGATTTTTCATTTGATAGACTTGGAAAGTCTGAGTTTCTAATATAAATTTTTCAAGAATATTTTTGAGCCCTTGTTTACTCATTTTAAAAAAAGCAGTTACTAAATCTTTTTTAAGTATACAAATTTATTCATCTAGCTGTAGAGTAGCAAAACAGAAAAAAAGGGAAACAACTTAAATGTTCTACAGTGGAGGTTGGGTTTTATTTATATACACAAAAATATATAATTACTAAAAAATGCTACAGAATGCAAGTTAAATGAATCTTTAGGGCAAGCTCACTTTTAAAATTACTTCTTCAAAGAAGCTTTTATTGAGTAGTTAGATCTTTAATTCTTTTTTGTATCTTCTGTGTATTACCCTCTACTGTCAGTGTATCTGTGGAGTAGATACCAAAGATAACAGGTACTTTACTTATTTGGGATCGCACATGTGCATTTACGTGTGTGTGTGTGTGTGTGTGTGCGCCCTATGCCTAGTATACTGCTTTTTCCATACTAGGCGTGTGAAATTTTCAGAATGAGGGTGTAACATAAAGAGTACATAAAATAGTGTCAAGTAGAGAAAGCATACTATGTTCTATATAGTATAATTCCATTCACAAAAACTATGTACAATTCAATAAACATAAACATAAAATGTACTTTCCAGATTTATGGTTATATACATATGGATATAAATAGTAAAAAAAGGGCTAGTAGGAAATAAACCAAAATGTTAACAGTTACTGTGTTTGTACTGTGGGTCATACATAATTTTGAAAAGACAATCTTTTAAATATAAATCAGTGAAGTAAATATTGGAAGGCTGTGTCACCTCCATAATATATTTTACCCTTTCAGCATAAAGGTGGTCACCCTACCTAAAATGATATAATACAGTACCATGGCCTTTTCTCTTCTTGAGTAAAATGTACTGTATTTCTGTAGTGTGACAGATTTTATATCTACTTTAGAATTAAATTATGATCTGAGAGTTGCACTTTCAAGAAACTGGTTTTAATTTCACATCAGTTGAAGTTAAAGGGTAGTGAAAACATATTAGATCTGGTACAAGTATCTAATTATAATTATTGACACATTTTCAAATGCTCTCTTAAGTGTGATACATTGCCCATGCTTTTGACAGCTGTGACTACATTAACCCTGCCAGAGTACTTTTTTCTGAAAGATTTGTTTAAACTTAGAATTGGGAGAAGGAATCTCTATAAAGTGGATGGACATGGACTTTGAAGTTAAATGGTGATTTATAGTCCATGCTACATGTTGAGATTTTAGTCTATTCTATGTTAATCAGAAGATCCTCTGGGCTTACTTTTTATTTCAACAAATGTGGGAATTTTTATTTTTTGTATGGTATAAAAAATATGTGATCCTTGCTGTTTTGTGATTTGACTTTGTAGATTTTACTTACTTGTTTTTGCTGATGCTTCCCAATCATGTAATTCTAAATCAGAGGACCCAATAGTATATGACTTCTTTTGAATCTCTTCTGTCTCTTCTCTGTTTCTGTCTCATTCTTTCTCTCTTCCTTTCATTTCTTTCTTTTGTTAGTTTTGTTTAATTTTTTTATTAGTGCATATTTTAAAATTTACACAGTTTACAGTCATTTTAGGAGTGGTTACATGTACTTTTTACAGCTTGTTGTCTTTTTTTCTGTATTACCTGTATCACTTTTTCCATTCTTGCTGATATTTGTCTTAACTCATGTTATGGCCTATAGTGTTTACACTGATTGGAGTTATTAGGGTCCTGTACATGCCACGTCTTTATTCCTCTCTTTTCTTTTTTTTCTTTGTTTTTTTCAGTTCAGAGAATGGGAATTTAGAGCCTCGTAAATAAGCAGATACCCTCCCCTGGCATTGTTTTCTAAAAGTCT
The DNA here is from genome assembly GCA_004027455.1 of Hydrochoerus hydrochaeris. Classification (NCBI taxonomy): domain Eukaryota; kingdom Metazoa; phylum Chordata; class Mammalia; order Rodentia; family Hydrochaeridae; genus Hydrochoerus; species Hydrochoerus hydrochaeris. Next base: position 54,667 of record PVLA01000455.1, on the reverse strand, counting down.
CCTGCCGAACATGATGGTACTTTCCTGTAATCCCAGCACTCCAGGATTTCAGCAAGTTTGAGGCCAGCCTAGCTACAGTGAGTTCAAGGCCAGAGGAACTAGTCAGTGAGATGTGTGTCCCCAAAAGAAAGTTTCCTTAGACACAGTGTGTGTATTATCTCCTTTCTTCTATATAGGTTTATCAAGTGGCTGCTATATGCCAGGCCTAGAGCATGTAGACAAAAAAGTTGTTGGCAGGCACATGTTTGTGCTGGGAGGCTGAGGGAGAGGGATTAAAAGTTGGAATAGAGTCTGGGTTGTTTAGTGACTTAGCAAGATTCTGTCTTAAAAGATAAAGGTCTGTTTGAGAGTGTGTCAGGTCATTATCCCAGGGAATGATGATGCTCTTGTGAAGGTTGAGTTGGAAGTTATGAGGGGGCAAAAAGGCCTTCCAGAGGCTTTTTTTTTTTTGGTACCAAGACTTGAACTCAAGGTCTTATTACCACTGAGCTACAGCCTCAGCTATGTTTGCTACGGTACCCAGGCTGGACTAGTACTTGCAGTTCTTCTGCCTCAGCCTCCCAGAGGCATGTAATTCCCACATGCTTGGGATTATAGACATACATCACCATATCAGCCTCAAAAATATTTCTTGAAGCCTAATACATACAGTGCTGTGTAGAAAGAGGTGTCTATCTGGTATGTTTGTGTCCCAGACTTCAGACACTTGGCCTTATCTGTGTAGGGAGACCAATGGCGTGGGGTAGCCAGGCTCTCAGGGATACCCTAGGGTGTTGTTTACCATACACGACTTGACTTTATTTTTATTTTATTTTTTTAATTCGGGTGGGCTGTGCCTTTCCCCTGTTTTGGACACATTTTAACTGAAGGACCCAAACCTATTGGCTTTCCTGGTGCCCCACCCCATGGCTCCTATGAAGTGATGATTTAATTGGCCTGGGATATAGGGTAGAATTTATGAAAGGTCCCCACGTGTTCTGCCTTATATGAACATTGATTTAAGCTGTCACACCTGTGGAAATGCAGCCTTGGCATTTTACTTAAGATTTATTTTTAATATAATAGAAAAGCATTAACCATTTAAAAGTGGTGTCAAAACATCACTTAGCAGCGTGTCAGGGACCTCCAGAAGTCCACACTTCACACTTCGGGAAACACTTGGGAGAAAACAATCTGGACAAGAAATGAGGAGGCCAGGGGTGGCCAGAGAGGGTGGTGAGGATTTTAAGGCTCTATGGGAGGCTGAGTTGAGAGCCAAAGAGGTGGCTCTGATTGTAGGGTGGGGTTGGGTGGAGGACCAGAATCCCGATAGCTCCCCGCGAGCCAATAGTAGTCACATTGTAGAACAAGGAGTAGGGGATGTGCTGGACAGTGACAGGCTCACTTTGACAAGGTTGTTTGAGGGACATTGGACGGGCCGGGTAGAACTGTCCAGTGGGTATTCACAGGAAAAAACTGCATTGAGGAAGGGTGCACTGCACAGAAGTTCAGGTGGGTACCTGAAGAGAGACCTGAGCATGGAGGACCAGCGGAGGGTGGATCAGTGAGGGACGGTCCTGCCTCCTGAGTAGGAAGGGGCAGCTCCTGGTGCCACTCTGTGAACCAGATGAGCAAGCGCTGAAAGGCCAGTTTGTGTTGGTTGTTTCGGTGTCCTCAGCAATGCTCGTGCAAGTTTTCAGCATGAGGGAGGAAGCTAGATTACAGAGGGCTTCACAAGTTTTCATGGAAAATGCCGGGACAGTATGGGACCTTAAGAACTTAATCGGTTTTTTTGGTGGGGAAGTAGTCATTTTTCTGGTTATTCATGGAGCTTCTTTCAACAAGGAATAAAGATTACAAGGAATATTCAGTAGTCACAGAATTGCCAGAGGCCCATGAGGCTCCGTAAAATTGCTTTCCTTTCTAACATAGCCACTCACCTTTTCTCCACTATTTCTCCATTGCTCCCTTGTTATTCTCTTGATGCGGCAATCTTAGTGCCTGAATTTATATGCTTATAAATGTCATTAAGCATTCTTTTCAGGGAGATGATAGGGCAGCATGTGACTAAGAGTTCAGCCTTTCTTCCTGTGTGGCTCAGGTTTGTGGAGAGCTGTGCAGTTTACCAAAGCAGGACCACATCTCGTGTGAGTCTCAAAACACCCGTGCAGGAGCAGGGTGGAAAGTGGATATTTTCTACTCCATAGGGTAAATATTAGAAGGACTTGCTGATGAGTAATGATTTAGTGACAGGTCCAGGATGGAATTATTTGGGGAGGATATTGCTTTTTGTTTTTTATTTAAATTTAGTTTATAAATTTCTTGAAGGCAGAGGCCACACATTCATTGTTAAGTTCTTTATTAAGTCATTCATTTGTGGCTGCCTAGAGACCTTGGTGATGGTGGAAAGTGGGTTGGAGGGTGCTTTGGTTTGAACTTCCCCTCACAAAATGCCTTACAGTTTGACCTTGTCTTTGAGTAATCGAGTTCCAAGAATATATTAACAGGGTGGAAGAAGGCATCATAGGTCATGGAACTTCCAACTTGTGTTTCATAACTGGATGATATCTTGAGATGAGCCTAAAGGTATTATCCAATATGTTTTGTAAATATTGAAATCATATACAGTTTTTATTATCCTGTTTTGGCTTTCTTTACTCAGTGGTTTTTACCTTAACCATGAGGTTATATCCCAATAAACCCATCATAAGTTGAAAATACCTTAAGTGGAAAATGTGTTTGATACACGTAGTAAACAGCTCCATTCAGTTACAAAGTACTTGTAGAGTATCAGTCGTTTATTTCATGACTAGGTGGCTCTCTGGGAGCTGTGGTTGCTATACCATTACATGACTTCCTACCGTAAGCCTGGGAAAAAATCAAAATTCAGAGTTCAAAGTATGATGTCTACTGAATATGTGTCACTTTTGCACCTCTGAAAAGTACACAGCTGTTAATTGAACCATTGTAAGTTGGGGACTGTATCTTAATACCATAAATCATCCTTAGCGAAACAACCCAAGCTTCTCTGGACTTGGGAGGAACCTCATCAGTATGAAATCTTCTAGCTAGGTCTAGGAATGACATGAAGATGAACCCACCCTTCATGCAAAGCTCAGTCTGGAAAGCTGATCTTGTTTCGTAGCTTTTTATTGAGCATACAATGGGCACTCAACAAATACTTATTTTGAATTCAGAGAGTTGTAATTTTGCTTTATATGTTACCTGTTTTATTACAATGGACTACTGTCAGGTTTTTATTTTCATTGATCTTTCCCATCTGTCATTAAAGGTACAGCATTAGGATTTGGGGAAGGCAATGATGAAAGAGAATAAAGAAATGGAATCAGCAAGTTTTAAGATGAGAGATGAGAGGTTTTGAATGAGCAGTGAACAGTTGAAAGTGGAAAGGAGCCGCTCAGGGGAAGCTGGAACTATGTGGAGGTATTTTAAAAGTGCACACCAAGGGGAAAAAGGATGAGATGGGAGTAATTCAGATCTGATGAGATCTTAGAGAGGAACACGGAAGCCTTTTCAACCTTAATTATAGCCACAGGACAAAAGCACATTATGCCACTTTTTTCCCCCCACTTCTTCCAAGGGCTGCAGGGTATAATCTCTTTTGTAGAGTCATGTCTAAGAATCTGTGATTCAATCTACATTACATTAAAATTTTTTATTTCTTGGGGATCATAGATTGAGGAAGAAAATTGTTTCCTTTTCTTGTGTTTTTATTAAAATTTTAGGCTCCTGGTATATTAAGAAGGAGGGAACATTTTAGTCATTGAAGACATTGAGGCAGATGAGTTAATGTTCAGTCATCAAAAAATGTACCATTAGAAGTTTGTTTCTTTTGGGAGGAGAAAAGGGCAAAGTATGATTCAGAGAACATAAAGTTATTTCCCTCCACTGGATACAGATAATGTCTGACTGAGGGTCTAGGGACCCAACAAGGGCAACTCAAATGGTATGACCACTGCTGTTTGTAGCCCACCTGATAGTTTATGAAGCCCTTCCCCAAGACTACCCAGTCACCCATGTCACTCAGTATGTGCAGTTGGTACATCTGGGGAGTGGGCCATATAGGTAAGCTGCTTACCTAGGAGAGCATTTTGATCAATTTGAAATCTAAAGGTGTATCTGTGTTGCTGATGAGGGACGGTTTTCTCCTTCCTGAAGGGCCCATCAGGTGTTCACTGGCATTTATGAAAAGTGTTGAAAGGTGGTAAACTAGCTTATAATGTTGAGAGAGTGTAAAATGTTTTTATGGGTAAAGACAGGCAGTCTTCTCTGCATTTTGTCTTTGCCAGTTCTGTGGCAAAATGCTGTTCTCTCCTTGCATCTCTGATTTTGATCCCTGCATGATTTCTATATTGTGTTCCATTTTCCTGGGGATGGAAATAATCACCAAATCTGTGTGAATCAAGGAAGATAACTAACTAACTAACTAACTAACTAACCAGAAAGATACCTGTGAGACAGGAATGGGAATGAAATGTTACAAATTAAAAATTACCTCAGTCATCTTTTTTTAAGGCCTTTTGAGGACTAATGTGATTCATGGTTGTGTGTGTGTGTGTGTGTGTGTGTGTGTTAGGCTGTGTGCCTAATATGTGTTTGTAACACAGAGGCCATATGTGCTATTCCTGACTTCAGTAGAAATCTCGATGTGGTGAGGGACACCCATGAATCAGAGGTGGCGTTCCAGTTTGGCAAGTACAGAAGGCATGTGGAACATGCACCTACAGCCCAGTGTTGGAATGCCCAGCCTGCTTTTGCGGGGACAGTGTAGAAAAAAGCTAACTCAGGAGGGAGTAAGGACAGACAGTAGAGCAAGTGGAGTTAACTTGGTGAGGTAGGGAGGGGTACGCTAGTATAGGGGACACTGCTCAGAGGTGGGGCGTAAGAACCTGCTGCATGCTGGAGCTGCAGTGGTTCACTTGATGTCCTATCAGGCTGGAGAGGCTAAGGAAGGATGTATCATAAAGAGTGCTTACTATCTGCTGAACAACTCATACTTTATTCTGAACTATGCTAATTATTGGGGAATGTTAGGCAGGAAAGTGATCTAATTATATTTGCATTTTTGAGTAATCACTCGTAGCAGTTTTGAGGTTGATCTTTACAGTTTTGTGTATCTGTGCAATGGATTAAATTGTGTCCCTCTTCCTCAATGCGTGTGTTGAAGCCCAAATGCTTAATGTGTTGGTGCTTGAAGATGGGGCTTTGGGAGTTCTTCAGAATCTTAGATTTAGTTGAGATTATGAGGATAGGGCCACCATGATGGAATTACTGCTTTTGTGAGAAGAGGAACTGGGAGCTTGCTGTTCTTTTCACCCTATGATGACACAGAAGGCACTTTTGTGTAGGCCAGGAAGAGTTCTTACCCCAGCATGAACTTGTGATACCCTGATATCAGACCTCCAGCCTTCAGAGATGTCAGAAGATTAATTTCTGTTGTTTTGTGATTATACCCGGTACTGACCCATACAGCCTCTTATAGTAGGTGTCCGTTATCCATTGGGTGAGAATAAACCTTCTTGCCATGACATGATCAAGAAGAAAAAACACTGTGCTAGTTTTGTTGTCTTACTTTTTTAAGACTAAGAAAGTTACAACTCTAGTATTTGAAAAGTGCTTAGTGAAGATGGAAAAAATCATTAGATTGGGGGTGGATATGAACAGAAAATATTTTCTGACTGACAGCAGCTTGTTCAAGAAAACCTGTAGGTCTATAGGAAACAATAAGGTATATATAAGCTTTGGTTCTATCTGTGTGTTCTGGTGCCTGCCAGAGATCCTGGAACTTACTGTCTTATGGGTAGGGTGAATCAGTCCTTTTACCTTAACTCAGTGGTGGCGAATCTATGGCATGCGTACTGCTGCAGGCTGCTTCTTATCATTGAAAGCTATAAGCTTTGCCATAAATGCCTTAGCCCTTTTGATTTGTTCTCCTTATAGGCTCTTTCCTGTGAGCTTAGAAGTAGGCCTAAGACTTCCCTGTAATTAAACAAAATATTTTAAGCCCTGTACCTTTCATAAGCCATTTCCTGAGGAAGCATTGTAGAAAATGAGTCCACATTCATTGCTTTGTCTCTCCTGCCTCTCGTTTTTAAAACACAATATTTTATCTTTCTCAATATTCTTTTGAAATGACCCCTCTTCATTAAAGTTTCTGAGGTGCCTACCAGATGCCAGGTAGGGACAAGACATATGCGAGTGTCTCAGGGGTGTTTGTGGCTTATTCATGGCTTCTTGGTAGAGTCACAAGGTTGGAAAGAGCCACCTAGTTCATCCATTTAGCACTTGCAGTTTGTCTACACTGCAGTCCCTGAATCCTCAGGCTTCATTTAAATCCTGTATAGTTAGGGTAGACAGTGTCTGCTGAGATTCCACTCTGCCTTCAGACAACACTTGATGTTGAATCTATAATAAATGCAACCTCAGTTTTATTCTTTGCTCACAGTATAGCTTCTCTTTTCAGCTACACAGAATAGAGTACCATACTATTTTTACATGAGACCTGTGTTACACCTAATACTCTTCTAAGTAGAATGTCTCTAAAGCTTCTAAACGGTTAATCACTGTACTGCCCACCTCCTTCATATTTTGGTTTAATTGAGTCATTAAAAGTTGGTATTGATAACTGATTGCAGTATGTCAGAGTAACTGGTTTCCTGAGCTTTTTTTTTTTTAAACTTCCATGCTTATTTTTTTGCACCCCATACTGCCATATTATTATTATTATTATTTTTTTTTTGTACCAGGGATCGAACTCACGACTGTGTGCTTGCAAGGCAGGTGCTTATGCTGCTGAGCTAAATTTCCAGCTCCATACTGCCATATTTTGGAGGGCCATGAATTGCCTAGCTGTGGAACTCCTAAAACATTCTCTTGGGCACTGTGCTGGGCCCCCTTTCCTACTCCCTCTGCTTGTCTGGTTGTACCCTTCTCTTGTATTCCTTTTACTACTGTAGCACTTTAAATTTGCCTTCTTTTTTGCATTCAATTTCCATCATTTTAGGGACAATATTGATTCTTTTATACAGTGGCACTTATGTAGAAATCTAGCAGATATATCTTTAACTTTTTGTCTATGTTGACCACAGGTATTTCATGAGAGGCTTTGTCAGATTCTTTGCCAAAATGTAGATTTGTATCTTCCCTTGAACTCCGAGGTTAAGACTCTTATTGAAAAGGAAACTGGGTTAGTCTTGTATGACTTGCTGTTACTATTGGGGTTCCCAGGGATTACTACTTTCTAAATGTTTAAAATCCATTTCCCAATCTTGCCTTGAACTTTGCTCTGTCTACACAGTCTTTCAGTATTCTTTCCTTATTTTAATTTTTATGAAGCATCTAGTGATTATTGGGTTCTTTCAGCTGGTTCTCTGCTGAGTTCCTTTCTCCTAAAATTTTGAAATTTTCCAGTATTACAGTTCCTTTCTTTTTCATCCTCCATCCTCTAAGAGTCTGTATTTTCTCTGTTCAGTAACATAGCCACTAGTCACAAGCTACACAGAGACCTTACTGAAGCTAATGAATCTACTGACTTCAGTTGGAAGCCAGGGTAGGAAATGCTGACACATGGAGTAGAAGGTTAAGGTCGACCATTCTGGGAATTGAGAGAAGACTATGAAGCAGAAAAGTGGTCACGATTGCTGCTGTGTCCACATTGTATGTGTAGATTTGTGGACCTGTCATCTGCTAACAATGAGTTATTCTTGTAAGTAAAGTAAATATTAATACATTATGTGTAGAGTATTTTTTTATAACATCCTATGAGTAGTGTGCCAAGAGATAATGAGTTTTGGAAGCAGAATAAGTCCTTAAATTGGCAGTTTTGACACGTGATTCTGTGTAGTGCTGCTAATCTTGCTGGATTATTTGAATGCTATGCAATACTGTCACATTTCACAATGTTTGTATATTTTTGTATAAGCTATAATTTTTTGGTGAATAGTGCTAAACAATATTTCTTATGTAACTTTTTTTTTTTTGGTTATGGGGAATCAAACTCATGACCTTGCTCTTGCCAGGCAAGTACTTGTGCCACTGAACTATATTCCTGGACCCTTATTAAACAATATAAAAAGACATTCAAAATAATGAGTAAAGAATGTTGGAAGTAGTTTTAAAAGTAATTTATGATTATAGGAATTCCCAATAATTCCAATTTCTTGTTTCCAGATCCTGAGGATTGCTATATGTAAGGAATTTGAAAAGAATAATCCACAGTGCTAGTCCTAAGAACTGTTTGTTCCTTATCTATAATGTAATAGGTAAAGAAGTTGGGACTTGTATGGCTGACATTGTCATAACTGAACTTGTGATCGGTGCATTTAACTTACTGCATATTGTGTTTCATAAAAGCATTGGTTGTTAGCTGGGTGTGTGCTGATTCCTCTCCTTGGGAGGATGAGGCAGAAGGATTATACATACAAGTCAACCTGGGCAATTTAGTGAGACCCTAAAAGAAAATTTAAAAACGTGGCTTTGTGTTGTATTTTAGCACTCCCTGGATTTAATTCCCACACTACTATGACTACTACTACTACTACTGCTACTACTGATGCACATGCAACAAACACATACACACATACCCATTATGAATGGTTGGTTTAATAAAAATATGATGTAATCTATCTGAGAGATAGTGGTTGTTTGAATTATGCTTGGAGTATGGGGAGACCCTGGTGGGAATGAGTGTACACTTTGAAGGTAAATTTAGTGGGATTTGTTATAGGATTAGATGCTAGATTGTTATAGGTTATGTTTTCCTCTCCAGTGTTTCATTTGTGAAATGTATATAGTTATGAGAGCCATGCTCAGGATTACTGTATCTGTGTCAGAAGTTTCTTTGAGCTTGCTGGAAATCCTTCCTAAACATTGTTGCTAATATAGTTTTCCTTACTGAATTGTACAGTTCCTTTGACTAACCCATCAGCTGCTCACCATTGTACATAGAAATGTTAAACTGCTTTGGTTGACTTTTCAGGTTCGTGGTATCTTCTGTCAAACTCTTTCCCTTGGTTATCTCCTATTACATCCTCTTACCCCCTTGACGGCAGGTCCAACTAGACTGCTACTGCTCCAGTCGATTCCTTGTTGTATAATAAGTCAGCCAAACATGGTGGCTGAAGACAACAGCTATTTTATTATGTTCACAGTTTCACGAGTCAGAGATTTGGAACTCGTCACTGTTCCACAATGTCTGGAACCTCATCTGGAAGTCCTTAAAGGCTGACTACTTGAAGACTGAAACTGGATTTCCCTGAAGGCTCATTCACAGGTGTCTAGTTGGTTGCCAGCTCAGCTGGGACTGTCAGCTGAGATACCTACTAGGGGTCTCTGCATGGTCTGTTTTGAGATTTCAGAACATGGTGACTGAGTTCTAAGAACAAGGGTCTCAAGAGACAGGAAGTGTGGAAGCTGCTAGTGTCTTAAGACCTAGTCCTGGATGGGCATGGTGATGCATGCCTGTAATCCTGTGGGAGGTTGAGACAGGAAGGTTACAAGTCCCAACCCAGCCTGGGCAATTTAGTGACTTAGACTTTGTGTCAAAATAAAAAATAAGAAAAGGATTGAGGTCAGTAAAAGGCCCTAGGTGAAGTCTCTATACTGAAGGAAAGAAAAGGAAAGGAAAGGAGAGGAGAGGAGAGGGGAAGGGAGGGGAGGGGAGGGAAAAAGACTGGGTCCTAAAACCTGTTACCGTGTCTCTTCCACCACATTCTTTGGGTCAATCTGTCATAGAGCCTGAATTCAAGGGGCTGAAATACATGTCTATCTCCCTTCTTGGCAGAAAGAAAGCCAGAGAATTTTGGGGTCATGTTTTAAAATGCCACAGCCTGCTGTTCACCAGGATTACTGTGCTCTTCTGTGCCCAAGTCCTTTTGTATGTCATCCCTGCCTCCCTCCCCCTTTCCTTATGCTGCATTTGCCATATTTTATCCCTTAGTTAAATCATTTTGTTCCTCTTCTGTGTCCCATAGCACAACTGTATGTAATTTTTGCATTTATTTTTCATTCTTTTTCTTTTTTAGTATATTATAAACTTTTTAAATAATTGTGACTGACTTCTGCATAGTAGCAGACAAATTTTTTCAGTTGAACGCTGGATATTAAACTTGAGTCTCAAATTTGGGGCCCAGATGGGTTGGGAATTAGTAATGTTAAGTAGGAAATTATAATGAGCAAATTGAAAACTTTCCCTGTAATACTTATTATTTCTGATGTTTTATTTTACAGGTTTTAGAAATTGGCTCTGTGCTGTAAAGTAAGATTTATAACACCTGCCCCCTAGCCCCTTAGTCATAAAATTACACAAGAGTAGCTTTTTTGATATGAGCAACTTTTTCTGCCCAGCTCAATCCTTGATACTCCAGTATTGAGGTTTTGCAAACTGTTGGTTTTTCTATTATTACTGCGTCAGTTTAGCAAGTTAGGCCCAAGGTTAGAAATAAACAGAAGTAGAAATTTTGAATAAAACCAAGTAGAAATTTTGAATAAAACCTTGTGTGCTGCTAGACTGAGAATTGTTTCATGAAATCTTCAGATTCACTTTTATGTATGCATGTGTATAATGGGTTAAAATGTAGAATATATTTCCTAGTTTAGAGGTCAGACATTTATGAAAGGCCCTTTCCTCTGCAGTCCCCTTGCACACTCTTGCTCTTGTGGTTCATTTCTTTTGTTTTTGTTTCTTAGCTTGTTCCTTTTGAAGTTTTTCCTAAGGCTTATCTATAGATCCCTTCTGGGGACCATATGTACATGTTTTTATGCTCAATCTTTTTTTCACCCATCCAGCCTTTTCTTTTTAAAATAATAAACCTCAGTTTCCCAGTATGACATATGTTGCTTTTCTTTTCTCCTTTGGAGTCTTTAAATTCATTCTCCTGCATACAGGGAGAAAGGAGGTAGAATCAGCTTCTTGTTTTTATTAAGGTACAGCACCTATGTAGTAAATTGCTAACTCCTGTGTATACAGCTCAAAGATTTTTAACATTTTACTATTAATATAAGCATCATCACAGATGAAGATGCTGTGTATAAACATTTTTGTCACCTCAGAGGGAAAAAGCTTATCGTTCAATCCTTTCTCCAACAAAGTGTTCATGTGAGTAAATTAGTAAGTTCTCTTTGACTGCCTTATATGGCATACATAGCAGAGTATTCACCCCTTATCCGTAGTTTTCCTTTCTGCAATTTCAACTACTGGTGGTTAACCTCAACCTGAAAATATTGCATGGAAAATTCCAAAAATAAACAATTCGTAAGTTTTAGTGTCTGTGCTGCTGAAGCGTGCACAATTCATAAGTTTTAAGTTACATGTTGTTCCGAATAATGTGATGAGGACTTATGTCATCCCATTCCATCCTGGCTGGGAAGTGAATTGTCCTCTTGTGGAGGGTGTCTGTGCTGTGTATGCCCTCTGCCCATCTGTCCCCCAGTAACTACCTAAGCTGTTGGATCTGTTGTTATGGTATCTCAGTAATCCCTATTTAATTTGCTGACTCCAAAGAGCAGTAGTAGTCATAGTGGCGATTTTGTTATACTACATTGTGATAATTGTTCTTAGTTATTGTTGTTTATCTCTTATTGAGCCTAACCTATAGATTAAACTTTGCCATAAATACACTTGTGGAGGGCAGAAAACATGTATAAGGGTTGGTACATTGTTCCAGGTGTCTGCTGGGGGTCTTGGGATTCCCCATGGAGAGGAAGGCACATCTGTGGAAATGTTCAGTTACAAAAGGCAAAGAGGCCTGAATAATCAAGTTAGGAGAGGCGAAGGCAGGGAGGTGCGCTGTTGAATGTGAGCTCTGGAAGAATTAAGTGGGATCAGCTTTGGTGAGCCAAGGGGGAAGAGGACAAAGAAGTCATTTCAAGAATAATCCAGGAAAGAAAAGTTTGTCTGTATTTCAGAGGGAAGGACATCAGCCTTGCTTTGCTCTTGCTGGTGTATTAAATTGTGACCTTTGTGTCTTGAAACCCATAGTTATCCTCTTGCAGTTTTGGGGACTCTGAGGGAGAATCCATTTTCTTTGTCTGCTGTCCCTTCCTCCCTCTGTTAAGCACGTAAATTCAGTCTCTGCTCCTGTTGTCTTAACATCACACCTTCACTGTGATGATAAATCTCCCTTTTACACGACACTTACCATTTTATGTAGAACTCACCTGGATAATCAGGGATAATCACCTCCTCAGAATCCTGGTGGAATCACACCTTCAAAGTTCCTTTGTCACATTTGCACTTTCTTGTAACTTGGATGCTTGTAAACAGGACGTGGATGCTTGGTTTTTGTTTTTGAGACTCTTTACAAAGGGAAGACTTACTAGATATTTGCTTGTAGTTATTCTCCTTTGTAATATTAGATTAATGTTCCTATAACAGCACATTGTACATTTTATTTCCTAGTTTAAACATCTCTGGTGAGTCCTCATTAGGTAATAAAATTAATAGAGCCTAGGTTGACATTCAAGTGTATCTCCAGCTTTTTCTCACTTCGCCTGAGGTGCAGCAGCATGCCCTCCCCCTCTCACTTCTCCCCCATCAACTCACCCCTCTGTCTGTGCTGTGTGTCCCTCTTGGCTGCAGGCCTCGGGCCCTCCCAGCTTTCCCAGCAGCATTTTCCTTGCCATCTGTGTTAATTTCCTAGGGCAGCCATAAGAAAACGCCACACACTTGGTAACTTAAGACAACAGAAACATTTCCTTTCACAATTGAAGAGACCTGAAGTGTGAGATTGAGGTGTCAGTCAGACATTTTTTTCTGCTATTTGGAGTGGAAGATTCTCCCTTGGCCCCTCGGGTCTTGGGTGCCTCTGGGCATTGCTGGGTTTGTGACAGCAGAACTCCTGCTGCTGCCCACTGTCCCCCTCTCCATGGCGCTTCCTGCATCTCTTAGAAGAATGCTTGTCGTGAGAGTTAAGGTCCACCCAGATAATCCAGGATAATCTTACCACAAGATGCTTAATGTAATTAATATGATTAATCTGCAAAGACCCTTTTTCCACCTATACACACACATGCTCTGGAGTTAGGATGTGGCCGTGATTCAACCCACTGCACTACCTGAGCCAGCAGCTATTGGCACTTACTTTTTTGACTTTTTAAATTTTTTTTTTTTTTTTTTTTTTTTTATCAGTGCTGGGGATTGAACCTAGGGCCTCACTCATGCTGGGCAAGTACTCTGCTATTCAGCTATGTCCTCACCTCCTTTTTTGTTTTTAATTATTCTTTGCAGTACTAAGGATAGAACTCAAGGGTCCTCTACCAGTGAGTTCCATTCATAGGCCTTTAAAATGTTTTTTAGTTTTGAAGCTGAGCGTAGTGGTACATACCTGCAACCCCCACCACCACTGGAAAGCTGAGTCAGGAAATTGTAAGTTGAAGGTCATTAAAGGAAAAAAAGGGCTGCGGATGTAGTTCAGTGCAAGGGCCCTGGGTTTATTTCCCAGTAATAACAAAAGTAAAAAAAAATTTGTTTGTTTTTAGTTTTTTAAAATTTTGAGACAGGGTCTCCCTAAATTGATGACCTTGAATTTGTGATCCTCCTGCTTTAGCCATCCAAATAGCTGGGTTTACAGGAGTGCATCATGAAGCCAGCTTCTTTGACTTCTTGTTAGTTTGTTTTGAGACAGGGTCTCTCTGTGCTATCCAGGCTGGCCTTGAAGTCACCACTTAACTCAGCTCACCTCAGTGTCCTGTGTGCTGGGATTACAGATGTGTGCCACCACTTCTTGACATTAATGCCTGGCCTACGTGATTTATTTGGACCCCATAATCTCTAAACTACTATTTTTGGTTAATTCTTGCCTCTTTGGCCAGGCCATAAGTCCTGGACCATAAATCCTCTGGGACTGCTATGACAAAATACTGTGTTTAGACTGGTAACTTCTGAACAGTAGAAATCTATTGTTCACAGTTGTAGGAACTAAACTTAATCCAAGATGAAGGTGCCGGCTAACTTGGTATCTGGTGAAGCTTGCTTCTCCTCATGTGACAGAATGAGGCCTCTAAGGGCACTACTCTCATTCCTAAGGGTGGAACCCTCATAGTTTAATCACTTTGTCTTTTAATACTGCCACATGGGGCATTAGGTTCAAACGTGAGTTTTATGGGGGCATCAGTATTCAGAATACAGTAGCCTGTGATGGTAAAGAAGATTTCTTTTGTTTTCAAACCTTTAGCTTCTTGTGGAGTGCTTAGCCATGTAGTAAGAATTACCAGATAATTGACCTTTTTAAAAATAAACTGAAATATGTCAAATAAAAATCATGGCATGAAGGTTTCAGGATATTACAGTCAGTCCTCTGTATCCACAGGTTGCACATTTATGGGTTTTGTACCTTTGAATTCAGCCAACTCCACTGTGGATTAAACATTTTCAGAAAAAGATATTTACACTTTTTCCCTTTTTGTTTTGTTTGTTTTGTTTTGGTTTTCTTTTGTCCTTTTTGAGGCAGGGTCTCACTGTGTAGTACAGGCTTGCCTTGATGGCCTTGAACTCACTGTGTAGCCCAGGGTGGTCTCAAACTCACAGTGATCCTCCTGCCTCAGCCTCCTAAGTGCTGGGGTTACAGGCTTGTACCACTCTACCCAGCTAGGCTTGTTGCATTATTCTTTAAACAACACAGTGTAACAACCATTCCCTGATATTTTTATTGTATTGGTCATTATAAGTAATCTAAAGATGAAAGGATGGGAGGATGTGGTATTTTATATAAGGAATGTGAACATACACACATTTGGGTATCCACTTAGGGTTCTGGAACAGTCTTTTCTATATATTGAGGGACAGATGTATTTTGAAAATTATACAGAGTGACTTTCCTCACTGCAAGTATTTTGTTTGTTAATTTTTGGTCCTCTCCTTTTTGGTGAGAGCAGCTGAACTATTTATTTCTCTAAAACCTTAAGTGAGCAGCTGAGAGGGAGCAGAGCTCATGGTGGAGGAGTCAGACAGGGAAGAGCCCAGCAACCAGGCAGGCCTGATGGGTTTGGAGGCCTGCCAGGTGGAGCTTCCAGGCCCATTGACTGTCTGTCACTGATGCTTGAGAATGTGTCTTACCTGGTTCCTTGGAAGTCCTTAATGATACTGGCGACCTTTCCAGTGGATTTTCCAACCCAGAGACAGGGACCTGAACTTGATCTCCCTTGCACAGCAGAGGGCCATGGGGAGTGGGAATGTGTGGCAGAGCAGGAAGGCAGCTGTGCAAGTGCAGGGAGGTGGTTTCCCAGTGTCATCTGCTTAGCAGGCTCCCGTCACCTGCCCCGTAAGCACAGCTGCTCTTTGAGGTTCGCCAGTGAGCACAGGTCTTTGGCTGTTTTCCCAGCGATTTTCTTTATTTGTTTTAATTTCAAGGTCATAGGCTAGTGTCTTCTTTTTTTCTTTTTTCTTTAGCCTAGTCTTACTTTGTTTTTATTTTTTTCACTTTGAAGTTAGTAAAATACAACAGAACAAGACAGAACAAAGTCATTTGAGACAGTGCAGTGAATTTGGTACAGAACTTCACAGCAGGTTACCAGGATAACAGTAATAGGTACCAGAGTGTATCTCGTTATCTTCACAATTGTTGTCTAGTCAGTTAGGTATAGCAAAATCAAACCAAAGACAGAACATTATAAAACCAATCAAAAGAGAATATTGAATAGAGTAAAGCAATTAATCATAATGAAACAAAACTGAAAATAACATTTGCTTTCAAAGAGAAGATAGAAGAGACCCCCCATATTTGTTATATTGCATACAGCCCTCCTGCCAAGAGATGCTCAGACCTCAGGTGCTAAAGTGGGGTGGGTGTTTGGTATGTTTGATTCCAAGCCCATGCACCGGTAGGCTCACAGGAGACGCTACTGGTTCTCCTCCTGGCTCACGCCAGAGGAAGGCACTTACCAAGAGGGCAGGTGAATTGCTTCTTTGTGCAGCCACCTGGGTTCCACCATGGCTGTGGCCGGATCTCAGGGGCCGCTCACTCTAGCCTAGTCTTACTTTGAATGGAAGCTGGCAGTCTACACTTGTTAAAGTTTAAGTGGTGCTGTGATGGTGTCTGAACTAAACATTAGAAAGTGATTGACTTTTCAGTCTGTTTGGTTCTTTCAGGCTGGTTTTCAGTGATTACATCCTTAGGAGTTTTACTATATTCTTGAATCTTAATATAATTGCTTGAGTTCTTACAAAGTACCCATTACTTACAGTACGAATCTTAATATAATTGCTTGAGTTTTTACAAAGCACCCATTACAGTACATTACTTCCTGCAGTGTATCCCATTCTAAGTCAGGGTTGGCCTAGAAGTTGTATGTTAATCCATTTTCATGATGCAGAGACTGTACTGCAGTGAGTAAGAATGGCTTGTAGCAGTGGTGGGGAGCCTATGGCTTGCCTGCCACAATAAGACATTTGTTATTGAAAGTTCTTGAGCTGGACACGGTGGCATGTACCTGTAATGTTAGCACTCGGGAGGCTGAGGCAGGAGGATCCCCATAAGTTTGAGGCCAGCCTGGACTACATAGTGAATGCAAAGCCAGCCTAAACTACAGAGCAAGACCTTGTCTCAAACAATGAGCAAATAAACAAAAAAACAAGAAACAAACAAAAAAGAAAGCTTTAAAAGTTTCACTATCACTGGCTTACAGTATCAGGCAAATGTGGAGATGAATTCCATTCTATGACTTGGTAACTTCATTAGGGAAGTTACTCACCTGTCTGAGCTTTGGTTTTATTGTCTGTCAAATGAAGATAATTCCTGTTGTTTCATGTGTGTTGGGAGGATTAAACATGGTAAAGCTTAAGTCACTAACATATCAATGCCTGGCAGTATTCAAAGTATTACCACTGCCATTATTTATTTTTAAGGGAAAACTAAGGCAGGCATGATAATTCAGGAATGTTTCTAAGTCACTGACTGTAACTTTTACCTTGATGGGTGATACCATACAAAATACATCAGTCATGCCAGTCTGGCAATGTGGTGTTTATTTGGTTTGTAGAAAGACAGAAAACGACATGAATAACAGCATGAACTGACTTTTTTAATGCTCTGAAGCATTTTACCACACTACCTCTGTAAACCTACTTTGCTTTCTTAGTTCAAGGTTTTTACTGTGAAATTCAATAGGAAGAAGGAATTTAGACTACAGTTTAATTAGCATTAAATTTCTATCTTTAGGAATAACTGTGTGACTGTTAAAATCTGAGTGGCTTATTCTGTATCATGGCTGCTATAATAGAGATGTGATTAAATATGTTGTCCTTTGTACTAGAAAACCTTGAATTCATATACTGCCTCTCCAGTTTTCAGGCAAAAAACAAAACAAAACCAAACAAAATGCCTTGGAACAGACCCCTGCTCAGAAGTAACATTTTAAAATCACCTTTCTTAAAACCTTCTGTATAGCATATCATTTTTGTGGAGTTTTTTGGGTGTGTGCGAGGAGAATAGGGACAGAAACAGATCATCATTCAACCTTGAATACTGATGCTTGCGCTTGGGTGTGGAGGACTTTTCCTGCATTTGTGAGTCCGAGTTGAAGTAGTCTTTATGTAGGGGCATATGTTCGTACATGCAAAGAATTTTCTCAGATTGACGTTTTTAGCAATTCATGTACGAAAGACCATTCCATATGAAGTTGTGTGCCTGGGTAAACGTGATGAGAGTTGGAACTTTGTCATATTTGCTGTTATACTTTCAGTGCCCAAAGCTGCCCACCATTAAATGCTCAGTATAGTTTGGCTGAGGGTGTGAATGAATGTGCATAGGAAAGGGATTGAACTTGATGGGTTTCAAAATACCCTCTGTACTAGGTGTTGTTCATTTTGACTTGGTCCTTGCCGGGGGCCAGAGGTTGGTTGGAACGAGGTGGGTCCACACTGGGGAGCACCTGCTGTGTGCTGGCCTTGGGACAGACATGGTGCTGAGCTCTGCAGATGTGCTCTAGTACTGACTGTCCATGGGTCTGGGTTTGATCATTTGTTTTTGTTTTATATTTAAATAGTGATTGTGATAAGGGAGAGTTCCCTAAAAAACCGACTCTCCTTAAAGCAGAGTGACTTCTAGTTTTGGCAATTGGGTGAATCCTTAACTTTTACATCTGAGAGTTTTGGTTATGTTTTGTTGTGCCCAAGAAGCAGCTTGGTAAATATGGCCATTTAGTTCCACGATTCCCTGTCTGGGCAGTCTTGGTGGCTTTCTTGTGCTTCCTTTTGCTCCCAACAATCTAGGAGTCGGGGCAGGTTCCTCCCCCATCCCCCATCTCATCTCCTTATAACTTCAAATAAGAGAATGGACGTAAAAATTTGAAATTTCTGTGACTGTCTTGAAGGAAAGGGGGTGAGAATGAGTTGGTCTTCTTGCTCTTTTGCTCCCTCCCTTCTTATGGCAGTTCTGAGCCTGGGTATTTCACAGTGTTTTTTTCTCAGCACAATTTGAAATCTTGATGTCATTTTCCACTCTAATGTTTCCTCTTTTTGATCTTTGGGGATTGGAAGGCAAGGATCGGCAGGAGCAGGGTGAGAAATAGGGCCCCCAGAGCACTGAGTGAGCTTATCCTTACACTTCCTAATTTTTGCCGTGCCTGGTTTGGTTTTGCTGAATTTCTTGTGTGTGTGTAGGGAGGGGGAGGCCTGCAGTTCTGTTACCAACAGGGGAACAGGAATTGTGGTTGCTGCTGGGACTGCAGCCAGGAGGATATTTATAGCCTGTAGTGAGTGGCTTTGAGCCCACCCTGGTTCTGGATCTGCCTCCTGCCTTAAAGTTCCCAGTGTTCTTGAACTGGACCCTGCCCTCGTTGGCCAGACAGTAGTTAATGATCAAGTGGACGACTGCGTGACACAGTGTGTGATGGCCTTGGTGCCTCACAGCCTGCAGGTGCTTGTGCTTCACCTGGGCTCAAAACTTAGCAAAGAACAGGTGTCCCTTTCCCTGCTTTGCTGCTGGCTGTGTTGGTTTCCCGACCTTTCCCTGAGCTGGCTTCATAGACTGGAGTGGATGATCGCGTCGCTAATAAGAATCTACGACTCTATATCACATGTGCCAGGCCAAATTAAGATTTACAGCACTGGTGGAAAATGCATCTCATGAATTTAGCTTCCTCTAATCTCCTTGAATTTAGGTGAGACATCTAGGTCTACCTTTCCGAAGGGGCTGGAGTCAGGTGGTGCTTTCCACATTTTAGCTCACTGAAAGGTATAAGGACTAGCAGAAAAAAATGAAAGAAAAGTCCTCACAGGAAATAATAAAAAATGCAAACCGTTTGTTGTTTTTTATAAGTTAACAATAGAGTAGAGGAAGGCTTTTATCTGTTTAGTTTGCCTTTGCAAGTGACAGAAAACAACAAGAACTAATGTACGATTTCCTCCTGGCTGCCTCCCTGGGGAGTTCAGTATTAAGAGTAGGTTTCAAATCTTTGTTGATCCAGAGTTCTAGCAGTGCCTCTGGGACCCTGTTATTAACCCCTCTAATTCTTCTTCCTTTGCCAGATCCGTCCTCAGGCAGGCTTCTCTTTCCTGGTAACAAAATTGCTGTGGCATAATTCCTCACAATCAAATATAATGAGAAAAATCATTAGTAGTTTCTCTAAAGTCTCTGAGGTCATTGTGACTAGACTAGACTAGTCTAGACTAGACTAGCCCTTCCACCCCAGAATCAACTCAGACTCAGAATAGCAAGTTGCAGACCCTGTTGTGGAGTTACTTAAAAGTGTGTGTGTGTGTGTGTGTATGTGTAGGAAGTGGGGAAATATTTTCTTCATAATGATTCCATAAAGCGCATGTTGGGGCCTTTTATTATTGTGAAAAAACACTGTTCTTGGACTGCTTAAATTTTGCTTGGTTTCCTAAGAGTGATAAGTTCTCGTTTGGTTTTCTGGGTAAATCTAGCTTTCCCCAGAAGCCAGGAGCTAGGAATTTTGCTGATGCCCATGGGATGCTCACAGCGGGGTATCAGTTACAGTAGGTCTTAATGGATGCCATACTAGGTAGCTTCAGAGTGTGACATTAGCTCAATTAGTTTTCACTGTGTACCATTACAACAGCGACTGGAGCTGGATGGCTGTTGTCGACATACGTTTTGATTGTCTCTGAAAACACGTGTTCCATTTCTCTCTGGTCATTCAGATTCATTTTGGGTGACTGTCTTGTCAGCTTGGGGCTGGGGAGAGCGAGAGCAGGCTGCGCTTTGGCAGCACTTCAAGCCTGGAGCAGCATCCTGCAGCCAGCACCATAAGCTGTATAATTTGTCCATGGAGGCCTATGCATTATAGAAATGAAAATTCCTTCCCTGACAGCATTCATTGCTTAGCATGCAGCAATTTGGCTGTCAGAAACAGCTGGCCCCGCAGGGTGGGACAATAGAAAGGCACGACCTGAGAGTGGCCAGTGCTTCCTGAAGTCTCCCACTGTGAGAGGATCGGGTTACTGAGACTGTCATTAACAACAGACTGCTAGGGGCTCCGAAGCGAAGCTTCCAGGGAGCAGGAGCCTGTGGCTCAGACACTTAAGTGATTTTCCTTCTTTTTGCTGACAAAATTTAAAAAATTAAAAGTAAACTATTAACCTTTGCTGGTACTCAAATGCTCCTTTCTGATTGTGTCTTCTGATAATTGTTTCTGAGGAAGTACTTTCCTTCTGAGCTACCTACAGTTCTTGGTGCATTGTGGGAAACTCAGGAGTGGGGATGTTGGGCAGGATGGGTTGCAGGCACCTGCATGGTGGAGGTCTGTAACTTAGTTCTGTTTCCCTGTAATGAGTGCTGAAAGGAGAAACTTTGCGGCCCCCAGGCCTCGTGATTGCATGGAGTAGAGACAGGATGTATATACTCTCTAGACTCAGCTGGGTGTGTGTGGGGCAGAGGAGCTGTGTGCCTTGAAACTGTTCTTCAATGTGAATCTTCAGTGTGGCTGGCTCTGGGCACTTTCCTGTATTGATTCCGTGACTCATGGAGCATGATCTAAGCAAAAAGCACACTTTGGCTACAGAGGAGACAGCTGTCTGTTATGGGAGGGCATATTCTTTGGGTTGAATGGCGCCAGGTTTTTCCTGTGATGAATACTAGTGTATTATTATACACTAGTGATGCACTCATTACAAATGTCTCATAAAGAGGTTTTAGTTTTTTCTTTTTTCAGAAAAAATTCTTAAAATAATTTTCCTTCTAAATATTACCCCTATTATTTCACCATTGGACTTCCCATCTAGCAAAAACAGTACAGAAAATTTGCTTTTCTTTTTTCTGAGAAAAGGTACATGTCCAAAAGGCCAGGTGCGCTGGGCAGCACTGCAATACAGTGTCCAGTACCTTGCTGTTTTGAAGCCCCAGCATTTCAGAGGCGCTGTAAGGGTCAAGGTGAGTCTACTGGTTGGAATTTGAGTTGTGCATGGCTTGAACTGTACTTTTCCCTCCCTTTCTCTCTAAATTTGTTTCCCTTTACATGATAGAGGCTGGAGTTCCCAGATGTTGTTTGGATTAAAGAGTGTGAGTGGGGAGGGGGAGAAAAAGCTTTCTTAATGATAATAACAGAGTCAGACTGGCTGGTTCTGTACTGACAGGAAAATGGAGAGATAAAAACTCCATTAATGGTGTGTGCACTGCCTAAGTAGCCAATAAAACAATGCTGTCCTCATTGGAAGCTGGCCCCAGACTGGCAGCGCTTTGTGCCAACTGCTGGAGACGACAGCTGCGGCCAGGGGCAGGAGGGTTCTGAGTTAAGAGCCCAAGTTTCTGCGTGGCTTAGAGGGCGGTTCTTTGTTCTTTTCCTCCACCTTTCCCTCTCCGCCCCCTTAGCGTTTGCTCTTCCAGAAACTGAACCACATCCGATTAAAACTTCATCGTTCCTCACAGAATGAGGTTGCCTGGGGTTTCCAAACCTATTATTCATCTGGGTTTGTGACCATAGAAATGTTAATCTATATAAAATGTATCCAAGAGTTTCAATCTCCAGAGTTTGATAGAATAATCACTTATTGTAGAGGTAACACTATATTTTTCCTGTATCTTTGAACTTCTCAAAGAATTTGTGTGCTCAAAATGGTAGCACTTTTTTATTTTTATTATTTTTTTTAAGTACTGGAGATTGCACACAGGGCCTTTCTCATGCTAGACAAAGTCTCTACCACCGAACTTCATTTCCAGCCCTCCCACTTCACATTTTAAGTTTCTCCAAGTTTCCCAGCTCTACTCAAAGTTGGCTCAAACTTGTGAGTCTCCTGTTTCAGCCTCGCTGGTAGCTGGGATTATAGGCATGTGCCACCTTACCTGGGCAAGAAGTTTTTTTAAGCATTTCGCGTTAGAAGATAACACTGGAGAATAGCAGAGGCTTGGTTTCATCAGCATTCAATGTGTGCTTCTGGAATCCCTTCTAGTAAAACCCTCGTTAGTGTTGTTCCCTGTCCCATTGTGTGCAGGGGACACCTGACTTTGGGATCTTACTCTCTCATTGTCAGGTACACCCTTGAGTCTCAGGGGAAGGGAAGGAAAGAACTCTTAAAGTGGAGCAGAAAAGCATCCCTCTAAATTCAAAACCAGGATGATCCATTTGCCTAACAGTGTCTCAGTTAACCTGTGAATTTAAAATCCAAGTTACTTGACTTGTATTCGTATTATACAAGAAGGAGGGGACAGATATTCCAGTGTGTATTTTTGTGCTATCTTCTGTCTACAGATTTTACATATTAAGCAGTTGGTATTTGTAGTCTCATTTCACAGATTAAAGAAATAAAAGAACTAAGTTACTAAAGCTCAGTCTGTTTCTCCTGTTCAAGGTGTTGCTAGAGTGACACTCATGCTACCAGTCCACAGACAGGTATTCACTGTACATGTTTGCAGGGAGCATCGAGTAGGAGGCAGTAGATCCTCTGGTGTTCTGGTGGTGTGGGTTGAGGGAGAATAATGCATTTATTTGTTTGTTTGTTTGTACTGAGGATTCAACTCAGAGCCTCACAAGTTCTGCCACTGAGCTGTATTCCTGCCCCATATGCTGCTTTTCATCCCAGATACTATAAATCCTGGAAGGCTCCTTGGCAGAGAAGGTAGTCATTTCCCCGCTAGCATGCTCCTGGGAATGCCCACCTTGCCTCTGGCACCCTGCCCAGCTGGGAACTTGGAACTGGTGACAGTGATAAAGTTGTTTTGTGGTCAGAGAGTGGCCATAGCTTCCTGGTGGGCAAAGCCCAGAGTAGGGGAAATGAAGTGAATTCTCAGGCTTGCTTTTGTAAATGAATCTTGAGAAATCACCTGGCCATGAGCTCAGCTCAGAATGAATGAGGCTTGTCCAGACTGTTCTCCCAAAACAGAGGGCTTGGGATGGAGTGAGGACCTTGATTTAAATGTGGAGGGGAGAATAAGTACCACTTGCAGATGGAACCTGAGTTTCCTTTTTGGAAACTACATGTAGATTATGAGGTGTCACCAAGTTCCTGGCTCAGACTGCTCTCTTCTGGCCCATTTTCAGGCTGCACTAAATGGTGATAATATTCCAAGCATGGTTTTTTCTTTCTTTTGAGTAAAGCTGCAAAATAATGCCTTTGGGAAAACTATGTGCTTTCAGATAAAAATGTACACTAGGCATCTATTAAAAAGTATTTGGCCTTTCCTGGTATAGTATTATTTAGATGGCAAACTAGAGAGACTGCTGTGGGGCCATATGACCCTCCGTAATTAATATTAGGTGCTGAATGGCCTTTAGCATATCGTGCCTGCTCCACTGTGCCAGCTCATCTTTTTCTAAATGTCAGACCACCACTGTATCAGTTTTAGGTGGTTAAAGGGCCTGAGCGAATTTCAGGTGTGACACTTTAGTTTTCATTCTTATACCTTATAGTAGTTTAAATAGCTGCAGGATGTTTGGTAGATGCTTTTCACATCCATACTGGTGAAGAATGGCAGTATCTGCTAAAGGGCGGGGTGGCTGGTTGGTGACTTGCTTTTAGTTTTTCTGTCCACTGACTGCTGGGGATGTGTGTGGGAATCTGTATACTCGTTACTTACCTGAAGGTTTCTTTTCTTTCTGTCAGTAATCTCTGTTGGTTGAGGGATGTTTGTTTTTGCCATTGTCTATAGCTAGCTGTGGGGCAGAACCAGAGCACAGACAGCCCATTGTGGGCTTTCTTTACCATTGTCTGGGTACAGGAGTTTTGACACACATCACAGCTTATCCAGCACCAGGCTCTCAAGCATTCTTTTGCTTTGTTCAGAGTGAGAAACTAGTTTTGAGTTGGTAAATGGTAAAAACTAGTAAGAAAAGGAAAGGCATGAGCATTACAAAAGTTAGGATTATGATTGTGAGACTTTTGATAATAGTAGTAATTTACTCTGTAGTGGTGGTTAGGTCAGATTCTGTTCTGAGTGCTTTATACATATTAACTCATATTATTCTTTTTTTTTTTTTTTGAGACAGGATTTCACAATGCAGTTCAGCTGGCCTTGAACTCACTTTGTAGTGCAAGTTGACCTCAAACTCGTAATGATTCTCCTGCCTCAGCCTCCCAAATGCTGGGGTTGCAGGCATATGCCATCAGGCCTGGCAGAAAGTGATAATTCTTATACTAACTCTGTAAAGCAAATAAGTTTTTAATCTCAATTTTACAGATGAAGGAATTGAGGCATATAAAGTTAGTACCGAAGCTTTAAAAGTAGAAGATGGCAGGACTGGAATTTTAACTCAGGTTGGAATTTTAGCTCAGTTCTGGGTTTTGACCACAGTGTAGGGGAGATAAGGGAGAGTAGTTAAGGACTCACTCAGTCAAATGGGGTGTAGACTGCTGGCAGCTTCCTAAAAAAGTATTAAGATCCATACTTAAGGTTTCAGGTTTTTTTTTTTTTTTTTTAGTGGTACTAGGGAATGAACATAGGGTCTTCACACTGAGCTGCATCCCCAGCCCTTTTTAAATTTTGAAATAGAATCTGGCTAAGTTGCTGAGGCTAGGCTAGCACTTACAGTCCTCCCTGAGTGCTGGAATTACAGGCATGGATTACATTTTCAATATATAGAGATTGTCTTAGTCAGTTTGGGCTACTATAACAAAATTCCAGAGGCTGGGTGGCTCATAAAGAACAGAAAGTTAGCCTTCACACTTCTGGAAGCTGAGACATCTTAAGAGCAAGGCATATTAGAGGATTCAGTGTGTGAGAAAGGTGTCTTGGTTCATAGGGTATGTCTTCTTTCTTTGCCTTCATGTGGTGACGGGTACAGAAGCTCTTTAGGGTTCTCTTATTTGGCTGCTCATCCCACCAGGGCACTCATCCTATGAGATTCCATCCTCATGATCCAGTCACCTTTCAAAGGCTCTTACTTAACTCCTAGTGCTATCACATTGGTGATTAGGTTTCAACATACATTTTTTAGGGTACATTCAGACCATTGAGACACTCAGACCATAGCATAGATTTAGTATATATGCACCTGCATGTATGTTTACACACATATTCTTGTAGTTACATATGTATGTGATTATATCTGTAGCCATGAGTCCATACCGTTTTTGAGAAATGGCAATAAGTGTGTGTGTGTGTGTGTGTGTGATAACTTCCTTTGCCATATTGTGATTAGATATATCGTAAATTCCACAGGTGGGAACCACTCATCTCCCTCTAGAGAGAGAATCCTATATATGGAAACTTTCCCCAACTCTGGCGTTTCTCTGCTTCCTTGGCTTATTCACATCTGTTTGCCTCTTTCAAAAAAACAAAACAACAACAAACCCTTTACCTATTGGACTTATTTTTGACAGAGGTACTAAGAATTGACTCTAACTCAGAGGTAGAAACTAAAGTAGAAACTAAACTTTTGGAGTATGAGCTGTGAAAGCCCATATAAAATTGTATTTAAAATAGACATGTGTGACCCATTCTTCATGTGTCCAAAGTAACAGTGATGGGAGGATGCCTCCCAGCTGTGTTAAACTGGTCTGCTTCTGGTGGTAAGAGAAATGGTGGAGTCTTTGTTAGTGTGTATTATCAGAGAATAAACCTGACTGCACAGCAGTGCTGGCAGAACCAGCTAAAATTCTGTACATGAAACAACTAAAGACAGTGGGGAAAAAACCCTATTATCGGAGTCTTTCTTCCAATACTTAATGCATTCATAATTAAAACGAACAGAAGCTACTCTTTTCCTTTCTGCCAGTTTTAGAAAATGAGCCATTCTAAAACTTACAGAAGATTATGACTTCCCTCTGGAATTTTAAAAAGTAGAGAAGCAAAGTCAGGGAAATAAATGGACTTATGGAATGGACTAGGGTTTAGTGACCCAAAGCTTGGTTGAATTTTTCTCAGAATTGTTGATAGTGTGAATGGTAAACATTGGCAAGTAATGATCTTTTTATTTCCCTTTTATATTCCTTTTCCTTTTGTGTCCTGTCTTCTAATTGAAACAATCCTGAAGGATTTAACAGTTTCTTGCTGTGGCTGTCTCAGTGATAGTCACTTTGTGTCACTTGAAAAGAAACCCACTCCCAGGTCTCCAGGAGAGCATTCTCCAGTCAACCAAGCTCAGTTTGCCAAGCTCTGGGGCCAGAGGGCTCCTCTAGGCCTTTGGCCCTGGTATTTTGGGTAATCCTTGCCTGACCTTTCTCTCCAGAGCACTGAGCTCATGCTTCTGTGGGGCATCAGGGATGTGAGTATATGGGAAGCCAACTTCTGCAGCCTGAATACTGATTTGTTAACATATTGGTCTCTTGAGGAAGTTCCAGTGAAAGTGTGTAGCTGGCTGTGGTGTCTTTGCTACCTGGAGGAAAATCGAGCTGGAAAATCACTAGGCTGTAAATCTTCTTGAATTTCTTTTTGAAAATGAAGTGTGACATAAAGTTTATTCTACAAAGTTTTAAAATCTTTAGTTGTTGCTTGGACAAATAGAGCACATTTTAAATAAGAATAGTATTAAAATCTCTATGAATAATTAATTTTAGGGCTTCATAGCTCAGTCTTTGAGCACTTGTCTGGCATTCCCAAGTTCTTAGGCTAGATCCCTAGTCCTGAAAGGAAGGAATTAGTTTTACATTAGAAATTCGGGCCCAGTTGGGAGTTTGGTTTATTGATGGTAAGTATAGATTTTTCCTATTAATTGTCAAGTTGCTCCTTAAGAGTTGTAATATCACAAATGATTGAAAAGATGATTCAACTTGTGCTGATGTAAATTAATCACAGGTCTGGTAACTTGAGGATCATGATTAGAAGATTGCTAGTCCAATAAACTTTAGGCATGTTTCATTTTCCAATCTAATCTATAAAAAAAGAATTTTGGAGCAAAACTGTGAGTTGTAATTAATAGTAACCAACATCATGAGGCATTAATTGCATTAGCAGACTGAATGTTTAATGACACAAGGAGATTAAAGTGTGGAACACGTCTGTGCTTTGTGGTTATGCATATGAAATTACTTGAGTTTAGAAATCCAGAGATTCAGGTAGGTATCATAAGGTAATATACTTTTGAAAATAGCATGTAATTTTGGAGCAGACCCATTTTTGGACCTCTCATCCACATCACCTCCACTCCAAAATACCACTGGAGCTCAAAAAGAAGACTTCAGAGAGGTTTTCCCTGGTTTCTAAAAAGCTGATTTCAATTCTGACTCTTCACTTCCCATCATTTTTCCTATTTTTTTAACCTTCCTTCCTGTTTCCTCTCAACACCTCACGTGTCCTTCCTTAGGCATTGTTCCATATTAGTTGTATCTGTGTGGGCTTGGTGGTGACTGGCAAGTTCTCAGTAATTCTCCTGTGATAGGTAGGGATGCCTGCCACAGGCTCAGAGTAATGTGTCCAAGACCTGAGTGTCTAGGAAGTAATGGGTATAGGTTCAGTTCCTACCGTTGTTTAACCATGTAACATTCGGAGCATTGTTATGTATGGGGTGTGTCAGTTTTCCATTGTGACAAAATACCTGAGATAATCAGTTTAAAAGCTGGGAAAGTTTATTTTGGCTCACTGTTTCAGAGGTTTCAGTTCATGGATTTTGGCCTGGTTTTGTTTGGCCTGTGACAGTAGAAAAATATAAGGGAGGAAGTGTGTGATCATGACTGCTTTCAAGGAGAGAGAGAGAAAGAAACAAAGGGGCACTCTTTCATCAAGGGCATCCCCCACAACCTAACTTCCTCCCTGGAGGCTCCACCTCCTCAATGTTCCAACACCTCCCAGGAGCCTCACAGGCCAGTGACCAAGAATCAAACACATGGGCCTTCCAAACCATAGCATGATAGAAGAAAAGTACATCCTGTCCCCACTGCAGTCCCTTCAGTCACCTTCACTGCAAGTATCACATCTGAAAAGAGCCCAGCTGCATTACTTGTATGGGGCATAGCTCCAATTGATCATTTGAGGATTAATTTTCTGGGAAAAAGCTTAACGTTTTTCTGGTAAGATGAAGTATCTTCTTTCTTACATTTTACTGACAATGTCTTAGTTTCCAGTAACATTACGTTGTTAGCATGGTGCATGAGTGTGGCTCTTCAGCTTTTTTTTTTTTTTCCCCTATATGTCTGTAATTTAGAAGAAATGATCATGGGCTAAAGTGCTAGAGAATGCTACTTGGTTCTCAGTAGGATACTATGGTTGAATATATTTGTTTACTTTGTACATTATCTTTTTGTGTGAAACAAGAAGTACTTGTAGATCTCCCTTAGTTTCCTTAATTTAAGATTTGAGGGAGGGTTTGCTTTGCTTTGATTTAAAAGCCACGGCTGCAATTCAAGTGGGTACTGCTAGATCTGCCTCCCTTTTCATGCATTATCATAATTGTTTCTCTTTGTTGGGTTCATATGTCTCTTGAAGGTTCCTTCTTATTCTTTGAATACATTACTAGGGTATAGCTAACCATTCATCATCGTTCCTTAACTATCCCTGATGTTTCAAAGATGAAACATAATACTTAGAGGTCTTTCTTTCTTTCTTTCTTTCTTTCTTTCTTTCTTTCTTTCTTTCTTTCTTTCTTTCTTTCTTTCTATTAGAGGAGTTTCAACCAGGGAAATGACAGTAAAATTCAAACATTTCTATTTACTTTTAGGGTGCTCAGGTAGTTAAGTTTGGAAGAGCAGATAAGACCTGTGTTTCAGACAGATTGTATATACATGGAGCTTTGTAGAGTGATGCTGGAGCTGATTTTGAAGCATAGGAATTTGCCAGATGGAAAAAGACACTTTAGGCAGACAAATACAAAGGCAGAAGGCAAACAAGATCGCCATGTCCTTGGGGAGCTATAAAATGCATTTAGGCTAAAAGATACTGCATTGCGGGGTAATAGCTTGAGCCTGAAGATGTTTTGGGCTGGATTGTGGATATACAGGCATCCACACAACTGATTGCTTTAGCCCAAGAGAGGCAGCTCAAAGGATGCTCTTGGTTGCATTGTTGGCCTGTGTGTAACAGTGGTCACTGAGGATTCGTCTGGAAAACTGCTTGGGAGGTGTGGGCTGGGATGAAGGCTCAATTGTAAATGAAATATCTGAGGTATGGATGGATTGGTCAGGTGAACTTGGTTTGCCATTGGGGTTAGTAGGGAGTTCCTTTGCAGTGAAGGAAGATCAGCAGGTTTGGATTATGGTTGAGGGAGACATGATGACTTTAGTTTTGGAAAGCTGCATGTATTCTTGTGCCTCATGAGAGTCTGTTTATAATAAATACCCACTATTTTTCTTCTACTTCTTTACATTTTTTTTTATTTGATGATCCTTCAGTTGGCAGGCAAATTATTGGTAAGCAAATTAAAGAAAAAAAGCGAACCTCTGTGAGTTAAATTTACTTCTAAATTAAATGAAAAATGTTATTTTTACTTTTTTTCTTTGATGAGTGGGTTGGGTGCCATCTCAGTACAGGAGTAGATTGGAAAACCTTCTTTAATTAAAGTGTATCTTTTCCTGTTAGCATAATTCTTGAGGAATTCTGCTATCAATTGTAAATGAAATATCTAAGCAGAGAATCTTTTAAGTTAGAGGGAAATTTAAGAAACTTGGACCACTGCCCTCACTTCAGAGCTAGGAAAAATGAGTACCAGAGAGTATGACTTCCAGCATCATACAGCAGGGTGCCGAGGGTGTTACCACAGCTGGTTAGTGTTTTCTCATCTAGCCTTGATGATCCTCTGCTTACTGCAGTAGATGTGATAGAACAGAGTTTGAAGAACTGTAATGCCCAAGACCACTTGATGATAGAGCCAGTTACCTAAATTCATGACTTTAATTTTATTTTGAATTAACTCAGTGTTCATAGATTAATTAATGTTTGTTGGTTGCTCATTCAGTATGAAGGGAATAACTGTCCTAATTATAATAAACCTCAAACATAAATAAGAGGCTCAGGGGGGAAAAAAAAACACACCAGACAGGTTAGTTTTTAGATAATTTGTTACAGGACTGGCAACTACTTACAAAATACACAGCTTGTTTGACATAATTATGAATAAGTAGTATATACACAAAACAACAACAAGAAGAAAACAAGGCCACAGAAAACATTGTTCACAATTCATTTTATTTTTAACTTTATTGGATCTTTTTTTGTGTGTTCTCTCCTCATACAGGCAGCAGTTGCCCAAGAAGTCTTGGGAATGCCTGTGTGCCTGTGTGCAAATAATAGTTTCAGCAAAACAATGAGAGGAAGAGTGCTGATTAACTTTCTCTCTCTCTCTCTCTCTCTCTCTCTCTCTCTCTCTCTCTCTCTCTCTCTCACACACACACACACTGGGGATGGAACCCAGGGCCTTACATGTGCTAGGCAAGACCTCTACCCCTGAGCTGCTGCTTCAGCTCCTTCATTCAATTTTATTCTGTTTATTCTGGTTGAAACTTAACTAGGGGGATTAATCTGGCGTAATTTTATTTAGATGGGTTATTGACATAAATATTTGTAAGACAATATAAGAATATTTGGTTCTTTTTATTCTCTGCATTTGAAGCCTTTTTATTTCTTCTTTGAATGTTGAAACTTCGCCATGTCCTGATAGAGGCATTTTAGTTACCATGTTTATGCATTTGCAATTGTTAATGCGTTTGAATTAATTCCATACATTCTTAACTCTGTCTGGCATGACGTTAGACTAGGTATTAAAGCTACAACAGGATGTTGGATACAAAGTCCTGACTTTTAAGAGGTTGCTGGTGGGAATTTTGCTAAGCGTCTGTGTAGCGAGGTAAATAGACACAGGCTTAGGAGAAACAGAATGCCAGACAGCCCATTAGAAAACCAGAAAAGCTGGTCCTGGCCCAGTGGGTGGCATCCCTGTGAACTCTTGTAAAAGTGCTTTGAGATCATGAGCTGATGAAAGGCCCAGTGGTCTTACGTGTGGAGCTAATGATCAAGGATTACCACATTCCGGTAAGACACAAAGTGCCTCGTGGTCATGGGGATGCCAAAGGGGTGCTGGGATGGGATGTGCACATGTGCAAACTGAACCAAACCCATCAAGAAGGGTGATCTAATTACCACTCAAGTCTGATTCTGTTGAGGGCTTGGTGGGTGGAAGAATGGAAAAAAATGACTGATTATTCCATTCTCACCTGTCTGCTCTTAATCCCCCCCACTAAAGGTGCCCTGATTGCTCACTGCAAGCATTTTGGATGTAGTTGGAATAGAGATTGGGGATGTCATGAAACTCAGCTCCACCCAATAACTGACCGGACTCTGTGGGTCAGCCATAGACCCCAGGATGCAAACAGACAGACAGACAGACAGACAAGCAAGCAAGCAAATTGTAAATAAAATCTATGGTATAGAGGCAAGATGGGAAAATAAGGGAAACACGATGGATCCATTGGAGACCTCTCTCTATCTCCCCCTTTCTCCCCCTCCTCCTCTTCCTTCCCCTTGCGATTCTTCGTCTTGGTTCCCTCCTCTCCTAAATCTAGGCAAGTGCTCTACCACCAAGCCATATTCCTGGATTTCTTTACCAACTTACCACCAGTTCTGAAAGGACTACAAAAATGTAATTTGGTAACATCACTTGACCAGAAAAACAGTATCTATTTTTTACTCAAAGTATTTAACAAAAGACACCATTAAACCTTGTCCAGGGAAAGTTGAGGGTGTGTGTGTGTGTGTTTGTCTTTGAATCTGTTCTTCTCTGAATTCAAACCTCATATTTAGTCAGCACGTATGGGAGGGAATTCTGCTTTCAGCCTTCCTATTTGATGTCCTTAGAATTCTCTTAAACTGCCTTCAGTGGAAGAGTGAGGATAGGGATATTAATCCTTCATGTTCCTTCTTTTCAGTCTTCGCTGCAGAACCCTTTGTAATACTTACTTAAAAATTGTAGTTTTATGAGTCAAAACCTCGAATCTTAGCCATGTCTTTTATGATTCAACCTAACAGTTCAACCTCAGTCATCTGCATTGTCTCCTCGTCTTATTCCTTAGATACTGAAATAATAGTAGCTACTGTATATCAGCACCCGCTCAAAGACCTGTATGTCACATGTGGCCACTACAAGAAGAGGTCTGTACTATTCAGGAATGGTGTGGGGAAAGGGCTACACGGAGTGTTGGCTCAGGCTTATGTGACTACAGGTTGGCAGGGCTGAGATTTAACCCAGACTCATTGGTGCAAGCCAGGAACTCTCTTTGCCTCCTGTGACCCACTGCCTTTGCTCCCTCAAGTTTTATCCTTAATCCTCTATATATTTCTGGCACAGAGAAATGAGCCTTTGGCTGGGCAACTGAAGGGGATTTTGATGGACCGCCAAACCACTTCAGTAGAGTGTATTGAGGTTACAGACATAAGTAGGTTATCTTCAGAAGAATACTCTGGTACTTAATTACACTCAGTAATTAAGTCATCTAGTAGCTTCTTCTCATCTTAGTCAAATTATAAGTTAAATTCTAGAGGAGAAAAGTGGTCTGATATTTGGTCCTTAAATCCCCTTTTTGGGCCAAGACATTAATGCTGAGCACCTTCATAGCATCGTCTCTCTGGCTGGCCTTCTCTGCAGGCTGTAAGGCAGATTTTCATCTTTTCCTTTTGTGTCCTTTTGCCCTACAACCCTTTTTTCCTCTATCCTTCAGATGTCTAGTGAGTTTGACTCCCTATTTGGTGTCTGGATATACTCTGCAGAAGATATCTTTTTTTGATAAAATTCTTTCCTTGGATTTCTTAGGAAAAATGTGCTGTATATATTTTCCCAAACTCTTAAGAAAAATCAGTTATCAGGTAAAAGGGAAAAAGTGTTACGGTTCTGTGAGAGTTCAAACTGCCAGCAGAGACTTTAATAGAAAGAAGGAATCTGCTGATATCAAGTTAAAATCAAGAGCAGGAAAAGGTGAAGTGTGGAACGGAAGGATAAGACTGACAATTTTTAGAGCCAGGGCAGAGATGGAGCTTGTAGGAGACAATCAGTCACGATTGCTTGTAGCTGTTGCTATGTTATAAATGCATGTTGTGGCCCACTCGGCTACTACTGTGAGTCATTCATGCAAATAAAGTAAGTTTATAAGCCTAGCATACTGTATACAAATGCTGTGCGTGTATTCCAAGAAATACTTTTCAACAGCAAAATAAGTCTTTGGTTTGGCAGTTTCAACGTTTGATTCTGTGTCCTATTGTTAACTTTGCTCATAGATTTGAATGTGGGTTATTGCAGGGGTCAACAAACTTTGTGAAGGGCTAGATTGTAAATATTTTGGGCTTTGCAAGCCATACAGACTGTGTCACAACTATTGACTCTGCCATTTCTGTGTGAAAACAGCCATAGCCTGTACTCAAAATGAGCAAATGTGCCTTTCCAATAAAACTTTTATTTATAAAAACAGACTGTGGTCTGGATTTTGCCTGCTATTGGAATATTATTCAATAATGTTTATTGGTATTTTCCAGATATTAATGTTTGTTATAAGCCACAATTCTTTGCAAATACCTCTAAGGTTATTGTCTCTTGTTTAACAAAGAGTTTTAGATGTCCATAATAAGTACAGAATGCTCGGAAGTTTTTATTTGAAGCCAGATCTGTATGTGTTACCAGGTTTTTCTGACTCCTGGGTTCAAGCTGTCCTCCCGTTTTAGCCTTCCAAGTAGCTAGAAGCACATATGTGTGCTACTGCACCTGGCTTATTTGGAAGTATTTTAAAAATAACATATTTTGGGAATTCTAGAGAAATTCCTGGAAATACCTGTTTTTTATTCTCAAACCTAAAGATTAGTCTTTGTTGAGAATTTGGAAATTCCCGAAGTCAGGGAGCTGCTGTCTCTCATGCACACTGCACTTCCTGTTTCCCAGCTTCATTCTGCTCTCTCTCTGCTTTTCCGTCTCCCCAGGATTTATCTTTGCTTAGAGCTTGTAACCCGATCTTTTTTTTTCCCTTTTGTTTTCCATTGGGAGATCAGGAATTTGGGGACTTGGGCAATGGATAGCATTACCTTTCTTCAGAACTGGTGGTAAATCAGACTTGTCTTTTCCTACATATTCAAATAGATTTGAATCCCAACACATTTAATCTGGAATATATTATTCTTTAAAGATAATAGTCATTAATATGCTTGATTATATCAGTGGTACTTTGCAGAGCTAGAACAAGAGGATGTTTATAGTGTTGTACAAATGATTTGTGTTATTATTTGGGTGTGATTGATATGTTTCATGCTTTTCCTACCATGATGCCTAGCGCTTCGATTATCCTAAAGAGTAAAAGACAGGAAAGAGAACTAAGAGTACTTACTATGAACATTCAGTTCAATACTTAGTCAAGGCACACTTTAACTTATTGGTAAGTACGAGCATAGATTACTGGAGTCAGAAAAATATGGGCTGATTTCTGATTTTGCCATTTATTTAAAAAAAAATTTAGGCCTGGGGAATATAGCTCAGTGGCACAAGCACCTGCCTAGCAAGCACGAGGTCATGAGTCCAATCTCTGGTATCCAAAAAAAGAAAAAAAAAATATATGTATAGCTTTAGACATTGTTACTCAAGCCTGTCTAAATAATGTTTCCTTGTGTATAGACTGGGAATAGGACTTCCTGTCAATTTGATTGTCATTAGCATTACATCACAGAATGCACCAAATGTGGTTCATACAGTGCTGGAACTAAGGAGCTCACTAAATGATTATTAGTAACACATAGATGATTGTGTTTACCCTGTTTCATGAAAAAGGAAAGTGCTACAGAATTAAATGATTTGTGAAAGTCACATCTTAGTAATTTGGAAAACTCAGCCTGGCTATTTCCTAAATCCATGGTGTCCTGCTTCTTAAAGTGATTTTGGTTAATGACAGTTCCACAGCAAGATATACCATGCTTATTTGAATTATGGGGGTGAGACAAAAAGGAAAGGTATGGATTGGTTCTTCTAATGGTAAGAATTTGCAGTATTTGGAAGTTGTAATTTCTAGACGCCAAGGACATGGTCATAACTAAAAAGTTGAGAAAACATGTCCTGATTTTTTTTTTTTCCTGTTGCTTAGCTGCTGAGTTGACTGCCAAGAACTTGTTTAAGTACTTTTTATTCTAGCCTGTTACTCGGATCTCATCATATTACAATGACTTTTAAGAAGCTATGCATATTCTTTTAAAATGGACCTTTCCATTTACATTTTACAAAGGAAAATGTACTGCTCTATTAGATACTTCAAATTGGAGTTAGAAAGTTGAATTGGATTTCTCTTTTCTCCTTCCTTACAGTTACTCTCCACTCTCCGTCACAGGAATGTGCTTTTGACCATTATGGGTTGGATTTTCATGCAGCTTGATTAGTTGCCAATAGTTAATACTCCATAGTCAAATAGGTTGGCTAAGTTTTTGGAAAAATGTCAGGATATTGAAATTCTAGTTTCAATTTGCTGAAATTTATTATATAGATAGCTATAGCACTGATTTTAATTAGTGCTTTTTTTTTAAATTGTTCTGAGGGTGTTGAACACAACTGCTTTCCACTACTTTTCTTTTTTTCTTTTTTTATCGGTACCAGGGATCGAACTCATGACCATGCGCTTGCAAGGTAGGCGCTTATGCCGCTGAGCTAAATCCCCAGCCCCCTTTACTACTTTTCAGATCTACCAGGCTTGCTAATTCACATGAAGGGTGTTTGTGGAAGAGGAATCTTGAGTAGAACATACATGAGTTAAGTATCTAGACTTTTTCATCACTTTAGGTCCTACTTTATCAACCTTTGCTTCTGTGTCATCACAGTTTTGTTTTCAGTTTTTAGGTTGAGAACTCAATTTTAATGTATGTGTTAAATTTTATTCAGTTTTTAGATTTGATTTTTATCCTGACACTCCAGCATTAACTATATGCTGGGTATTATGAAGTAGTGATGGAACCAAATAATAATATGTGATATCCACCTGGTTTAAATGGCTTTGAAACAAACCCAGTTCATGACAGAGAGCTAAGTGCCAGATCAAGCCATCTAAAAATGTAAATAGCAAAGAATTAGAATGAGAAAAATCTAGAAAATACAAAATCTTCAGCGTAGGATGAAGAGAGGCAGGAGAACTTGCACATTGATTCGAAGGATGGGAGTTCAGTGCAGCAGCAATGAGGCTGGCATGTTGTAATAAACAGGGGCTGAGGGCATGGTTCAGCGGTGAGCACTCGCCTGGCATGCACAAGGAGACCTGTCACTGGCCTCCTCCTAGAATGCTAGTAGGTGATGGCAGAGGAGAGAACAAACTTCCTGTGAAACCGCCAAATTTCCCTACCTTCAAGGTCTTGGAAAATAGCAGTCGTTCAACAGTTCTGAAACTGCAGCTTCTGTGGGTGCTGCTCAGTGGGAGAGTTTGTTTTTAAGGATGTCCACTTTAGGAATGGATTTTTTTACTCTTTAACTTTGCTCAATGATTGCTGAAAATGGGAAATTACTGGTTAACCTCTGTATGTGGAAATCTTTTGTTGTGTCTTATTTTTAGTGTAACTTTTACTTGTTTATATTTTCTTTTCCAATAGAGTGGAACCTCAATTTAAGCTGTAGTCAGGAAAGGTTTGATAGTATCTGCAGAAGCTTTTCCTTGAATTCCAGGGTGGGTGGGAACATTTTCTTTTCCACGTAATTATTTAGGAGTTTTGTGTTTTGGGTTACCTTGCTGCTTTTTTTTTGGTGAAAGTTTTCTTAGGAAAGTATTACTCAAGTTGGAAAAAAGGTTCTATTTTCCAAAAAGAGTTTGGTCTTTAGCTCTTTCTGTTAATGATTTGAAGGGGAAAGTTTAGTTCTAATAAAAATTTCCTCTTCCTTTGGCAAATGTTGATGTTTTTCAAGTTTTCCTAAAGGAAAAGGAGCTTGGGTGGCTTTTTGTTTTTTGTTAGTTATCTACAGAACCCTTTCCCTTCTGATCTGTGCATTGTTTTATAACTCTTTGAACTAGATTATTTACTACTGAGAATGTTGCTTGAAAATGGACCAGAACTAGGTATTTCTGAGTGGTTACTCAAGAAATTGTTTAGTCTTACATATTAGATGTCTCCAGGAGGGACCTGGGTTCTGGAAAGGGTGTTAGATTTTTCATTCTATTCTTTGTACTGCTCAGAGTTTTTAAAAACAAATGCATATAATAACTAATAAGTCATTGTTTTTTGTTTGTTTTTGTAATTGTCTAGACTCAGCGTGTGGTATGTGGGCTTTAAAAGAACTTGATTTTGAAATTTACTAACCACTTACAGGGTTTGTGTCATTTGTAAAACTATTGAAAGACAAATGTAGACCTGTAACCTCAGCATGCTGCCTATCAGTGCTTTCAGACTTCCCCATCCTTATTTCACTTGCGAATCAGTTGCAGATTTCTGATACCAATTGAAAAGCTTGCCAAGTGTGCACTTCCTTTAGTCAGTGCATTCATAACTGCAGAATTTTCTTCCGCTTACCTGATTTTTGTTTCTTTTTTTCCCCTCCAAAGCCCAGAGCACTTGTGACCATTGCACAGCCATAGAGAGACTACAGGAGAACCCATCATTTCCGAAGACTCCAGAAGTACATCTCCCACTGGGCAGGGTCTCCAGTGAGCAGAGTGAGTGAGGCTCTGAACGAGCAGGATATGCTGCTTGCAGGACTTGGGCAGATGTGACCTGAAGCCGCCGGCATCAAGATAGCTGAGTCAGCCTTCACTGGGGACTCTCAGAGCCAGCAACTAATCACCTCTTTTAATGCTGTCTGGCAAAGATCAAATCTACGGGTAAATTCTTCACTACAAATGATTATTTTGTTGTTTTATATGAATTTAATATAAGAAAATTAAGAACAACCTTCCTTCATTTTCACATCACCTGGGTGATAGGCTTTTGGCAGGGGGATGGATTAGCACAGTTTTTCTTTAACTTTGGTTAAGTTGTTCCAAGATTACCAATGTTTCCTTATATATAAAATGTTTCCTCCATTCTTTTCAACATATAGGACCTTAACATTTATTTTCTTCTCACCTTTATCGTATGTTAACATTTTATATAGATATTTTATGCATAAACAAAGTATGCACATTATGTTTAAAATTATTCTTGAAACACAGTTGTGCATTTTTATTTTACAATTTATTTCTCCCTTCCAGTTGATGTATTTGGACATTTTTCTCTTTTAAGCAGAATTTAATTTCAGTGTAAGTAATGCCTGCTTAGTGTTTCTTAGGTGGTTGAAACATAACAAAAAGCAAGTCTCAAGTACTTCTCTTTATATTTGTGTTACCCTATGATTTAGTGCAACATGGGGAAGGGGGCTCTTTTACATCAGGGAACAAATCAAGACCATCACTGCTGACATGATTTTTCAGTCCTTAAGGATGTGAGTTTATATTTCCCCAGGCAGCTCATACAGTGCTTTGAGCTATTGCTGAGGTATTAGTGAGGTCAATTTTTTTTTTTTTTCTAGAGGCTGTGTTAATATATAACTACAGTTAGCCACATCCTTTGAGAATCTTGAGATACTTTTATGCCCATGTAAGGTGGTATGAAATTGAATAAGTAATGAGTAACAGGGATGGCATTAAGAGACTGACTTTATTTTGTGTATTTATTTATTTTAGGGGAAAAGAAGGAAGGGATGATGGCTGTAGTTAATTGTTAGCTCTGTGATTCTTAAGTATGAAAGGGTCACAATTATTTAGTTCAGTTGTTTCTTAGTATGGCTAACAGTCAGAATTACCAGAGGAGTCTTCCGATAGCTGGTGTTAAGGATGAAGATTTGTATTTTTTGTTATTATATAAAGTATTTATTTTTAGAAAGGCAATGTAATGATTTTCTACAATATCTGTGCAGCTTTATTTATTTATTTATTTTGCAGGTCTGGAGATCAGACCTAGAGCCTTACACATCCTAGGCAAGCTCTT
Organism: Hydrochoerus hydrochaeris; assembly: GCA_004027455.1. Classification (NCBI taxonomy): domain Eukaryota; kingdom Metazoa; phylum Chordata; class Mammalia; order Rodentia; family Hydrochaeridae; genus Hydrochoerus; species Hydrochoerus hydrochaeris. The sequence continues at coordinate 15,458 of PVLA01000455.1, read as the reverse complement.
TACCACTGAACTATTTCCCCAGCTCCATAGTTTAAAAGACGCAAAAGAGTGTGGGGTTAAAAAAAGAAATCTCCTATCTTTGTCTGTTCCCTAAGTACTCAGTTACCTTTTAGGTACCTACTGTTTTTTTCCTGAGATTTCAGATAATATACAAATATATAACCTATAACATTACCATTTTTTACACAAATAATAACAGTATACAACTTTTGTATCTTTTTCCATTGAAGTAAGGTTTTTTGGAATTCCTTCCATATTAGTGCTGCAGTCATTTTCAGTGGACGCCTGGTGTTCTAAGAGCTGCTTAATTTCTTTAACTAGTATTACATCAATGCGTGTAGAGATCATTTACAGTTTTTATTATCATGGACAGGGCTGTAAGGAATAACCTTTTGTAAATATCATTTGAGACATGAGTGAACATATCTGTAGGATCCATTTTCAGTAGAATTTCTGGGTCAAGGGGTATGCACATTTAATTTTGATAGAAGTATATTGCTCCCTCGCCCTGCAGAGAGCTTGAAATGTGTTAAACTTCACCAGCATTGAATGAGAACATTGCTTCCTCCTGCTTTTGCCAATGACAGTATGATTGCCAAACTGATAGATTTTTTTTCCTTTCCCAAATTAATAGGTGAAAAATGTCAGTTTAACATGTAGCTTTAATTTGCATTTTTCATATCTTGATTGACAGTGAGCATCTTTTCATAAGTGTAAAAGCCATTTGGATCTGTAGTTCCTTTTATATTTGTGTTCTTTTGGTCTGTTTTCCCATTGTTCTGTTGACTTTTATTATTAAATTTTGATTTTTTGTCAAAATAATGATTATTTTGGGTGAGATAGTACTGGGAATTTTACCAAGGCATTTGCCCTGAGCTATACCTCCAGCCTGTTTTTATTTTATTTTTATTTTGAGACTGGGTCTCATTAAGTCACTGAGTTGCCCAGGCTTTGTTCAAACTTGTGATCTTCCTACATTGGCCTCCCAGAGTACTGGGATTTTAGGCATGTGCCACCGGACTGGCTTCAAAATACTGGTTTTTATTATCAGTTCATAGCCCCCTTTTTCCTTCTTGTCATATGTACTACTGATATTTTCCCTACTTGGTCATTTATATAAAAATAAAATATTTCACTGTATCAGTTATTAAATATTTTGTATAAATTTGTGAATTTATTCAGTAGATATTTTTGAATGCCTTTTATGTATTAGGAACTTGTTCTATACAGTTGTGAAGGAAACAGACCCTAAAACTTGCTCTATGAAACTTCAATTTTAGTGGAAAAAATAGTCAAAAAAAGATGAACAAATAGATTTATAGAAATAAATGTATAATGAAATTTTTTGTGGCTTTTGTATCAGTTCAAAGACCTTTTCCAGTTATAGATTTAAAAACCTATCTCCTGGTTCCTGCTAGTGTAAGGTTGGTTCTTTTTTTAGGTTTAAATTTTGGATCTATCTGGAATGTTAGGTATGATCAATTTAATTTTTCTCTAGGTCCTGTATTAATTAGAGTAAGGCTGAGTTGCTGTAACCAGTGAACCAAATTGTGCTATGGTTCAAAGAACACAGAAATTAATTTTTTCCTTATTTAACAATTCCAATGTGAGCAAAATGGTCAGCACAACAGTATATATCCACTGGTCATCCTGTGACAGGTTCCTTGTGTCCTGTTGCTCTGGTAATTGCCACTATGATTATCTGTGTGGTCATATAAAGATCTGTGGTGTGTCATTTGAAGTTGCAGTCATCTCTATAGCTTGCATTGATGATCTCAGTCATGTGGACTCTTCTAGCTGTCGGGGAGGATGGGCGAGAACTCTTTACTGGTCACCTGGCACTCGAGAAGAGAAAGAGGAAATTAGCAGCCTCCGGGCATTGGCTAGCGTTCCCATGGAGTCTTCGCTTGTCCTTGTCATTTGGCCTTTAGTATCCTTTACCCTTAGCTATCCAATGGGTACTGATGCTGGTCTAGACATTCCAGTTTTATTCCCATGTATATTTTGATACGTTCCTGGTATATCTATTCAATTTCCTTTTTCATTCTACCTCTGCATGTACCAAAATCACACTGTTTTGAATTTAATATGATTTGTTTTTTTTGCCAAATGTGGTAGCACACACCTGTAATCTCAGCACTCTGGAGGTTGAAGCAGGAGGATCACAAGTTCAAGGCCAGCCTAGGCTACATAGTGAGTTTAAGACCAGCCTGAACTGCATAGCGAGACCTTGTCCCAAAAAAGAACAAAACAAGATAAAACAAAAAACTATGAACCAAAACAAAATAGTCTTTTCTAGAAATTTCATGCTTATTGTTTTATGTGTATTTATTTAATGGTGCTGGGGACTGAAGCCAGGGCCTCAAGCATGCTAGACACGTGCTCTACCATTAAATTACATCCCTAGCTACTGGTTATTTTTTAAATTAGGTTATAAATTTGTTTATTTGATATGGTGTTTTGAGCTTTTGATCCTCTTGCCTTAGCTTCCCAATTAGCTGGGGGTTATAGGAGCATGCCACTATGCCCAGTTTGTATTTTTCTTTTAAAATATAAACTCTTAAAATAGTCATGTCTAAGCCTTACTGTTTTCCTCTAAAAAGTACAGCTGTTACTATGTTATTATTGAATCTTACATAGGCAAATTTTCTTGGAGAGAGTTCTCACTATTAAGATATATTTTTCTTATTTAATGATAGTGTTGTGTAATTTCTTCAGGAAACATGGATCTAGATTCCAGCTTTTCTTTCTCCTTTGATTCATGAAGCTTTCTTAAGTAGGTTGGAGGAAGAACCAGCTTATACAATGTTGTGCTAAATTTTAAAAATATTTAATTCCTGACTCTGATTTGGAAATTTTACTTATTTTGAATGTCTACTAAAAATAAACTTGAAACTTGAAGAAAGTTTTCCTTATTTTCAAAATAAAGAAGAGGTGATATTTCAGAAATGTATTGTACAAACTTGTTTGGAACACCCAAATCTGGGCAAATTTTTGCAAATATTGTATATTATGCACAATATTTATTACTTCCTAAGGTTGTGTGTAAGGGGGTAACAACACATATTCAGCTTTTGTGTTTGATTTTTTGCGTTTTTGATTGTAAAGACATGTTACACAGAAAGTGAATATAGCTTAGTTATTGTAAGGTAAATATTATTTATGACCTTCATACATGTCAAGAAACAGTGTATAGCATATACAATATAATTGCTTTCTAATCCTCCTTTGTGGCTTGATCATCCAAGTGTTAATACTCAGCACTATCATTTAGTTTTTTTATGTCTTATGAGTGTTATAAACTTGCAGTTCTCCCCTGCTCCTACTGTTTCTTTGCCTTATGAGTTATCTTTTGAGGGATCTAGCTATTTGACTTCTAGCTGCTTGCTGGCTGGACATTGGTGACTGCATCTTCATGGTTCAGTTTAACTTGTCTTTTCTTTAGTGGGAAATAGTATTTTAAAAGCACAATCTAGGTACTAGGGATACTCACTGCTACTGGATATTTCACTATAATAAAGCCTTTTTTAGTGGATTAGAACCAGGAATTAATATATAAATAATATTTCACACAGATATATTTCCAATTTGAATTCAGTTTAAAAAGTTTGACTTAATCTTTTCTGTGTTACATTTAAATCTTCCTTATTCTAAACAGGAAATTCTGAGTCTCAAAAACATTAAGGAATGATAGAATTAAAACAGACCATAGTTACTTGGTTTTTTTTTTTTCACATTGCACATATAGTAGTGCTAGTTTGTGGCAGTATTGAGACTACTATATGTGCAATGTGAAGAAAACACAGCTGAGGGAAGTGATGATTGTTGAAATTGCTTATGTTTGTCATAACATAAGAGAGATTGCCTACAGAGGGGGAAAATATGAATGATTCCTAGAGCAGGATGACTGAGTAGTTGTATTACTCATGTGCTTAGGTCTCCCATTGCTAAAGGGATTATTTTCTGGAAGGAAGTAGATTTTGTTGATTTAAAGAAATTTGGAAATTATAGGATTAGATCTTTTACTTTCTTTCTTTCTTTCTTTCTTTCTTTCTTTCTTTCTTTCTTTCTTTCTTTCTTCTTCCTTCCTTCCTTCCTTCCTTCCTTCCTTCCTTCCTTCCTTCCTTTCATCATCATTTTTGGGGGTGGGTACTGAGAATCGAACTCAGGACCTTGCACTTGCCAACCAGGCACTATGCCACTGAGCTATATCCCTGGACCCATTTGTCATCATTTTGAACAGCATGAAAAGAAGACAGGTGCCGAGGTCTTCTGAGTACCTCTGCTTGTCAAGTTCTTGCTGGGCCTCACAGCCCAGTCCTGAAGAAGGAAGGAAGGAAGGAAGGAAGAAAGGAAGGAAGGAAGGAAGGAAGGAAGGAAGGAAGGAAGGAAGGAAGGAAGGAAGGAAGGGGTCTGGAATGCTGGGCAGGGGCAACCCCATTCCCATGTCTTCATCATTTTCTTTTCCTTCCTTTCCTTGTCTCCTGATAAGGAACAGTCCGGAATGTATGGGACCTTCCAAAGAAGGTGCCTGATAAGCAGTATTGTTCATTTCTGAACTCATGCTCCTTGACTTACAAGGAGATTATGTCCTGATAAACCCATTGGGAATTGAAAGTACTGTAATTTGAAAATGAGTTTAATATGCCTGTCCTAGCATAAGTCACAGCTTAGCGACACGGACCACTGTGAAGAGTCAGTTGCTTGTTCTGGAGCTTTTGTGGCTGCCTAGGTGCTGCAGCTGATACCTTTGCCTTGTGCTGGGGGAGAGGAGCCTACCACTTATTGCTTGCTCAGGGAGAGATCAGAATGTTAAATTCCAAATGTGAGTTCTGTTGAATGTGTATTACATTCTTGCCATTGAACAATTGAAGACTCCTAAGCTGGGGACTGTCTGTAGTTTGGGTCTGTTGGTAGAATTTCCAAATTTCGATGATGATTTTGTAATCAGAATTTTTCTCTGCCTCAGGTCTTTGATTTGCTTTTAATAACAAATGGAATTTCTCATTTTCTGCTATGTAGGCTTGCTTCTTCCTCTGTACTTGGGGCCACTATATGTTTTTGAAATTTCATGTCTTTCTCCCCATTTAATACAGTGCATTTAACTAGCTTTTCAGTTTGTTGCCCTGTTGGGGTGAGTGGGTATTTTTGGTTGGTTAGTCTCTGCTCTCTTTCCCTTATCCATCTAGAACATTTCCCTACCTTATCTCCCTGACTTCTTGTTTTCTGTTGTGGTTACTTGGATGCTAACCCATTCAGTCTGTGTGCTGACCCTGGTGCATGGCTTCTTTTCTTTCTCATCATCATATTTATACTTTTGATGGATATATTTAAATGAACAGCTGTGCGTTTGTTGAGTCATACCACAATTATCTGATTCTGCTCTAGCTGCTCGACTGGCAAAGTGTATTTCAAGCAAAATTTTGAGAGAATTCCATTAATCACTTTTTAGTTGGGGGAGGGGAAGGGAGAAAGACCACAAGGAAAGTCTTTAAAGATTAATTAGTAATTCTGTTATTTAGCGTAGGTTGATCTGATTGCTATTTAATGTGTCACTTGGAAAAACTTTGCAGAGGTGTAAATAACTATAAAAGAGTTAATAATTTCAGTCTTGTAGGCAAATTCTTTGAAATAATTGATGTGCAGATAGTTGCTCGTGCTGGGCTATTTTAATAGTTTGAGTCTTTAAAACAGTTTCTTTTCTGTAAAGACCAGGGTTCTTAACTTACAGTCCTTGAATTCATTGGCTAAATATTTCATTTTAAGCCTCCTGAAAAGATACCATCTAACACAGAAGATGTTAGAATTATCATGTCCCCCTCCCCCTCCCTTTGAAAGTACTAATTGCTAACTGTAACCTCTGATTGAGTCTTTTGCTTCTATCAGCCAGATCTATTTTTCTCCTGACACTTCCTCAGGGTTCTTTCTGAAGGTTATTAATAGGCATGGAAGCATGGCTTTCCAAATAGCGTCAATAACTGTTAGAAGACTTCAGGGGAGATAATATGTCAATTTCTGACTTGCAGGAGGTATATTCAAGTTACAAAAACTGTCTTAGAGGTCGCTAGGGATGGCTCTGGTCATATCAGCTGGTGTCTGGAAGGAAAAATCCAAGCAGTCCTTTCCAAGTGGGATATTGTCCACCAGGGACTTGTCTGGTATATCCAGAGCCTGCCAGCCATCTTTTTGTTTGGCTGCTTCTCTTGGATGACACCCTTGAAAACCGGAATCCAAGTTACAAATGACATCTTTTAATTTATCTCAAATACTCAGTTGCTACCATATTAAATTGAGGTCACAGAATCCTCCACCCCCAAGTCACTTCCTTGCATGGCTGTAAACTTCATTTTCCTCTCCTCACTCAAATCAAAGTGCAGCACAGACTAAGTTAAAATTAATTGTGTTTGATATCAAAGGTGCCTAGTACATGTGAGGCATGGGGATGTCGCCATGCAGCTCTTACCCTCATGCTGCTTACATTTTGGTTTTTGAAAGAGGGAGAAGAGGAACTACAGTGAAAATAAAATAATAAAAGGGCAAATTTCACTCAGTGTTAAGTGTCTTGAAGAGACTCTGCTAGGGTCATAGAATGTGTGGGAATGAGCAGGACCCATGTGAGACATGAAAGGGCTTGAAGCACGAGGGTGGAGTTATGTTAGCCAGAGAATGAATGGGCAGTTCTCATTCCCTTGGGCCCCATATCCCTTGCTTCTCATTTCCTCCACTGCAGATTGTTATAGGTTGATCACGTCAGTCTTAGAATTGGGACAGTTGGGCCAGCTGGTAGGTCCCATTTGTCGAGTGGCAAGAGGGATAAAGTGATCATCCCTTAGTTTAAAGGGTAAACTTAAGGTTATGCACTATTAGGAATGAGATAGCAGACACGGGCTGTAGCTCAGGAGTAGGGGAAAAAGTGAGATTTATTTGTACTTTATTTTTTGCAACACTGGGTGTGGGATCCAGAGGTGCTTTACCACTGAACAATTGCCCCAGCCCTGTGTTCTAATTTTATTTTGACATAGGATATGATTAGTTGCCCAGCTCATGTCAAACTTGCTGTCCTCCTACTTCAGCTTCGGTAGTGCCTATGATTATGGTGTGCACCACTGAGCCTGGCTAGGATGTAGGATTTTAAATGGACCGAGAGTTACAGATCTAGAAGTTTTGTAGAAGAGAGTAATAGGGACTTCCTACATATTTTTAAAATGTTCCTGTACAGTCTACAAACCGAAAAGAGGGTTGAGGGCTCTAAGCTGCAGAGGAGAATGGAACAAAACAGCTGGGAGATAATGGGGTTCTGTCAGTTGAAACAAAGCTGGAGAGCCATTCCTATTTGATTTAGGGGGAATGGAGGCCAAAATTAGGGTTAGTCTCCACACAGTCAAGCATGTTAAAATAAAACCTAGTTTTGAAGCACCAGTAAGATACGTAGTGAGTAATCACAATATTGCATTTTCAGAAACTTAGCTCAGCTTTTATTTGTGTATTGGGTAGATTTTTGTTCTCTGTGCAACTGAAGTAAATTCATTGGGGATTCTTTATATTGCCAAGCTAAAACTTTCTTTCAATCAAGCCTTATTTCTTCCTCCCCACCTTTTTACAGATTATATTGTTTTCTTTCTGATTTTCCTGAATCATATCTTGGGTCTATCCGTTAAAACTGGAATGTTCCTAGTGTAAATCTTTCAGTCAAAACCCTTTCTTTCTTGAAATAATCTATAATTATTTCCTCTAACCACAGGATCCAGAGACTGGTTTTCATTTCTGTAGGATTTGTCCAAGGATCTATTTGTATTCATCTATCGCAAGAGATCAAATTACATGCTAATATTCTGAAAGTAACACCCCACCAGAAGCCCTCCAGCAGCAGTGAAGTCTATATAAAACCATGCCCTGGCAACTCTCACATCACCAGTTCAGACAGAGTGTGGTGTTAAAAATATTTCACAGGTCATTTGTGAACTGAAGAAAAGACCCTGACTTAACTTATATGGTATGATAGCTTCAGTTTAGCCTTTCTGTGCAGCCTATTACTGACAACTCATGTCCCTTTCACTCCTCCAAAGGTCCAGGTACTTTGGAGCAAGCTGCTGTTGGGTTAGCTCTTAACCTATTGAGCTTAAAAGAGAGACCTCCTCCAAAGGTGCAGGTACTTTGGAGCAAGCTGCTGTTGGGTTAGTTCTTAACCTACTGAGCATAAAAGAGAGACCTGTTATCACATTGTCTGATCAGATATAATGGCTGGTTTTTGTCCTGCATGGAGATGGTTGTAAGTATGCCTTCAAATTTTTGCATCTGGAATTTGTCTTACTAGATATAACTTCCCCAAATATACCTTATACTAATTTCTGTTTTTATTTGGAGGTATGAGTTACAAGGAAATTGAAGAATTAGGGAATGGGGTAAAGAATTGAAGAATTAGAGGGTGAAAAGCCACTTGTACTCTCAAGGAGCATGTTTTTGTCTTTAATATTAAGATCTTTTCTTCTGGAAGGCTGGATGAAGAGGGGAGATAGTTGGAAATCAGAGTATATGAAATTGATTTTGAGGTTAGAGAAATGGAAAGGGACATAATTGAAGGATGAATCAAATAACCATGAGTAAAAGATGGTTCCCTATGAGAAAAATTGAGGTTCTTGAAGCTCAGGATGAATTAAGTCATGGATTAAATGTTAAAGATAACAGAACTGGATTGTTGAATTATTTATGGCTGTTCACTTAAGTGAAGGTTGTGTGGAGCGGTGGTCAGTTAAGACCACTGAACTTTGGTCAGGTGGTCTTGGGTTTGACTATGTGTCCTTGGTTTAGTTACTTCTACCTGTCAAAGATGTTATCTATAAAATAAGGGTAATACGAATATTTATTCTGCAGTGTTTTAGGAAGAGAAATTTGAATGAGATCATTATTGATACCTACCACAGTGCCAGGCTCACTAGTAAAGGCTGCTACTGTTATGGTGTTAATAATGTAATGTTGATAGATGACTAAGGGAAACCAGAACTCCTCTTCAACCTTTTTCTGCTTTGCCTCTGTCTTTTGTTTTACAAAGAATGATACTCTTTTTCATTGTAGAAGGTGTAGAACAGACTGCATGAAGGGATAGAAAGGAAAAAAGACCTGTCATGGAGTAGTGGAGAGCATCCGTGAGTGTGAGGATGTAGAAGGTCTTCAGTGGATGGTGTAAAAGTCATTCAGATGTGGGGTGAGGAACTGAGTGACTCTTTTGGGATTTTTTTTTTTTTAGCACAGAGATTGTTATAAATGAAACTGAGTAGTGTATCAGGAAAGTCCTTCTTTAATAAATTAGTATACTATAAATTATATATATATATATATATAATGAATGGACAAACTAAAGGAGTTTAGGCTAACAGGCTAGACAAATGAACATTTCATAGAGTTTTATGAAAATGTCCTTATTTTCTATACTATAGATAATGAATTGTGTGCTGCTGTAAGTATAGGTTTTAGAAATACCCTTTATTGCTATATTGTATGTAGTTAAGTATATTGCTTAATGTGGGGTCCAAAAATTGAATGGATTTGTGGATTTGTACATTGTGTATATGTTCATTGGATTTATTCTGTGACCATTACCAAGAGAACTTTTGGGTAGTATACTGTAATATTTGTGGCTTTATCCAGCTATAACATTGTGATAAGCAAAATAAGTGCCAATCACGGTCTCAGGCTCATACACATCAGAAACAGCGCTAAATGCTAGTTCCCCTCTGTCTGATCTATAAATGGAGTTTGAACAGTACCATGGGATTTGGTAAGTGGTTTGGCTCTGTCCTGGTGACTGTTTTTAGCAGAGTATCATGGGAATGTTCTGTTTCCCAAGAGTGTAGGACTGAGACATTATGAGAGATGGCACTGATTTAATAAGAGAGCTTTAGATAGGAGACCTAGCCCTGTTCTGAATAGCTATTTTCCCCATATCCAAGGTAGTAACATTAATTACCAGGGAATGAGGGTCTTATCCAAGAATAGAAAGGAGAGGTATATATATTAGAGGCAAAAATTCATACTGTGAACCCTTTCAGGTAGTATTTTGCAGTTCCTAGTAGTCTATGACTTTTCAGTTAGGGATTTTGACAATCGATGATAAATGAGATGATCAGTTGTGAGTATATTCTCATTACAAATTTATATGCCATTGAAAAATATTTGTGAGTGTGTATATATATATATATATTATTATTCCTATATTTAAAAAATATTTAGTGCATTCTTACTGTTAGAAAGGTGAATCATATTTCTGAAATTGTACAACAGTAACATCTTGTCAGCTATTGGACAGCTGCTTAGTCTAAAATGTCTAGTACCATTTTGTGATTTGGTCTAGTGGAAAGACTGAGCATTTAAGGAGTAAGGTAGTTGTTCTTAAAATGTGCCAGGAATACCTGCAGTCTCAGACTTTCTTGGGTGTTCCACAAGCACTTCTTCCTTTCAGTGACATGTGCAAAGTTGGATTTTCTGTGTATACTTTAAACAATACAACATGTTGTAAAATATTGACAGTAGAATTATACATAAGAAGTTGGGGCTGGAGTTTAGCTCACCAGCACGAGCACTTGCCTGGGAAGAGCGAGGTTATGAGTTTGATCAAGAATCTGTATATTGACCTGCCTCTGCCAGCTGGGCACTGCCAACAGAAAGCCCTTTCCTCTCTGCGCCCAGCACAGGCAGAGAGAACAGGAGGAGAGCTGCCTCTGCCGACCAGGCAGTGCCACCAGAAGGCCCTTTCCTCCACATGCTCAACACAGGCCAAAGAAGACAGATCTACCTCTGCCCACTGTCACTGCCAAAAAAAGGCCATGTCCTACAGGTGGCCAGTGTGGGCAGAGAGAACCAGCCAATCCACTTTCACCTTCAGGGTGCTGCCACCAGAAGGCTCCTTCCTGCAGAGAGCCAGCAGGAGCAGGAACACACAGCCAAGTAGCCCTGTGCTTCTGTAGGCCACCATTTGAGGCCCTTGGTTCCCTCAGACAGCCATCATCCATTAGCAGAATCAGACAAACACACCCCTGTGTAACTGTCACCATCGTGGGAGTCCCAGTGCAGACACACAGGCTGAGAGAAACAGCCCCAACTGCATGTACCCCTGATTGTCAGCGAAGCCACAGTGTAGCTGCATAGCTCTGGAGAATCCCGCTCCACACCCTACTACCTCCCTGTAAATCTGGAATTAGAGGAACCCAGGCAGCCAACGTGGGAAGTGTGTGGGACCCCACAACCAGCTTGTTGGGAGGAACCCAGGAGAATGTCAAGACAAAAGAGCAAAAGGCAAACTCAGACCTCTAGCCCATATACAATAAGTCTGGGAGATACAGTCATGAAAGAAAATGGAAGTCACACACCTGAAATCTCTAAGTGGATAGCAACTGAAGCAAGGAAACAACTTCATGAGATTGTAAAAGCAGTCAAATCAGAATGCCTCAGGTAAAAGAAGAAATCACAAACATACTGAAAGAATTATTCAGCAGGTCTAGAGGAGACAGAGACAATAAAGAGGAGCACAGGAAAATGATGGAAACCTTGAATGAATGTAGAAAGGAATTACAGTGCATGAAACAGATTCAAAGAGAGATGCAGGAAATTAAAAATTCAGTTGAAAGCTGGCAAAACTGCTTGATAGAGACTGAAGATAGACTTTCAAACCTTGAAGACAGGATTGCAGCTAGTGATTGTGAAAGGAAAGGTCTCTTAAAAATAACACAGAATCAGGAAATAACCCAATGGCTGTAAGATGATGCAAAGAAACATAACTTAAGAGTGATAGGTGTAGGTGAAGAAGCAGGGGTCAACACAAATGAAATTAAAAGGATATTCACAGAAGTAATAGAAGAAAACTTCCGAAACATGGGAAATGGATATGGCATGCAGGTAAGTGAGGCATATAGGACTCCAACTAGCCATAACCAAAGTAAATCTACACCCAGATGTATAATAATCAAGATCCCAGAAATTCAGCACAAGAACAGGATATTAAAAGCTGTTGCAGAAAAGAGACAGATCACCTATAAAGGAAAACCAATCAGAATCACAGTGGACTTGTCAACATAAACCATCAAGTCAAAAAGACTTTGAAGTGAAGTGTTTCAAACCCTGAAAGAAAACAACTACCCAAATTGATCTACCCAGAGAAACTATCTTTCAAAATTAATGGAAAAATAAGATACTTCCATGATAAAGAACAACTCAGATTGATCTACCCAGAAAAACTATCTTTCAAAATTAATGGAAAAATAAAATACTTCCATGATATAGAACAACTGAAGGAATTCATGACTACCAAACCATCCCTACAGAGATTGCTAAAGAATATTCTAGAGAGAGATAAAGCTGACCATGGTTCCAGGAACAGCAGCAGAGGAGTATCGCCAAATAAGACAGACAATTGAATGAAGGGGAGAAATGGAGGGCCAACAACAGGAGGATAGCAGGGCAGAGACAAGCTAATGTATGCTGGTTGTAACCATTGATGTAGATGGCCTCAGGTCAGTAATAAAAAGAAACACAGGGAGAGTGGTTCAAGAAACAAGATCCATGGATATACTGTTTACAAGAAACACATCTAACTGGAAAGGAAAATCAAAGGAGAGAAAACAATTGTTCCATGTGACAGGGGACCAAAGTGGGGAAAAAAAGCAAGAGTAACTTGCCCATCAACCACAGAATGGATAAGAAAGATATGGTATTTTCATTCAGTGGAAAGCTACCCATCTATAATGTAGAATAAGCTCAAGATCTTGTAGGTAAATGGACAAAATTGGAGAGCATGTTCATGGCCAAAACAGTTCAAACTCAGATGTGTGAACCCTAGCATAAGAAACAGGAGTTAATGGGATCCAAAAGCAAAATAGTTAATGTAAGAGCAAAGGGGAGGAAACCCTTGGGAGGGAAAGTTGGAAACTGCTGTCAATTTCTTATTGACTTATCTTGAACTCTTGCATTGTTTACACAATTCTTTTAAGTTTGGCTTTGTTCTGTCTTGTTTTGTTAGATTTCATGCTGTCAGATGGTAGGGGCAGCTATTTTGAATATAATAGGATATTTTATGGTAATCATCATTTCCTATTATATTTCTTTGAAGTCTTATAATGCTTTCACTCATCGGTTTGATTGGTTTTATTCTGTTTTGTTTGATTTTATTATGTGTGATAATATGAACAGCTATTTTGAAGAAAAGAAGACATTATGACAGCCATTGCTGATTTACTATCTTATTTTGAAGTTCTACCAAGCTTTTGTTCTGCTTTGATTGGTCCTATCCTGTTGTGTTTTATTTGATTTTATTATGTGAGATGGTATAAACAAATTTTTTGAGGAAAATGAAATATCATAGTAGCCATTGTGCATTTCTTGTTACTTGGTTTTGAAGTCCTGTAATGCTTTCATTCTTTTGAATGGTTTTATAGTGTTATATTTGGTATTATTGTGTGTAAAGGTATGCTCAACTATTTTGAAGAAACATTATGGTAGCTACTGTTGATGTCCGGTTGTCTTGTTGTGAAGTGCTGTGTTGTGTGCATTGTTCTGTTCTGATTTGCTTTGTTTTGTTCTCTTTTGTTTTATTCTATGTAAAATTAAAAAAAATCTATATTCTAAGCCAAACCTAAGAAATTTACAAAGTGGAAATCTGTGCTGTTTTTCTTCTACCTGTTCTTTTTTAAAAATTGTATTTTTAAAAAATACAATTTTCAGATTTATAAAATACAAGATTATGTTTTATTATATTAAAAATTCTCAGTCTTGATTTTGAATATAATAAATATGTGTATGTATAGATAGCTCTTCAGTAATTCTGAAGAACATAAACAGATCATGAGACCAGTAAGTTTGGAAACCACTGGAGTGAGGCATCCACGGCTTAAAAAAATTATTGCTACTCCTGTTTTCCACAGCCAGTCTCCTTATCAACAGCAGCAGAGTTAAGTTTACTTTTTTTTTTTTTTTTTGGTACTGGGGATCAAACTCATGACCTTGTGCTTGCCAGGCAGGTGCTTATGCCACTGAGCTAAATCTCTGGCATAGAAAGTTTACTTTTAAAAACCATATTTTCTTTTTAGCTTGTTTTAAAATTAGAAATAGAGTCGGGGTTTAAGGTTGATACTTTATCATACAGATGTTTCTTCTGATTAAAATATGATCAGGAAAAAAAATATGATCAGGAATTTCCAGAACATTTTCTTTTCTTCATTCTTTCTCCTTTTTCTGCTTGGGGTATACTTTTGTTTTTTTTAGTACATGTTCATTACATTCAATCATGAATTTCATTTTGGCATATTTGTACTGTACATGCATATTTTGAGTTGTGATTTTGTTTTTTAAGCAGTTAGATTACTGGGGAACAGAGGCACTCCAGACCCTCAACAGAGCCACAGCTAGTTGACTTTTTTCTTCAGTGATTTTTTTTGGCTTTTTAAAAATTTTATTTATTTTATTTTATTTTTTGGTACCAGGGATTGAACTCAGGATCTTATACTTGCCAGGCAGGCACTGTGCTTCTTAGCTATGTCCCTAGCTGGATATTTTGGCATATCTTGATTATTTTTAAACAGTGGTTTAGCTTGGGGGAATTAATCTTTTTTTTTTTTTCAGACTCCTTGTTTAGCATCCTAAATCAGTATGATTAATTTTGCCTTTGTAATGATGATCTGTATTTTGTGGCATGGTCTTTTGCTGGCTTTGTAAAACAGAAAACATGGTAATAGTGATTGTATTTTAATGGTTTTTTTCCCCTTTTTTCAAGAAAGGGTTCTTGATTTTGAAGCTTGTTAGCTGGTGATATATACTGTTTACCTGAACAGCACTCTACAAATTAAGAGTTTAAAGATTATGTATATATTTTAATATTGCCTTTCCTTTTCAAGTATGTATGGTGGGGAGGGAGGCTAATTTTTTAGCATTTAAAATGTGTTTAGGGTGAAACCTTATTCAACCAGTACTAAATGTGCTGTCACTTGGCTCTGGCTATGGCCAGTAAGATAGATTGTAGCTTTTATTACTACGGAGTGTAACAAGTAGTAAGATAGACCTGTAGGAAGCACACATAAATATGGATATATAATTATTAGTTATGATAATTTCTGTGAATGAAGATTAACAAAATGGTAACATGAGAGTCAAAAGAAGGTATTTGAGAATTTTGGCAGCCTTAAGAAAGGAAATGCCATTTAAGTTGAGACTGGGAGTTTGAGTAGCAGTTAGTCTGAAGGCAGGGCCCAGTCACGTGCGCATGGGGTACAGAGGTAGGTCCGGTGAGAGGTAGAAACTGGGCCTGGAGGGTACCTGAAAGAGCAGGATGGTGGGGGCCAAGGGAAGCAGGGAGTGGGTAATGATGGGACAAAGGGGGGCTTCGTTACGTGAGGATAGAGAGGTGAGCAGAAGTCCTAGAATGTCTCCCCTCAGTTCTGCCTTTTGCCTCCCTTTCTAGGTTTCTTGGGTCTCCT